>CM054134.1:100419692-100422192 GCA_028751875.1 Rapana venosa
CATTCAGGACGTTTAGCCCGTCGCCAGATACTTCCCACAGAGTGGTCCCCACTTTCACCGGGGTGGAGTGAGGAAAATAGGAGTAAAGTGTCTTTCCCAAGGACACAACACCGAGCCGAGCGGGGATCGAACCCGCGACCTCTGGATCACGAGTTGACCGCCTAAACCACTCGACCATGGTGCCTCCAATATATATATATATATATGACAAAATACAGTGAGGAAAAACAAGTGCAGGTAACTAGTTACAACTTCATTCCCATATACATACATACATACATGTATACATTTTCCCCCTGATAGGATGCCCCATTGAAGTTATCATCAGATAACAGTATCTGTGTTCTTTTTTTTTTTTTTTTTTAAACTTTTACTCTTCTTCTCATGTTTTCTATAGAATTGTCCACGGTTTGCTTTATTTTATAGGAATTTTATATATATTTTTAGGTGAAACCCTTTAGGATGATGAAAATGTAAATAGAAACAACATCACACAGCTTTTTTACTTTTTGGGTTCTTCCCTTTTTTTCCCTGGGTTTTTGCTTCCCAAAATTTTTAAAAAGGTTTAAATCCCACATTTGGCTGAAAAAAGGAAACAAAATCCGTTAAAAAAGAATAAATAAAAAAAATTAAGGGGGATGAAAGAGAAAGGAGGAGGGAGAGAGAGAGAGAGGAGAGAGGAGAGAGGAGAAGAGAGGAGAGAGGAGGGGAGAGAGAGAGAGACAAAGAGAGAAAGACAGAGAGATGATCAACATGCCATAAAGCTGGTAACAAAACATTCATGATTATGTCAGAAATGCAACAAAAGTACTAAATATTTAAGTTATCTATGCAACTCTTCATAGAGGGATACAAAAAATTCAGCAAGTGCTATGAACAGGATGTGAGCGAGAGATTGAGTGTGTGTGTGTGTGTTTATTTTATTTATTTGTTCTTTTATTCTGAGGTCAATGGAATAAGCACTTGTGTGCTTTTTTTACATCTAGTCCCTGTGTGTATGCAGTTTTGTAAATTTTGTCATTTGTTTCCACTGGCGCACAATGGCCTTCTCTTCTGAAAAGCGGAACAGGTTTTAAGATGTGCGCAAGATGTTCTCTGTGTGTTTACACACAGGACCTCGGTTCTATATAGTCTCAACCAAAGGACTTTTGGAGAGAGTGGAGCCAGCACTGATGTTAACTCCCGGGAAAAATATCCCCTTGAACAGGATTTGAACTCAGGTCAGCAGATCATGAGTGCAATGTGCAACACTCTAACCATCCAAGCTATCCTCTGTGTGTGTGTATGTGTTTGTGTGTGTGTGTATGTGTGTGTTGTGTGTGTGTGTGTGGGGTGGGGTGTGTGTGTGTGTGTGTGTGTGTGCATGTGTGTGTGTTTATATATTATTTTGTGACTTTTGGGGTAAGAGGAGAGAGATGAAAAGAGAAAAATAAAAATGTGTGTGTGTGTGAGACAAGCATGTCTGTAGGATTTAAACTTGGGAATCAGGAAAGATTTCTGAGTGAATTAATATATTTTTTCTGACTGTAAAGTGTAATGTTTAATACAAAATTTCCAAAACAATAAAAATCTAAAGCCTATCAAAAATGTATCATTCAAACAGGCTCAACAATTTCCCAAAATCAAAGTTATTAAGTGATCAACTCACAAAAGGGTGATCTTTCCTCCAGCTTTTTCTTTCCTCTGCCAGTCTGGCCAACGCAATTCCTGACATCTGCAAAAGTACATGTGTATCTTTCCATTAAATTACTGGCATTAGTTTAACTACTTGTTTAAGCAACAAAAAAACTCAAAATGGTTAACATCAAATACATTATTACATGATTGTATTTTGTAGACTTTAAGTAAGATTGTGACAGAGAATTTGTATCATGTGTACAAAACAATGCCAACAACATAACTAGAGACCTACAGCAAATGATGTATCAGTTGCACTGATTTGTTGAATTTTTTTTTTAATCTCAAAATTACTTTGTTGCACTGTCAAGTGTCATGTATCCATTGTGTCACAAGAGCTACTACTCCAACTAATACATGGGATGCATTGTGTGTGTGTGTTGGTTGTTGGGGTGTGTGTGGTGTGTGTGTGTTGTGTGGTTACATATTAAAACATATATCACTAATATATGTGTGTATGTGCTCTGTGTCAAAGTCAAAGTCAAACTTTTATTTTCAGATGGTACATTGAATAAGCAGTGCATTTGCCTTTTTTCATCAAGCCATCTATCTAAAGAAAAAAAAAGCAAGAAAAAAAGATAATGTATATGCAGACATAGAATAAAAAACCTAATCTATGGTAAACTATACAAATCAAACAAGAAAAGACAATAACATGCATATATGGAATTAAAAACAAAACAAAAAACCCATAAAAATATTAAACCATACATTGAACCATTAAACCAGTGTGTGTGTGTGTGTGTGTGTGTGTGTGTGTGTGTGTGTGTGTGTGTACACTATCATGACTATGTTTGTGGTCAGCACTATTATATGTGTGTTG
>CM054134.1:100427192-100482192 GCA_028751875.1 Rapana venosa
TAATAATAATAACCCAATACTTATACAGTCTCGCAATAAAAACAAGGGGAAATAACCCTTTTCAAAAACAGCCCCCCCCCCCCCCCCCCCCAACAACCCCTCCCCCCCCCCCCCCCCCCCCCAAAGCAAGCAATTAAAAGAAAATCCTAAGAATACCCCCACCCCTACCCCCACCCCCCAAAAAACCCTAACCAAAAGAAACAAACAAACAAAAGAGAAGGAAAAACCAAACCAACAAAAGATGATAAAAAAGAGAAAAACAGACAAACAACAACAACAAGAACAAGAGCAACAACAAAGCCAAGAAAAATAACACAACCAAACTTAATAAGTCATAAAGATAAACATCTACACATTGTCAAATGGTACACATACTTGTTACACATAATTATAAGATATTGAAATAGGGCACTCATTAAAACTTAAGTACAGAGGCAAGTCCAATAAAGTATTGAAAATATAAAAATATGAATCCTTCATCAGGATATACTATGACTATAAGCAGGACGATAAAAGGTGAGAGAGAGAGAGAGAGAGAGAGAGAGAGAGAGACAGAGACAGAGACAGAGAGTGTGTGTGTGGGTATTTCAGAGATAATATCCAATATATAAATCCCAAAACAGTATGCGATCCCATCAACACTCATTTTAGATTATACTCGTTTCAAATTATATGTCATGATAATGAAATAAATTTAATACCCATACATCCACACAATAAAAACAAGAAACAAACCAAGAAGAAATTTAAAACTATACAGTCGTTTAGGAGAGAATATGGGTGGTGTGAGTGAGTGAGTGTGTGTGTGTATGTGTGTGTGTGTGTGTGTGTGTTTGAGCGTGTGTGTGTGTGTGTGTGTGTGTTTGAGTGTGTGGGGGTGGGGTGGGGAGTGTTTCAGGGATAATACTAAATATGTAATACTCACATAGCACACGATCAACACAAACACTTTTTTAATTATGTTCATGCAATTGAATGTCATGGTAATAAAATAAGTGCAATACCCATACACTCTCATAATAAAGAGGGGGGAAAAGCCAATAAAGTCATAAAAAGAACATCTACACATTGTAAGTAATAGAAACAAATTCTTTTTTTCCAGGATAATGAATAAGTATTCATGTTCTTTTTTACATCCAGTCCCCGCCCATGGGAGAGAGAGAGAGAGAGAGAGAGAGAGAGAGAGAGAGAGAGAGACAATGACAATGACAATAATTTATTCAAAAAAAGGCCTTGGCCCCATTTGAAGGGGTATACATCATTGGTAATGGTTTGTACATCCACACTAAGTCCTGTACCTCCAACACATACATAACAGTTTTGCAATCTAAAGGTAATCATGACATCATCGTTTCTCTTCTTTTGAAAGACTTATGCAAGTACATAGCAACATTTCGTATAGTGTTTACATTGGTGGAGGACAAAGTAAGACTAACCTAAATAGTGCAGGTCTCTTATAAAACTTAGAAGGAATGTATTTTGTTCTTAAATCTTCCAGTGCTGGGCAACAGAAAACAAAGTGAACCTCATCTTCTCTATACAATTTACACATGGGGCACGTCATATTTCTGTCATATATTTTATATCTTAAATGATGTACCATCATATCGGTGACCCCAAAACGAAACTTGGTCAATACACACCTTACAAACTTATTCATATTCATGGTTAGGTATGTTTCAACAAGGTGATTTGCTTTGAATAATTTATATAAAGAAAATCTGTCACTGCTTTGAATGTGGCTCTCCCAATGCTGCCATCTACAATCTATGATACGTTGTTTAAAGGAGGCCAGAAAACTCTTGACACACCCAACACCCTGATTAAGCCACACAAATGCAAAACCATTTTCACACAAACACTTACGCACACTAGTCACCCATGTTATCTTCCCTCTCTCATCGAGGTCATACAAAAGCTTATATGCTTGGGAAGGGAGTCTGTCTCCACACATCTGTGATACTTTCAACCAATACCCAATGCATTTCACATAAGAATTTAAATACAATGGATGTCTTCCAAGCTCTCCATAAACTAGATCATTTGGTGTTCGCCTGTTAACAAGTAGGAATCGTTTCATTGCGAATAAATGTAATTTTTCAATTTCATGCCCTGCAAAGAAAGCCCATATTTCTGCACCATACTGAACAATTGGCTGCACCTGTGCATCAAACAACTTAAAAAACAATTCCGCTGAACTACTGTCAAATTTGTTCAAAAACATTAAGATATTCATTACTGCTCGTTTACCTCTGCTCACAAGATCTTGACAGGCAAAAGTAAAACTAAGCTTAGTAGAAAAATATATACCTAGATACTTATAAGCATTTACAACTTTAATTTGAGATTTTCCATAAAACCATCTTTCACGAGAAGCCAGATATCCACCCTTACGAAATACTATGATATTACTTTTTTCCATGTTTACTTTAAGCTGAAGTCTTTGAGATGCAGCGTCCAAACTGTTCAATTGCGTTTGCAAACCAATAACAGTATCAGATAACAAAACAATATCGTCTGCAAACAACATAACGAATAATTCTACTAAATCGAAAGAAAACACCATGTCTCCCATTTTTTATTATATCAAGAGCTACTTCATTAATAACAACGAAAACAGAACTGGGCTGCATACGTCTCCTTGTTTAACCCCTTGCGTACATTTAATGTAGTCACTAAACTTAGCCCCATTTTTTATTTTAGCCTTTACATCATTGTACATACTTTTTATACAGTTGTAAAACTTTCCCTTAATACTATTTTTGCTTAGAATTGGCCATAAAAGTTGTCTTGAAATAGAATCAAAGGCCTTTTCAAAATCAATGAAGGCTACATAGAGTTTACGATTGTTTACAAATTGTTTTTGAATGGCAGCCAATAAAGTAAATATATGATCAATTGTACTATAGCCTTTCTTGAAGCCTGCCTGATATTCACCTGTGATATTATTTGCTTCAATCCACCTAGATAATCTTTGATTTACTATTGAGCTGTATAGTTTACTTGCTATATTACATAAAGAAATCCCTCTATAGTTATTTGGATCATTTGTGTTACCTTTTTTGAACAGTGGAATTATAACTGATTCTGTCCAGCTCTCTGGATAGATACCCTTATCAAATAGAACATTAAACAACTCTACGAGAAAATCTATAGCACTATCTCCTAAATGTTTGAAAAACTCACCTAGCAATCCATCTGGCCCTGCTGCTTTACCATTCTTCAACTTTCTTATCGCTAAAATTACTTCCTGTTTAGTAATATCTTGATCTGGACAACACACAGTTTCATTGTCTTGTGACAATCCATTTGCTTCAACTTCAACTTCTACATTTGATTCTTTATCTAATACTTGCTTGAAATGTTTATGCCACTGATCTAATGTGATGCTGTTCTGAATATATGTTCTTTTCTTTAATACTAATCTTACATTCCTCCAGAACTCTTCTTGATTTTTGACTGAATCAATTACTTGCTTAAATAATGAGTCATGAAAAGACCTTTTCTTTCCATGCAACATATTTTTATATTCTCGTCTCTCTAAACAATATGTATGGCGATCATTATTATCCAAAGTTTTTCTATATTTCCTCAATACCTTTCTCACGTTTTGCCTGGCAGCTCTACATTCTAAGTCAAACCATTTATTTTGTGACTTGTTCTTTTTAACCGAAAATTGCTGATTCATGCAATCAGCCGCATCTTTTACAACATCATTAAACATTTCTATCGCTTTATTTACATTGACACTAACTACATCTGTAGCCCTCAATAACTGTAGGTGTGCACTGTCTGAATTTATCAAGTTAACAAAAGCAGATGCAAATTCTGTGTTCCATACAAATTTTTCTATATGTTCACAGCTGTTCTGATGCTTTCTATTGTACATATTTATATCTTTTACATTCATATGAAATTCCAAGGGCATGTGATCAGACTCTATTCTATCTCTCACAAAAATTGTACACATTGAATATATATAGTCAAACAAACCATAAGATGCAACAAAATAATCGTTGACACTGTTTCCAGAATCACTTATATACGTGAAATGTCCTTCAGTGTCACCATAACAAACACCATTCAAAAGAAATAGTTCTAAAGCAACACACATGTTTAACAAACTTTTCCCATACAAATTTAAAACTTGATCTTGAGAACATCTTTTAACTTTCACTTCGTCACATTTATTAAACACTGAGAACTGTTGAAAATCCTCATTAACACAAGGGGAAATATCGGCTGTTCTTCCATTGAAGTCACCACACATAAGAATTGAAACGTCACCTAATGAACTGACAAGTTCTACTAAACAATCCTCAACTTGGTTAATACCATTATCTATATCGTACACAGTATAGTATGGTGAACTGTTGGGAGGAACATAGGCACATACATATAACACATTACTTTCCAAGTGAAACAAATCTTTGTCTATAAGGAATACCAACACATTATCATAATTCACATCCATCACTCTGACATACTTCACAAGAGTCTTTCTTATCAGACAGATCACTCCTCCAGATCGTCTACCACGATCAGTAAACTTCAGCGCAGGTTTAACATAAACAGCATGGTCATGAAACAACATCGAATGAAATTCCTCAACGAAAGTCTCTACGAGACAAACAAAATCAAAAGAAGAAACATATTCAACAAAGTCAGGATCAAACAATTTAGAAAGTACACCGCTAACATTCCAATGAAGGAAAGAGCTGTGTCTTTTAGAGTTAGAACCATTCTCTGTATTGGTTTGGGGATCAACATCATCATTGCAGGCATTTGGAACATCACAACAGCCACGCCCATCTTTATTACCACAATCACTCTCAGACACATTCTCTTCACCACACAAGAGTGCACTTGCACCCGAACATATTTCTTCACCACAAGCCGGCACACCTGTGCACTCTGAACAGAAATTCGTGCGTGTTTTTCGAACTTGATTTGCACGTGGGGTATTGGGGCTGCTTGACACACTCTCTCTACCCGGTGTCGCACTCACACTGTCTATCCCTGTATTTTTACCCACCCGTCCCTCCGGAGAAAAACAATGCCTCTGTTTCTTGCTAGGCCGGCCGTATCCCTATGGGAGAGAGAGAGAGAGAGAGAGAGAGAGAGAGAGAGAGAGAGAGAGAAGAGAGAGAGAGAGAGAGAAGCAGGAATTGATAAAAGAAAATCTCTTTACCAAACGCCTTCAAAAAAGAACAATATGGAGCAGTTCATGCTATTCTTATTATTTATTTTATTTATTCTTTGATATCGAGGATAATGGAATAAGCACTCATGTGCCTTTTTACATTCAGTCCCCGTGTGTATGCGGTTTTGCAAATTTTGTCATCTGTTTCCACCGGCAGACAATGGCCTACTCTTTCGAAAAGCGGAACAGGATTTAACGTGTGCACAAGATGTTCTGCATGCGTTCGAACACGGGGCCTCGGTTTATAGTCTCATCCGAAGGACTTTGACTTAGTGGGCTAAACAGTAAAACTTGAAGGATATCATTGAAGTTTCCCTGGCTACTTTCTAAAAATGTAGACCTACGTTTCACGTGTTCAAAATTCACTGCTCAGTTCTTTCTTTCCTAAAGTCCCACTGCGATCCCAAAGTGCTTAAATCATGGAGGTCTAAAGATAAGTGATGGATCTCGTTCTAACCACCGCTGATAAAGAAAACAATAGCTGTTCAACTAATTGCAAAACTGTGTAGGCTCGTGGGATTATTGGCTCTAAACCTATTTTAAGTTAATGGAACTAGGCATGACACAGGATAGCAACTGACTAATTGACATGGTAAATAAATCATCCCCGAAGCCGGAATGTGGGCACTCTTTTTACCACAACAACCACTTTACCACACAACTTCCGTGTATAAACGCGTACATGACCTCATGATTTCGGGCTTTTTCGTCGTTAGTAGATACATTTCAATCTTATGCAGTTAATTTTTCTTCCTTCTTGACACACACACACACACACGCGCGCGCGCGCGCGCAGGCACACGCACACACTTTCCCCTAACCTACCCTTCCCCACTACATACTGTCAATCCGGATTAAAATTTAATGTCACACACACACACCCCACACACACTTTCCCCTAACCTACCCTTCCCCACCACATACTGTCAAACCGGATTAAACTTTAATGTCACACACACACACACACACACACACACGCACACACTTTACCAATAGTTTTACGTCATGCAATCTTATTCGCTCACCTTATCATATAGCAAGTACATTCATATCTTCCTGTTTAAATTAATAAGATAGCCCACGAAAACTGAATCACCATTCTTCTACTTCTTATCGTGGTCGTCACATTCATCACCATCGTCATTATTACCATCACTATCACCGCTATCATTATGAACGTCATTATTATTATCACATGCACACGCACACAAGTGACGCGCGCGGCACACACACACCACACACATACACACAAAGCACACACACAGACTCATACACACACAGACTCACACGCACACACACTGACTCATACACACACACACACACACACACAGTGATACACACAGTGGCACAGAGAGAGAGAGAGAGAGAGAGAGAGGAGAGAGAGGAAGAGAGAGAGAGAGAGAGAAGGGTGGGGGGGTAGGGGCATGGATATCGGCATGGATCTTGATAAAAAGCACATCTCCTTCCCTCTCCTCCCCTCCCCAACTGTCAAGGGGGGGGGGGGGGGGGGGGAGACCAACGATTTTTTTTGGAGGGGGTGGTGACTACTTCGGAATACTTCCTGGTATGCACCACACACACACACACACACATCCGAGTGGGCCACTCTAGGCAGGCGTGTTTTCGGAGAAGTATGAAGTATGTATAGGGCCTGCTGGTAATGAAAGGCAATGTATGCATTCTGTTTGTGAGGACAGGCAGTAAGAGAGTTGTATATATGTGTGCGTGTGTAGGGTGGCGTTACAGTAAACAACTCGAGCTGGCCGTGTCGACGACACCTGTCAGGTGACAGAGAGAGAAAGACAGACAAGGGAGAGACAGTTGTCAGTGTGTGCAGTCTGTGGGTGTGCCTGCACACCAAACTTTTTTCAGTTGTACAGTTAGGCTACTTGGTTTGAGAGAGAGACATTAATGGCTTCTGTGGGGTGTAGTCGCCACCCTGAAGAGAAACTGCGGTTCATGTGCCTGCAGTGCAGCGTACCTATCTGCCGGGACTGTAAACTGACCCAGCATGAAGGTCACCGCACCACGGACATTGACCTTGTGGCCTCTGACCTTCGTCAGCGCCTCCTGCAGGAGAAGAAGAAGGTGGAATCATGCCAAACCTCCATCAATGTGCTGCAGAGCGAGATGCAGTCGGCACTGGAGAGACTGGACAGCAGTGTGGAGGAGGAGAGGGGGGCACTGAAGAAGAAGGTGGGGGCAGTGATGGAGTGGGCTCAGACCTACCAGCGAGTGATAGAGAAGACGATGCAGGAGCTTCAGCAGCAGTGCCGAGCCAAGATGAAACCCCTAGTGGACTACCTGGACCACAACGCCACCTACCTGCAGCAGCTGACCACAGCCATGACGGAGGCCCTGAAGGAAGAGGCGGGCGGCGATCGCGTGGCCAGGGTGCTGTCAGACTACGAACATCACCACAAAGGACACTTCCCCACACACCGGGACCTGTCCATAAACATGGCCACTCACTCTTATCTTCTTCACAGCATGGCTTCCAGCCCTGACCTTTGCCAGGCCGCTGTTGAGCGCTACCTGGGCTGTCCCCTGGTCACTCACGTAGTGAAGGGTCTTCCTTCGTCATGCCAATGGAACTTCTCCACCCGAGTTGAGCGAAGCAAAGATCACCCTCACAGAGTAGTCACTGACCTCCTGCCCTTAAAGGACGGGACGCTGTGCGTCATCTACCAGGATGGCCCACCTTCTGACGCCTCAACTTCTCGCCTGGCTTACTACTCCCCAGATGGCGTGAAGCGACGGGAGCAAGTGGTGGGGGAGGGAGAGGTGATGATGGTGGAGCCCACCAACTGCCAGATAGCTCTCTTCTCTGTGGCCTCAGAAACCTGGCAGTACAAGGCTGACAGCCGCTCAAGCAGCACCGATGAACCAGGTGAGGGGAAAGTGCCAGCCGTGGTCTTCCTGAAGGAGGATCAGAAGGTCATTCGGGTGTGGGAGGTCACCTGCTCCTCCTTGCCTGGACGTGCTCCGGCCTCCACTGTCCTCGCAGAGCTGGAAGTTCCGGTAGCCATCAAGGTGAAGGTCAGCAATGGCGGTGATTACATTGCTGTGCTGAAAACGCGTCAGCAGGTGGTTGTGTACCAGCGCCACACCACTACCCCGCTCTCCACCTTCAATGTGACATCAGAGCTGGAGCAGGCAGAGTTACAGGACATGTGTTTCGGGCAGGTGTGGCAGAGGGAGCTACTGATGATGGCAGAAGGCTTCTACAGTGTCATTCTCCTGGCTGACCCCCTCCACAACTGTCTTCTTAATGCCTTCTTCCCCTCCCCTCTCTCCCAGCCCACCTGTGTGCGGGCTGATGGCCGGGGTCAGCTGTGGATTGGGAGTGAGGGAGGAGGAGTGGTGAAGGGGTCTCTGCTGCCTCCACAACAGGAAAATGAGGACGAGCTGGAAGAGGTAGGGAAAAGAAACTGGCTGATACAACACTTCAGTCACTGTGTCTGTGGATGCGCATGCATGCACGAGGGAGCAGTGCGCACACACACACCCTCTCTCTCTCACTCTCTCTCTCACACACACACACACACACACGCGCGCGCGCGCGCGCGTGCACACAGCTTATATTTTTGTAACAAAAAAGTTTCAAATGTATAGGGTTTCGGTATTACCCTTTCTCTACCTTACATTTGTTATTTAACCCCCGTCTCTTTTTCTTTTTGATTTGTTTCGTTTACATCTCTCTCCCTCTCTCTCTCTTGTGTGTGTGTGTGTGTGTGTGTGTGTGTGTACACGAAGTGACAGTCCTGATCCGGGTCTCTGTTGTCCGTTGGGCTATGAACAGCAGGACTGGATTGGATTCTGTCTGTCTATCTATCTGTCTATCTGCCTGTCTGTCTGTCTGTCTTAAATTTTTGTGTGAAGCCTTTAGAGTAAGAAATGTTATGATGTCATAAGGGTTTTTTTCCCACTAGTTGTTTATTTCCTACTATGGATTTGTTTTGCATTTTGCATTTGTTTATCACATACAAACAAATGTTTGCCATATGTTGGCCTAGCAAAAGATGATTCAGTTAAACAACATTTGGAAAGACAGGGGCATACCTAATCTTAAAATAAGAATTGTCATAATACTAATCTGGTCTGTATTGCTGTATGGGTCACAAGCCTGGACACTTCAAAAATTGGAAAGACACAAAATAAACGCAGCCGAAATGTGGTTCTTCAGTTGATTTCTAAGAGCCAAATGGCCAGACAGAAGAACAAATAAAAGCATTCTTGGTGAACTTTCTGTGCAAAGACAGGTGTTGGCTGAAATGAATAAGCCCTAACCGAGAAATGTTGGTCATACAAACAAAAACAGACAAATTTGATAACGACAGTTCTCCAACGTAAGGTTGAGGGCAAAAGGAAAAGAGGCAGTTCGCCAAAGTCCTGGATAGCCAACATCACTGGAATCAGTGATCTGGGAGGGCTACATGAGATCATAAAACTCAGCATGGACAGAGAAAGATGGCAAACCCTAGTGGCATTATGTGGAGCTCCTACCGACAACAGCGGTGATGGAGACACCTGACCTTACCTGACTTGTTACAGCTGTACTCTACTGTGTATTCATATCATTTTGTTCAGCAGCTCCCTTCATGTATGGTACAAAGGCCTTTTCATGAATAAATATTTTCAGAGTTCTATATCTGTCTTTTTCTGTCTGTCTGTGTCACTCCCTTTCATCATCTGAAATCAAAGGGTTAGAAATCTTTGCAGACGCCCAAAATCAGGTTTGGTTTACAGGTCTGTTGTAAAATCATTTGCAGCTTTCTTTAAAATAAATTATGGTGGGTGTACTTGTTGTTTCCATATTCCACTCAACATAAACATGAACTAAACAACCTTTTACTAGATATGTTATACTTCCTGGATACACTCAAAGAATCAGAGCCTTACCAAATCTGCCTATAGCATAAAAATAGCAACTGCTACTGTTACTACTACTAGTAGTAATAAGACCACTGCTATAACTGCTCCTCCTACTGCTACTATTGTTGCTCCTACTGTTGCCACTGCTACATTTGCGGTGCCTAAACGTCCTTGTGATAGCCCCATCCCCACTCATGGCAGCCATGCCTGTGTGCAGGATGCAGAGGGGTACCTGGTGCCCTCCACTGACCTGTACGTCAACATCAGACTTCTGGGCCCACAAACGCCGTCCTCAAAGGAGCCGCCGCTCGAAGAACCTCCTCCTCCTCCTGGCCTGCCGGACCTGCCTCCTCGGCTCCGCCGCAGTAAGGTCATAGACACTGACCCCATGGGCATGCCCCTCGCGCCCCCACCCTCATTTCCCTCCGCTGTTGCATGGATCCCTCCTCCTCACCCCGCTTTGGAAGAACATATTCTCCACCGTCGTCTCTATGAAAACGCAGAGGAAGAAGTGAGGACTGTTGACCAGACAGTGAGACAACGTGTCTCTCCTCCAGGCAGGCAGGATGGCGGGAAGCCTGCAGTGCCCCTCCCGCCTGCTGCTGACCTACTGACTGACTATGAGAATGTGGACTGTCAGCCTGACCCCAGTGACGGGGAGCCCGGTGGAGAACGCCAGAAGCCCCACCCTACTCCACCACCCCCGCCAGCGTCTGCTTCCCTTGGTCGCCCACAAAGAGAAAGCTGGACACCGACTATGATGATGGAGCCTCCCAAAATTCCTTCCAGATTTGTAGAGCAGCCACCCCACAGACCTCCTAAGTCTGCAAAACCGCAACCCAGAATACCCCCCAGGCCTGTCAAGAGTCCACCTAAGCACCTGCCAGATAAGTAGAACAGCAACCCGAAATGTACCCCCCTTCCCCGATCTGTCAAGAGTCCACCTAAGCGCCTCCCAGACCTGCTGAACAGCAACTCAAAACATGTCCCAGACAAGTAACGTGCAACCTAAAACTAACCTCCTTTACCTGTGAAAGTGACCCCTCACACCTCCCAATTCTGAAGGACAGCTGTATTCCACAATAACAAACAGTTCATGTGGCCTGGTAAATCGTTAGACTCAAACACTCTACACCACAGCCCCCCACCCCCCATAACCCCGAGTGTCTTCAGAAACAGAAGAACCCAAGGCACTTTCAGAGCCAGCGGACCATTTCAAGACTTTTCTAAAGCTGGTAGAGTGGGAACATCTTTTTGAAGTAGAAGAATGGAGTGGAAACGACTTTCTAAAGTAATAGAACAGGAACTTCCTTCTACATCAGTAAAGCAGGAACGACCTCTAAAGTAATAGAGTAGCAATGTCTTTCTAACAGAGTACTGTATGGTAATACAGTCTTTCTAAAGATCAGTCGTAGAGAAGGAACCTTCTTCTGAAGTTACAGAGTGGGAACGTTCCTTTGAAGTAGTAGAAGAAACATCCACCTTAAGTAATAGATTAAAAATTAATGTGGTAGATGGATAGGATAGCTCAGTGGTCAGAGCACTTAACCTCCCCAAGCTAAGGCTAAGCAGTGTTGATCGTGGTTGCCTTGTGGATAAGTGACTGTTCATACACCTTGGCTTCACTACAATACCCCAGCTGTAACTTGGTACCTGCCCTCTTTTGGGACAGTGAAGCTAAAGCAGCAAAGGAGAGGAGATGGGCGCCACCCTCAAGATGCAGGCCTCTAATAAAACTGAGTTCTATGACACCTCACATCCAACGACCACATAGGATATAGGACACATTTACTTTGATATGTTAGAGTAGGAACTTCCTTCTAAAGTAGTAGTATATATTTTTTGTAAAAATGTAGAGAAAGATTGTCCTTCTAAAGTAGTGGAATGGAAGACTCCTCTTGATTTTCAGTAGTAGAGTAGAAATATTCCTCCAAAGAGGCAGATTAGAAACACACTTTGAAGGAGCAGAGTGCGAGAAATCTCCGAAGTCCAGAGGCCTCAGAATAGTGGTGAGCAAATCTGACATCTGCATTTCCTGTGTCTATGCTACTGCAAACCAATACTACATTGTAATCGTTACATTGTTGCTGTAAACAGTAGACTGGACTATAACCGGAGGAAGAGTACACTTCAAGTGTTAACACTGTAACTGCTAACACTGGAAAGTGCATCGTCTGGAGGGAGAATATGCTGAGGCCCTTCTGGAATCAGTGGATGTCTTTCACGTTTGTACACATCAAACCCAGAAACACACACACACACACACACACACACACACACACACACACACCATTCCATTGGTGGGGGAATGGTGAGGGGGAAAAACTCGGGTTGAGATGATTTTGCCTTTCAGGGTTCAGATTAATTCTGATTCCACTCCCTGAGCAGGCGATTGGGGGGGGGGGGGGGGGGGGGGGCAGATAACATGGCGGTCGGAGCGTTGCGCTTGCGATCTGACGGCCAGGGATCGATCCCATGTTTGAGCTACCACCGAGACGCCCGTTCAAGGGGATTTTTTCCCCCTGGGGTTAACATTGGCGCCGACTCCTTTCCCCCCAAAGTCTTTCCGATGAGACTATAAACCGAGGTCCTGTGTGCGAATGCATGCAGAGCATCTTGCGCATATGTTAAAACCTGTTCTGCCTTTTGGAAGAGTAGGAATTCACATTGGTGTCGTGTTTAGACATCATAAGCGAAGTCGGAATGCGGTTACCTTAGTGGTGAGCAAGAACGGTTGCATAGGCAAAATCTCACCATTGGTGAGCTTTGGAGCTCTAAGCCGAGGAACGAAAAACAAAAGTAAATTATTCTGTATTTATGATGGAATAACATGCTTTGTTTGAAACTGGCTTCCCAGTTGATTTTTTTAATTTATTTATAATAATAATAATATATGGATATTATATAGCGCTGAATCTTGTAAAAACAAACGGAAGCGCTTATTTATTCTTTTATATCCAGGATAATGGAATAAGCACTCATGTGCTTTTTTACATCCAGTCCCCGTGTGTGTGCGGTTTTGTAAATTGTTATCTGTTCCCACCGGCACACAATGGCCTACTCTTTCAAAAAGAGGAACA
This sequence comes from Rapana venosa, assembly GCA_028751875.1. Taxonomy (NCBI): domain Eukaryota; kingdom Metazoa; phylum Mollusca; class Gastropoda; order Neogastropoda; family Muricidae; genus Rapana; species Rapana venosa. Next base: position 100,440,351 of record CM054134.1, read on the forward strand.
GGATTTAACGTGTGTGCAAGATTTTCTGTGTGCGTTCGCACACGGGGCCTCGGTTTATAGTCTCACTCGAAGGACTTTTCGGGAGAGTGGAGTCTGCACTGGTGTTAACTCCAGAGGAAAAATCCCCTTGAACGGGATTCGAACCCGGGTCGTCAGATTGCGAGCGCAATGTTCTAACCACTAGGCTATCCCGTCCCCCCCCCCCCTCCCCTCCGGAAGTTTAGAGAATCTCTGTGCATTGTATTAGAAGTTTAAAGAATGTCTGTGCATTGTATTAGGAACGGCGATAGCCTCTCAATAAAAGACTTTAGTAAAGATATGGAATATGCCCTGGCAAAAGAAATCATGTAGCAGTAAAGAATTAACTCATAAAATTGTAGTAAATCGCTGTTAGTTTTGACTTGTTTGTTTTTAGCTGAAAAAGTATATAATTATCAGTATTCGCATTCATTTATAGGATATACATATATGGTTTTGCTGATAAAGTTATCATAATTTGTACTTGAAATGGACAAATGGATTTCTAAGGGAAAAAAAAAGAATATACAGTACTTTTATACAGACTCATAACAGACATGCTTTTGTTGTTGTTGTTGTTAAATGTTGAACGCATCTGAGATTGCCAGCATGGTGTCTTAACAGCCCTGAGCTGAATGATTTTCCTGTATTAGCTTGTGATTGATGTTTGTTTATGTACACTTTCATCTATACGGAGATATATTGTACGTTTTATCTAGAATATTCAAAGGTATGCTAAAAGGTAAAAGACAATCTTGACTAAAACAAAGCAAAGCAGGAAGGGTGATTGTGTTCGGTGTTGACTGACTCCTCAAAGAGGCTGCACGGAAATAAACTTGGGTCTTCTTTCTGTTCCCGGTTATCTCTTTCCGGATGTGTGTGTGTGTTGGTGTGTGTGTGTGTGTGTGTGTGTGTGTGTGTGTGTACGCATGCATTACACACATATCTCTCTCTCTCTTCTGTGTGTGTGTGTGTATACGTGTGCGTGCGTGTGTGCGGGTGTTATGTGCACGTATGTAAGCATGTGTGCGCGTACATATAGTATATGTTGTGTGTGTGGGGGGGGGGGGGGGGGGGTGCGCGCGATCCGAAGAAGGGTTGTAGGCTACATGTGATCTCAGCTGAGACGGCTTTGGAGTGCACTTTCCCATAATGACCATTACCCCCTGTGGCTTTGCTGGGCTGCTTTCTGGTAGGCCTATCTTCTGGCCTCTTTTTCTGCTTATGACCATAAACCTGCTTGGCTTTTCCGCTGGCGTTTAAGTACTCGTCCATTTTTATTCATCCCAGTCCTTGCCTGCTGGTTTGTGTATGCCCTATTATTTCTCAGAGCTTGAGGTTCTACTTCGTTATGTCCACTGCCTCCAAGACTTTCCCATTTCTGATAGTTCTCACCTTGGGCTTGACTGATTTCTTTTTACTTCTTCTTTTTGTTGCTGTTAATTCGTCAGACGAATAGTTCAGCCTCTGTAATGAGGGCGCCGATGCATTGCAGGTCTTCCACGTCACCATAGAGCTATTGTGTCATTACAGTCAGGCTAGGTCTTCTTTCCGAAACCTCCGGACACGTCAGTATTGTAGTTCTGATGCTGCTGTATCTACTTGCCTTGATAAAGGTATTGGTTTCAGAACAGCTTGTAGGCCTTCCCCGTGGGGATGCTGGGGGCCTGTCAGTATAAATAGCATCCCCACATTCTGGAAATTCTGTGCTAGGAATTCCCTCTTTTCTATCCCTCTCTTTGTTTCTGTCCTGTTCCTTTCCTTCTTGTCCCCTCTTTCTCGGCTATTTTCTGTCTTCATGGTCCATTCTCCTGCCTTTTTTTCCAAAAGACTTAAAAGATAATTTTCTCCCATGCTGAAGTCGGATGTGCTGGCCCTGACTTGTCACAGTGTCAAGTGCTTAACAGCAGCGCAACGCATTTTCGCTCCTATGACACAACAAAAGTTGCTGTCTGAGCCTTCGAGGAAGAAGAAAAACAGCTTGAACAGCTTATAGGCCTATCCACCTGCTCTTTCTTCCAGGCTTCCTTTGCCAGGGAGTCGACAGTCTGTCTCATTGCCGAGCAGTTGAGTAGAGGAAGAGGATCTTCTGCAAGACAACTACATGGGCTAGAATCTACAGAGAACAGAGGACAGGTTGTTCAAAACACTATTTAATAATAATAAATAATAATAAATCGAACTTATATAGCGCTATATCTTGCAAAGACAAATAAAAGCGCATGCATTCAACCTAATCTTACACAGTCATGCAATCAATGATAAATAATCAATAGTTTTAAACAAACAGATATTAGGAACATGGTGCGCTGCAGACAAAATCTATGAAATAAAATTTCAATAGTCAAATGTTTTTCAAAAGCACACACACACTCACATAGGTCGATTACTTTATCAGGGTGATAGGACATGGGTTAGTGAAGGTGGGATAGTTCTGATATGAAACAGGAGGGGAGAAATCTTTGGTTTGAAATAAATATGCCTTGAGGCTGGATTTAAAAGTGTCATAACTAGGTTTCTGGCGAAGAGAGAGAGGGAGCTCATTCCAGGTCGATGGGCCCGAAATAGAGAAAGAGCGGTGGCCAACGGTGGATTGGTTGAATCTAGGTATTCGTAGGCACAAGGTATCTGCAGCAGAGCGGAGGGAACGTGAAGGAGTGTACAGGTTAAGACATTCACAGAGGTAGGAGGGTGCATTTTGTGGAGACATTTGTAACAGAGGGTACTGATCTTATAATTTACTCCCTGTGGCACAGGCAGCCAGTGGAGAGATCGCAAGAGAGGGGTAATGTGCTCAGATTTTTTCTTTCTGAGAACTAGTCGAGCTGCGGAGTTTTGTATATGTTGAAGGGAGTGGATAGATGATGCTGGTAGACCAGACAAAAGAGAATTGCAATTGTCCAGACGTGAAAGAATGAGAGAAGTGACAAGTTTGGCTGTTGCATCGGTGGACAGGTACTTTTGAATTGCACTAATTTCTGCTAGACTGTATAGGCTACAAGACAGACAGGGCATCCATTAGGATGCTGCTGCTGCTGCTGCTCTGTGTGTGTGTGTGTGTGTGTGTGTGTGTGTGTGTGTGTGTGTGTGTGTGTGTGTGTGTGTGTGTGTGTGTGTGTGTGTGTGCAGTAGGTCAACCAGCCATCATCACCTCCATAAATTCACACCTTGTCTTCCAGTTCAACATACTGACACTGATATAAAAAAGACAGAAAGATATAGGCAGTGTTGCTCTATTTCTTATGATTTCAGCTTCTCTGATCATACAAACACTAGCAACATGAATAGACTGCTCAATAAAATGTGGATTTAGATATTTACCTAAAGGTCGTCTCTAGTACTGTAGAAAAAAAAGATAATAGTCACAAATCATTATGAAAGGAATAAAAGAAAACTTTTTTTTATATAAATTGAGTCTTTTATCCCTTTCTTTTTTTCTTTCTGTCGTATCCATAAACTTTGTATTTATTCACCTAAATGTCGTCTTTAATATTGTTTTAAAAAATACAACCCAAAAAGCTATTCTCGAAATTTAAAAGGAAAGCAATAAAGCAAAACATCGGGGTATAAATGGAGTCTTTCCTCCCTTTCTTGCTTTCGTTTTCTGTCGTACCCTAAAACCTTGTATTGATTCACCTAAAGGTCGTCTCTCTAGTACGGTAGAAAAAAAAAGAAAGTAGCTATGGATATCAAAAGCAATAAAACAAAACATCTTGGCACAACATGAGGCTTTCATCCCATTCTTGCTTCAATTGTTTTCTGTGGTAGCGTATTTCTGTCTCACACTATTACGATGAAAAATGTCCCCGCTCAAAGTTCAACCTGATCATCTCTGGGTTAAGTGAGACCTAAAACAAAAACCGCCGCCAAAATTCACACAGCCATTCACCCAGCCTCTACCATACCACCTCTCACACGAGGCCCAAAGAAGGAAGGGGGGGGAGGGGGAGAGAGTTAGTGTCATGTTCTGGTACTCTGCAGAGATTTACCTCCCCCCCAAAAAGGGAAAGAATGGGTTAGAGGGGCCGGGTCAGTGTCTGGCACACTGCCTTCACCATCTGCTGGCAGTCCACCAAAGGGGGCACCCCCAACAACGCATCTCCCTCCCGCCGCTTGGTGAAGGTCACGCTGACCTTGCTCTTGTACTGGCAGGTGCCGTAAGTGGTCGTGGCTCGTTCCTTCCTCACCACGAACATCTGCCCGGCACAGTTTGACGGAGTAGGTTAGTGTAGCATTGGTATTGGCCAGTAAGGCCACTACTGACAGTGTGATTCATACAGAGAGAGAGAGAGAGAGAGAGAGAGAGAGAGAGAGAGAGAGAGAGAGAGAGAGAGAGAGAGAGAGAGAGAGAGAGAGAGAGAGAGAGAGAGATGTATGCAAACATGTGTCGTGTTTAGACATCATCCCCGAAGTCGGAATGCGGCTACCCTAATGGTGGTGAAAAATGGTCGCATACGCTAACATCTCACCATTTGTGAGCCATGGAGTTCTAGCCAGCGAATGAAAAAATAAACACACCCTCAAATCCCCCGACCCATGAAACACAAATATGTACGAGATGTATCAAACGCATTAAGCTAACACTACCCATTTTGTAAATGTTGAAACGTTGCATTCCCTTTGGAAGTCTTGCCGTAACGATCATGCCCATGTCAGTTGAAAACATTGACATAGCGTAGGCCTGCCTATCTTTCTAGAAGTGGTGGCATGCTGTATTTGCCTTGAAAGTGATGCTACAATGTATCCATCCCGGAATTATTTGGACGTAACATAATCAATCCTGGAAGTCCTGACAACAGAATCTATCTTGGAAGTGTTGCCAGTATTTACCACTGTTGGAAAGGGTGACCTAAGCCTCGACATCTCTTACCCGTTTTGAAAGTGTTGATATAGGGGGCGATGTAGTCTAGTGATCAGAGCGTTGAGTTCGCGATCTGACAGCCCGGAATCGAACCACCACCGAGACGCCCGTTCGAGGGTATCCCCCCCCCCCCCCCCACCCCAGGACTTAACAACAGTACCAACTCCGCGTCCCCCAAAGGAACTTCGGATGAGACTATAAACTGAGGTCCCGTGTACGTATGGACACGGAAAATCTTGCGCACATGTATAAACCTGTTCCGCCTTTTGGAAGAGCAGCCCACTGCATGCCAGTAAGAACGAATGACAAAGTTCAGAAAACGTCTGCACTCTGGTCGTGTTTAGACATCATCCCCGAAGTGAGAATGCGGCTGTTACCTTGATGATGGGCGGTCGTATAAGCAAAAATCTTACCATTGGAATGGACTATTTTTAAAAAATGTTAAAAAAAGAAGAAAAAAAAGAAATCGAGCTGTTGAAATTAGGGTACCAGTTTAAGAAGTGCTGACATAAAACACACACCTTTAGAAAATATGGACACAATGTATCTATCTTGGAGATGCTGAAATAGTGTTCTCATTCAGGAAATATTGACACAATATACTTGGGCCTCCACTTCATTGGTAACTTTTTTCACCACTTGCGCAGTTAAGCGTCCATAGGTATACATGCTTGTATATGTGCCAGTGCCTGCACATATTTGGGCATTGTATTGAATTGAATACTACTTTAACTCACGGCAGATTTATCTGCGTGAAATTCGGGCTGTTCTCCCCAAGGAGAGCGCGTCGCCACAAAGAACAGCCCCGCCCATTCTTTTTTTGTGTGTTCTTTTCCTGACTGCATGCGTATTTGTGTCTGTGAGCCCTTTAGCTGAAATACACAAAACATTGGAGATATGTATTCATAAAAAGGGTTTGTAAACATGAAAAAAGCTAAATGAGGCAAATTTAAATTACAAAATAAATGTAAATTAAATAACCCTAAATAAGTGGACTGGAATGGGACAGGAATTGTTAAAAACAACTCCAATGGAAGGGGTGGGGGATAGCCTAGTGGTTAGAGAGTTGCGATCGTGAACTGTTGGCCTGGGATCGAGCCAACACGGAGGCGCCCGTTCGATAGGACTGTTCCCCTGGAGTACTAAATCCACTTCTCGAAAAGTCTTTCGGATAAGACTATAAAAAAATAAAACAACAACCGAGGCCCAGTGTCTGAACATCTTACACACACATTAAAACCCCGTTCTGCCTTTCGGAAGAGTAGGCCATGTCGTGCCGGTAGGAACGAATGACAATTTTGGGGGTAAAAAACGCATACACACAGGTGTGGTGTTTAGGCACCATCCCCGAAGCCGGAACACGGCTACCCTAATGGAGGATAAAAACAGTTGCATTCGTAAAATCTCACAATTAGCGAACCTCAGAGCTTTAGCCGAGGTACAGGGGTGGGTGAGAGGTGAAACCACACACACACACACACACACACACACACACACACACACACACACACACACACAAGGCAAAAATCTTGAAATGATTCATTTATGATAACTGAACTGTCGCTTGCTTTAGATTTAGCTGGTGGTGCTAAAATTATCAAAATGTTACCTTCAGAAACCATTGCAATACCATTTTCTGATTATCCATGATTTTTTTTTTAAAAACCTGCCTGTGTGTGTGTGTTTGTGTGTGTGTGTGTGTGTGTGTGCGTGCGCGCGCGCGCGCGCGCGCGCGCTCTGTGGGTCTTGTGTGATGTCCGGGCATCAGTGGTAAGTTCAACACTTTTTAATGTTGATTTTATTGTGTGTGTGTGATAATTTTATTTCTATTCATAATAATAAAACCCAATTAATCACAACCGAAATGCTAATCACCGGGAGTTGATCAGAGAGCCGCCTTTTGGCTTTGTAGGGACAATCAAGTTCTATCCTTATTCAAGAACTTCAATTATATTTAGGAGTAAAGTTTCTAGGAGCTTTGTTCTCCTATCGATTTTCCTGTGACTTACAAGGAATGGCGGGCGCCCTTTATTGGCTTGCCACTGTTCCCTCTAGCCAGTAGGATGGCAGCAAACGATGCCACTGACTGGAAGTTGGATTTAGAATGCGAGTCAGGGAGCAAAATACAAAAACTGGATGCCAAATATAACACAAATTTTGATTTCCTCACATCGATGATGTCCAAATAAAATAAAATTTGAGTCAACGATAATGAAAAGTGCTTGGTAGACTAGTCCTACAGCCTTTGCTAAATTCGGTAAGAAGCGTGCCTTGTCAAGCTTTAGGCAGTTGGTTCTTAACATTTTTTTTGAAAACCAAGCCTGGATTCTTCAGTGTTTTGGACTATATACCTCAACCTAAAGTTCTCCCCCGTGGAGATGCCGGGGGCCTGTCAGAATAAATAAATAGTATCCCTACCTTCTGAAAAATCTGTGCTAGGAATTCCCTCTTTTCTATCACTCTCTATGTTTCTAACTTGTTCCTTTTCTTCCTGCCATGTCCTTCTTGTCTATTTTCTGTCTTCTTGGTCCAGTCTCCTGCGGTTTTTTCCAGAAAGACGTAAAAGATAACAATTATCTCCCACACCAAAGTTGGATGTGCTGGGCCCGAGCTGTCAGGTGCTTAATGGCAGCGCAACATATTTTCGCTCATATGACAGACAACAATAGTTGCTGTATGAGTGTTCAAAGACGAAGAACTTGGAGTTGCGGACAAGACGGAAGGGAAACGTAGATTATCCATGCTACGTGAATAGAAAGAAGGTAACATTCCTTTAAGGTGAGAAATAAAGAGGCTTAAGTGGTAGTCCCATGGAAATTCATTATCTATGATTACCCTAACAACTAATTGACAAGTATGGGTATAACCTGGTTTTGTCAAAGTGCATGAGATTATTCCCCATACACCAGTCATTCCAAGCAAAATGTAATCACCCCAACCCAAAATTAAGTATGACAGAAAAAACAAAACAAAAATTCAAGAAACGTTGCCGAGTGAACCCTTAATCTATCTCATATTGACATCTGGCTGCCAAGTTGACGCAATAAAAATAGTACTGCACAAACACACACACACACACACACACACACACACACACACACACACACACACACACAAACACACACACACACACGCACACACTGGATGCAGAAAAGTTCATGGGTGCCTATTCCATTATCCTCGAAACAAAATAATAATAAATAATAATAACACACCTGTCATCCCTAGCAAAATATAATCATTCTAATCCAAAATTAAGTACAACAGAATAAATCAACGAAATTCAATAGTCAGACAAGGCAAGGATGGACCAGATCTTTAAGGCAAGAAACACTGAAAGTGAAGTGAACCCTTTATCATCCTGGTATTATCATCTGGTTGCCAAGTTGACGCAATAAAAATCACACACACACACACACACACACACACACACACAACACACACACACACACACACACACACACACACTCACTCACGGGATAGTCTAGTGGTTAGAACATTGCGCTCGCAATCTGACGACCGGGGTTTGATTCCCGCTCAATGGGGATATTTTCCTAAGGCGTTAACATCAGTGCAGACTCCACTCTCCCCAAAAGTCCTTCGGATGAGACTATAAACCGAGGTCCCGTGTGCGAACGCACGCAGAACATCTTGCTAACACGTTAAATCTTGCTCCGCTTTTCGTAAGAGTAGGCCATTGTGTGCCGGTGGGAACAGATGACAGAATTTACAAAACCACATACACACGGGGACTGATTGTAAAAAAGCACATAAGTGCTTATTCCATTATCCTCGATATAAAAAATAAAATAAAATAAAACCTCACTCACTCACTCACACACACGCACGCGTGCGCAATCACACACACACGCATGCACGCGCACATACACATACGCACGCACGACACACACACAACACACACACACACTCACTCACTCACTCACACACACACACTTCCACATACACACACACACAACACAACTAGCAACAACCCTTAAAACCCCACCATTTCATAACATGTTCTAACTGTTATACCAAGGTAAGCAATACAATCAAGTTTCACAGCTCTTTCAAACATCTTCAAAAATCATGACTGACTCAGCAGCAAATACAAAACGAATACAAACCACCACCATACAACCCAATAAACAAACACGCACCCTGGCTAACACGCCCACTGCTTATGTACCTGTGGACACCCAATACTTTCACTATTCTAAAATCCATCTACTTTGACGACTTTTTTTTAAACTGTCAAGCATATATTCATTTGTTTTGATTTCAAACAGTTATCTATGTGTTTTACTTTCAAACATTAGTGCATTAATTTTTTTTCTACCTATAGCAATAAGAGATTTAATATCCACTTTGTTTCAGAACCATCCGACGGAGATTTAATCCTGACCATGAAAAAAGTGCGTCAGGATCAGCACTCACTCACACCTAACTTCTCATTCCTATCATCAACCTCATATAATCGAAATTAAACGGCACCTTACTAACGTAAGTCTAATTTAATTTCTTAATTAACGGGATAAATCACCTTCATGGGCCCTCTGCAGCATAGGGCATGTTGAACAGTACATTGAAGACCCAAATGATTACAAAATAACGCCAACAGCATCAGCACTGGCATTACCATAGCTTTAAATATCCGGGAACTAAGCTATGAAGATTTAAAGCCCAAAGTACTTTCCAGGATGGTCTCAACCACTGCTGCAATGACCTAACTTAAAGTCATCTGGAATGACAAGAACGTCGCCATCGACTCCTAGACCAGACCAATGCATCTGGTCATATCTATAAATATTTTTGTACCATAACAGCAGACATTGAAAGTCGGATAGAGGTAATAGAGAAGAAATACTTTTGCAAACTCCTTGGTATCTCGTACAAAGATCACATAATCAACAAGGAAGTGAAAACCAGAATTGAAAACGCCATCAGGCCATGTAAAGACCCCCTGACTTCAGTGAAAAAACGCAAGCTGAAGTGGTACAGGCACCTACCACGAACATCTGGTCTAGCCAAGGGAACAGTACAAGGATGGAGACGAAGAGGCAGATAGAGAAAACGTTGAGAAAACAACACCAGAGAGTGGACTGGCCATGAGTGGAATGGCATCCTGCAGAAAGCTGAAAACCGCGAGGAAAGGAGAAAGCTGGTTGCTAACTTTTTAGTGGTGCCCTACCGTGGTCTGCTGGTCTTCATGATAGGTGACGGCAAGGTGAAGGAGTTCAGCTGGACAGCAGATCAGAAGTGGTGGTTGGTCCTGCAGTTGGCACCACACTTAGCTTTTGCAACATGACTTCTTGCCTCATAGCAACAAAATACAACACAAAAGATATAATATAGCTTATTTCGAACAAACATTTAAGTTGATCTCACCTGCATTGCCAGAATCATGTTATGACATAATTCGTCAGCGCTCATCTTCTTTGAAGCTTTGTCTTCCACTTGCAATGGTTGTGGTTGGTGATTTCTGTATTGGAGGAATTTGAAATCTCTCAATTTGCCAAGTACAATGGGAACATCTGGAGGAATTTCTTCAACTGGTGATTCTTCTGCTTCTATTTCTACTGCCTCGTCCTCTTTGTTTGTCTCTGTTTTTGTTTGCGCTTCCTTTTTCTTCTTTTGTTTGAAAGGTTTTTCAAACACAGATAGCAAAGTTGAGTAATTTGGAATTTTGTTCTTTCGAGGGCCAAATATTTTTTCAAAGCTGTATGCACTATGGAGCTTTTGTGGATTGAAATGGTCATTCAGACCTATCAATTTAAATAATTTGTCTGGCGATATTGTATCAAGAATTTTTGAATCGTCAATGTATACGTAGGAGCGGCGTTTTTGTTTTGGCTTTTTTTCTTTACGTTTCTTATGTTTGTGTTTTCCTCCTCTTATATCAATGAGTGTTCCCTTGTCATCCTCAGTGTCTTTTCGTCCGTCCTTTAGGGGCAGGACATCTTCTTCCCTATGTTCTTCCTTATCAGTTTGATGACCTGCTGCAGCATGGCTGCTAGATTTAGGCTTGACACGAGGTTTCTTTACTTCATCCTCTTCTTCGGTTTCGAAGTTCTCTTCCATATCTTTCAGATTGGCCATTTCTTTTCCTGCTTTTCTTCTGGGCGAATGGAGTCTTTCTGGAAACCCCTTCAAGTCATCTTGCGAAACCTCCTCCACTTCTTTCCATGCCTTGCCTAATGTTTTGTCATGGGCACTTTTCAACGTGTGTTTAATATATGCTTCGTTTAGTTTCACTGTTTGCTTTGAAGTTTCAACTAAGTTAAGAATTCTCTCACGACGTCTTAGGAGGTCATTTCGTACTCCAATACTGTCACAAACTCCTCCAGCCAGATAAGCAAAAGTTACGGACAGGTGCCAAGGATCCATAGAACTCATGATGTATCCTTCATCCTCCAAGATCTTTTCCTGCTCTTCTGTCAACACATGAACACCAGTGGAAGTGACACCCATGGATGCCTGTTTTAAAATGCTTTCCATAGAATGCTTGGATCCAGCGGTAGTAGTATGAAGCCTGTGACTTGGAGTCTTCTTGTAAACGTTAGCTGATTTCCAACGTCTCTCTTCAGCAGCAATTTGAATTCGTGTATGAGCGTGGAGTGACTGTAGAGCTTCTTGTTTCGTCTGTTTGCGCTGTTCTTCATGCTCATCATCGCTGGCATCAGATTTACTCTTTTGAAGCTGGTCTGCCTGTTTTGTACCCTTCTTTCTGCTCTGTTCAACTCTACTCAACCTTTTGCTTTTTTTCGTTGTGCTGAATGTTTGATTTCTTCTGCAATCTTCTTATCTGGACGCTGCCTTTTGTCTGATCTAGTGGCCCTCCAGCCTTTTTCACTGTCTCCTTTTTGCAGAAGGTACAAATAGAATTCATAAAAATTTGGCGTTTTGTCCCACTTTTTAAGCATGTTGCATGGAGATACTGGTGTTGGTGCTTCCTGATAGAACAATTGTGGCACCGTGAGTAAGTCAGGTCTATTTGCTGGTGTTGCACCCAGCGAGGAGAAAGTGTGTGGGATAAGCATGTTTTTATCCAACAGTGTTTCTTTCCCTGCACCTTTCTGTTTGTTTTCTTGGCCCTGTTTTGACTGTAATGACTGAACTTTGCTTTTAACTCCTTGTTGCTGTCTCTTGTAAGGATCGTCCTTGGCTTCATTTGGCAAAGACGGGTTTACGAGAAATTCTTGACGCATCATTTCAACGTCTTTGAGAAGGTTCTTTTCCCTGACAGGATCTGGGTGGAAATACGAAATGTCTTCCTCCACATCTGTGCTCAAAGAGGCAACACTTGAGCTGGAGGCACTCATGTCATTTTTGTTAATGGTAACGTCTGTATGCCCCTTGAATTTGGACGTGTGCATCCCTAAGCGTGAAATAAGGTCCTTCCCAGTCAGGGGTACATCAGTTGGGTGCACCTGCAGTGAGGTTGTGGACGCTATAAGCTCCGTCTCGTCCTGAAGAATAAGGCCTAGGTAATTTTGGTCCTGTCGATCGCGCTCTTGCTCTGCCCTGTCAAAATCAAATAGCATTATTTTCAAAAGCATGAGGGATGTATGCATTGCATGGCAGAGCACACAATTATGTTAGTAATGACCCCCCCCCACACACACACACACACACACACACACACACACCGCCTCCTTTTTTTTCTTGACATATTTTCTATTTAAAAGCTCTTACACATTTTCAATGTAAAGCAACGTAATGACATTGCAAAACACAGAAATGTACATTGTATGATCAGATACCAACCATTCCAAAAACTTAAACACGACCTAAGGAACATTATAAAACAAATGAAAATAGGAAAAGCAGTAATGATGACGTCCAAGACAATACAGTTCACTGATATCCTTTATTGCACCACTAACCCCAGAGGCCATATTATCAGGGCTGTCATCTTGTAAAAGCATAAATCTCAGATTGAAAGTGTGCAACAAGATACAGATTAAAATAAGATTTAAAGCTAACTCTAAAGTCGTTCTTCGTATCAACACCCTGGCGAACCATAAGAGTCAACCAAAGACAGTCATCACATTGAGGGAGAACCCCATAAACGACTCATGAAAGAAAACCAATAGGGGAATCCTCAAAACCAACCATTTTTGTAGTAAGTGACAGTGAAAGGTTAACTCATATCAGACGGGAAATGCCTTACTCTCTTTGGGTGTTAGAAATGTTGTCCTGTGGAACATCGCAACACACGTCTATATGGAGCCTGCTGTAAAACTAATGCTTGTGGGAAAACGACTGTGGATAATATCCTGGACATGGCGACAATCGAGAACCCATGCTCCACGGTTATTCACATATCACAAGTCACACACCATAGGGTTCCCTCGCCTTTGAGCCAATGAATGTAATGTAAGAATGGTCCGTGTGTATCCTGGTGAGCACTGTTTTTTCCCTTTTTGTTTTTTTCCCACAAAAATGGAGGGCTTCCTTTAGGTTTTGGCGAATCCGAAAAAATCGACGACACTGATGATGATGATGATGATGATGATGATGATGATGATGATGATGATGATCATCATCATCATCATCATCATCATCATCATAATGATATTTCTGATTTTTTCGCTTCCCTCCTGGGGTCTTTAGGGCACTGCACTCCATGTTTAGACTGTGTCGTAGGTAAATTGAAGCTGTTGGTGCCCATTCCTTTACAAGTAGCAAGCAGGGTGCATATACAACAATCAACACCTGCAAAACTGGAATGTGGAGTCCCACAGGGATCAGTTCTCGGCCCTCTTCTTTTCACTCTCTACACTGCTCCTCTTTCCGAAGCCATGCTTGTAGGGACCAAACACAATCTCTCTTCCATCACAACAGCTTCAACAGAATTCGGCAATACGTCTGTCCCTCTATCCACTGCTGTGAAATATCTAGGGGTCATTATCGACAACACACTCTCCATGCAAAAATTCACCACCCAAACCTGTCAGTCGTGCTACTATCAATTACGGCGCATCAGTGCAGTTGGAAAGCACCTGTCCACTGATGCAACATCCAAACTAGTCACGTCTCTCACGTCTGGGCTATTGCAATTCTCTTCTGACTGGTCTCCCAGCATCATCTATCCACTCCCTTCAACGTATACAAAACTCTGCAGCTCGCCTAGTCCTCAGAAAGAAAAAATCTGAGCACATTACTCCTCTCTTGCGATCTCTCCACTGGTTACTTGTGCCACAGAGAGTAAACTATAAGATCAGTACCCTTTGTTACAAATACCTCCACAGAACAGCACCTTCCTTCTTCTGTGAATGTCTTCACCTGTACACTGCTTCTCGTTCCCTCCGCTCTGCTGCAGACACCTTGTGCTTAAAAATACCTAGATTAAACCAGTCCACTGTTGGCTGTCACTCTTTCTCTGTTTCTGGTTCATCGATCTGGAATGACCTCCCTCTCTCCCTTTGCAAAAAGCCTTCTTATGAAGCTCTTAAATCCGGCCTCAAGACACGTATATTTCAAACCTAAGATTCTCCCCTCTTGTTCTATCTCATTCTTGTCCCTGCCCTCAATAGCCCAAACCCCATCACCCTGCCGAAGTGTATAACTTTTATGTGTGTGCGTGTGTGTGCATGCGTGTGTGTGTATACATTTGAATTTGTAAAAACTATTAATTGTAACTGGCTGCATGTGAATGAGTGGGATGAACGAAAGCGCTTTGATTTGTTTTTTTCAAGATATGGCGCTATATAAATTCCATGTATTATTATACTGGGCAAGTCCCTACGTACCGTCATCCATGCCATCGGCCGTAGCTGGCTTACTTTCTGTGAAAGGGGGATGGGGTTCCAACGTGTGCATAACATGTTCTGTTTGCGCCCACACAAGGGACCCTAGATTTTTGTTTTCATCGGAAAGAGTTATGGAGGAGTGTGGTCAGTGTCAATGCTACTTTCAAACAGACACCTCAGCGACGACCTGAATCCATTACCTCGGTTATTGTCAGAACGTAAACTTGACACTCTAGCTAGATCCTACTCTCTCCATGAAAGACCACATTAGTAACGTCTGCAGAGCATGCTTTCTAGAGCTGCGCCGTATTGCACACATTAAGAAATTCTTGCCTCGAGATGCAGTGATCAAGCTCGTTTCAGCGACCGTCTTGTCGCGACTGGACTATTGCAACTCCTGTTTTATCGGTATAAGTGATGAACAGTTTGCACGCTTGCAGCGAATTCAGAACTCTGCTGCCAGGCTCATCCTTGGAAAGAGCAAAAGGGACCATGTGACTCCCATGCTTAGGGAGCTTCATTGGTTACCTGTAAGGGCACGCTGTCAGTACAAAGTTGCGGTCTTGGCATACCGTCACTCTGAAGGCTCGCTTGCTCCATCTCTGTCAGCTGCCTTGAAAACACGCACCACAACTAGAACCCTGCGGTCTTCGAATGATAACTTACTTGTTGTACCCCACTACAACCTCAAAACCGCAGGTCGTAGATCTTTTGGTGTTGCTGCGCCCACGATCTGGAACTCTCTGCCACCAGCCGTCAGACATGCTCCCACTTTATCCCAGTTTAAGTCTTCATTGAAGACACATCTCTTTAATGTATTTCTTAGCTAGTTAATATATTGTGCTTGTCTTGACGGTCGCCGTTTGTCACACTGTAGGCTACTTCATGTGCATGCCTGGCTGTTGGTTATGTTTTTTTGTTAGTTATGTTATTGCTAGTGCCTTTTCTCTGAGTGTACTGTTAATTGCCCTGCTAGTGTGTGCCCGGACGCAAGTGTGTGCCTCTACAGTGCGATAGGTATCTCTTGTAAATTTATTTGCGCTTTAGAAAAGCTCATTATCATTGTTGTTGTTGTTGTTGTTATGTGCTGTGTGTGCATGTGTATAAATGCGCATGGTATGAAAGCGCATTGAGTCATTGCTTTGAGAAATGTGCTATATAAATGCTATTCATTATTATTATTATTATTAGCTACCAGGCTTACCCAATCTCCAATGATGATGATGATTGTAATAATGATAATAATGATGATGATGATGATGAAGATGATGGTGGTGGTGGTGATAATAATGATGTAATGATGATGATGATGATTATCACCACCACAACGACATCAACACCACCACAACCAACAATCACCATCATTATTATAACAACAACAAAATATTATTATTTCCCCTGGAAATGTCTGTGGTAGTGGTGCGAACAGTGATCGAGCATGCAGCAATAGATCGATGCGTAAGTGCGTGCACACGTTCGTTGGTCTTGCTAATAACTAGGAGTGTCTAAAAATGGTGCCCATACTCCCAATCCCTGTCAATGGTCACTGGCAGTTCTGGGAGGCCTATCCTGGGGAAGGCGGTCTGCTGCTGAGACCTCCGTTCCCAGAAAGGCTGCCGAACCATGTGGAAAGCCCTGAGGCAGCTGTCATGGGGCGGCAGGGGCCGTGTCAAGCCGCGGATGTTGCATTTCAGCGGAGGTAGTTGCACACCGCTCGAGGATCTGCCTGGAAAAAAATAACAGAATTTCTGTCTCTGCAACGGATTTTCTCTTGTTTCTGCGGACCATTAATTTTGTTTGAGAGGTCATTACATTCTCTCTCTCTCTCTCTCTCTCTTCTCTCTCTCTCTCTCTCTCTCTCTCTCTCTCTCTCTCTCGGCATTTCTTGCTATCATTTAAGCAGAAACTCTTGGACGTGTACATGCAAGAATGGATGACAAGTGTTTGTAACAGTGACAGATTTAATCTTTACGCGTGTTTCAAGTCTTCCCTTATCCCAGAAACTTATTTAGGTTGTGTGCAGCAAAAGTGTTTTAGAGACATTCTCATTCGAGTACGGCTTGGAATCAGTGACCTCCGAATCCATAAGAATCGTTATGTGTGTGCAAATAATATAAACAATGAATGTCCATTTTGTCCAGGGTCAGAAGAAAATGAACTTCATATGTGTTTTCAGTGTGACACATACTCTACTTTAAGACCAAACATGCTAAAGGAGATTCCCACTCATTTTCAGAAAGCAAAGTATGCGAGTCTTATGGCCACCCAGAATGTGTCAATAATCCGACAATTAGCATGGTTTTTGTACAAAGCCTTCAAACTCAGAGACAGTAAACTCAGTCTCCAGTATACATAGAATTTTGCAAATCTTGATGTCATTTATTCATATGTGGTTTCTTTCACTTTTCATTGGTGTCACTTTTCTTGATATATGCATTCATGTGTCTGTAGACATTTATGTACCCCATGAAAATGGGCAGAGGCCTAAATTCATTAAACATTGTCATTGTCATTGTCTCTGTGTGTGTGTGTGTGTGTGTGTGTGTGTGGTGTGTGTGTGTGTGTGTGCGTGTGTGTGTGTTTCGTTGCTGGGGCTAGTACTCCGAGGTTCATCAATGGCGAGATTTTGCGTATGCAACCGTTTATGCCCACCATGAAGGTAGCTGCATTCCGACTTCGGGGATGTATGCTGGGCATGTTCGTGTTTTTCGTAACCCATCAAACACCGACATGAATTACGGGATCTTTAACGTACATATTTTATCTTCTGCATGTGTATATACACGCACGAAGGGAATTAAGGTACTAGCAGGTCTGCACGAGAAGTTTGAGAGATCGTAAAAATACCCTCTCTTAATTCACCGGACGCCGCCGAGATTCGAAACCACGACTTCATGGGCCCATGGTATTGAAGTCGAACGGTCTTAACCTCTTGACTATGGCGTCCGTCATTATCGATTTAAATTCTTTTGTTTCGAGAATGATGAATAAGCACTTTTGTGCTTTCTTTATGTCAAGTCCCCGTCTTTACATTCGATGTTAACTCCAGTGGAAAAGTTACCTTAAACGGATGTCTCGTCTCGGTGGTGGCTCGAACCCGGGCCGCCAGATCGCGAGGGCATCGTTCTAACCACTAGGTGATCCCGTGTGTGTGCTTGTGTGTGTGTGTGTGTGTGGTGGGGGGTGGGGTGGGGGGGTCCGTGCGTGCGCGCGTGTCTGTGTCTTGTCTGTGTTTGAGTGTCTGCGTCGTCTCCTTAAAACTGTGGGTGTGTGTGTGTGTGTGTGTGTGTGTGTGTGTGTGTGTGTGAGAGAGAGAGAGAGAGAGAGAGAGAGAGAGAGAGAGAGAGAGAGAGAGAGAGAGAAACTTGAAACTTGAAAATGGTTTAATGTGGTAGGCTCCTGTGAGCCCAATCACATGGGGACAGTGGGGAGGGGGCAGTGAAAAAAGAAAACATTTCAGAACATGACATATTCAAAACATTTGAAATAATCAGCATGGCATGGCATCCACATCATGGAACAAATTCATGTTTTACAATGTCTCAGTGCTTTCACTCACACTATGAATACACAATGGACTGGGTGAGCAACAGAGCAGCTGTGACATATCTTTAAAAGGAGTTCCACTCGAACAAGTTTTGGTAATGGCTACAATTTCTTTCAGCTCATGACTGACATGATCCATTTGTTTGTTTATATTGTCATTAAACTGTTCAAAGCATTTCAAGACATTACTGTAAGTCAATTCTGATTTTGCACCTGTGTTCTCTGACTCAGTAACGTTCCTTGAATGTTCAGAATCCTTTTTACAATCAACATCACAGTCTACATCAGAATGATTACCTACAAGGTCTGACACACTCACACTCCCCTGCTCCCCATCGTCAGAGCCCTCCCCCTTGCAGGCATTTCCTCATCCATGTCACAGACTGTTTCTATATCGGAACTGATTATCACTGTCTGTTTATCCATGTCACATGATGGTATGTTTATTTGTGTTTTACCTTGCTGATTGTCACCTGACAGTGGCGCAGAAGAAGTGCATGGCACAAAAGGTGAAAAGTCAGTCACAGCAGGGGAAGGTGTCTTCTGGTCAGCAACATAACAGAGACTAGGTGGTGTTGGCATGAAGAGTCCTGAAGGAGATGAAACACTTGCCTTCTTTTCAGGTCTGCTCTGTAAGCTTCAGCCCTCCTTCTGTCTCTGCTGACCTGCCACGGGTACTTTCGTCGATACGTAACACTGCTATCTGCTGTCTCAGGGGGATGAAACAAAGTGTTTGTAGTCAGTCGCAAAACAACCGTTGTTTGACTGCCTCTGCCGTCGATTTTGAAAGATGACACTGTATTGTCACAACACAGCATTCAAAAGACATTCTAAAGTGGTTGGGAATCCTTCAACTGGCATACTGACTCTGATATACACGAGAAACAGTAATATTTACAACAGCTGCTGAGTAATGCGTCTTACTGGCAACCAAGCAAGGGAAGCTACCCGAGAGAGAGACAATGACAATAACAATGACAATGGCAAATTCTTTTATTTCGAGGATAATGAATAAGCACTCATGTGCTTTTTTACATCCAGTCCCCGAGAGAGAGATAGAGAGAGAGAGAGAGAGAGAGAGAGAGAGAGAGAGAGAGAGAGAGAGAGAGAGAGAGAGAGAGATCAAATCAAATCATTTCATTTCAAGAATGATGAAGAAGCACTGGCGTGCTTTTGTATCATCCAGCCCCGCCCTTATCAATTATTGCAATTAGAACACGAACGAACGAATGAACGAACGAACGAATGAATGAATGAATGAATAAATGAATGAATGATCTTTATTTTCGAACACGACATATAGGCATTTACATACTATTTTTTATCCAACCCTTGCCCTGATTAGGGACTACAGAAATAAAAGGAAGCTATAATTTAAGGAAAAGACATAATAGTAATAATAATAGTGGTAAATGGAATTTATATAGCGCTATATCTTGCAAAAACAAATCAATTACAATTAATAGGGTGTTTCTTTTTACAATTTCAAATGTATACACACACGCTCGCACGCATGCACACACATTCACACACACACTCACGCACACACATAAAGGTTATACACACGGCAGGGTGGTGGGGTTTGGGCTGCTGAGGGCAGGGACAAGAATGAGAGAGAACAAGAGGGGAGAATCTTAGGTTTGAAATAAATGTGTCTTGAGGCCGGATTTAAAAGCGTCATAAGGCTTTTGGTGAAGGGAGAGAGGGAGGTCATTCCAGATCGATGGACCAGAAACAGAGAAAGAGTGACAGCCAACGGTGGACTGGTTTAATCTAGGTATTTTTAAGCACAAAGTCTCTGCAGCAGAGCGGAGGGAACGAGAAGCAGTGTACAGGTGAAGACATTCACCGAGGTAGGAAGGTGCTGTTTTATGGAGATATTTGTAACAAAGGGTACTGATCTTATAGTTTACTCTCTGTGGCTCAGGTAACCAGTGGAGAGATCGCAAGAGAGGAGTAATGTGCTCAGATTTTTTCTTTCTGAGGACTAGGCGAGCTGCAGAGTTTTGTATACGTTGAAGGGAGTGGATAGATGATGCTGGCAGACCAGCCAGAAGAGAACTGCAATAGCCCAGACGTGAGAGAATGAGAGAGAGAGAGAGAGAGAGAGAGAGAGAGAGAGAGAGAGAGAGAGAGAGAGAGAGAGAGAGAGAGATGCGCGAATCTGCTCTTACCTGGATGTTCATTGCAGTATTATATGCACCAGCTGTTGGTAAACTATCTGTAGGCTCGTTAGAGTTTGAATACACATATACACGCTCAGAATCAAGAGATCCAACCAACCCGTCTAACTATAGACCAATATCCATACTATTAGTCCTATCTAAACCATTAGAAAAACATGTACAATTTCACTTACATTCTCATTTTAAAACCTATGATCTAATCAATGAAAACCAGTCAGGATTTCGGGAAAACCATTCTTGTCATACTGCCTTAATACAACTGACTGAGCGACGTCTTTTGAATATCAATAATAGTGAAATTACAGGAGTCCTTTTCTAGACTTTGCTAAAGCTTTTGACCTTATAAACCACTCTCTCCTCATTTTAAAAAAATGCTACAGAATTCCCAACCAAACATTAACATTTTGATTCATTTCTCAGTAATTGTCAACAGCTTGTCGAAATCGAGCCCAGGAGATCACAACCTTATTACCTGTGAAAATAAATAGGAAATACCGCAGGGATCAATTTTAGGACCACTTCTTTTCTCTATTTATATTAATGTCCTACCTCTGCATATTCATGGTTCATGCGAAATGTTTGCTGACGATACATCAATTCAATGTCGCAACAGTGATCCTAACCAGCTTGTGAGTGATATGCAGGCAGATATCGATAAACTTATTGAATGGAGAGAACTCAATCATATGTCTCTTAATTCAAACAAAACAAAACGTATGTTTATAACGACTCGACAAAAAAGGCAGAAATTGCGTTCTCCATATGCGCCAATATTTATCCAATAACAAAAAATTGAAGAAGTAGTTTCACACAAAGAACTAGGTGCAGTAATTGACAATGATTTATCTTGGTCAGATTATCACATAGCCACTTTAGGAAAACGAATCTCACTAAGACTATATCAACTTAGAAAAATCAAACATTTTCTAAACCTACAGTCACGAAAACTATTCTTTCACACACATATTCTATCTCTTATAAACTATGTTTTAACCTTACGGATTAGTGCTAATGAAACAAACCTAAAGCATATAAGCCACCTACATGAAAGAGCTATCAAACTAATCCGATTGAATCCTAATACATTGACCACCAACAACTACAAATAATTAGATACTCTTCCACTCAAAGACAGTCTGCATTTCGACAAGTATCTATGTATGTACAATATACTAAAACGAAAAGCCCCACAGAAAATGGTGAAAAATTTTGCCGTTAATAAAAACAAGCCTACTCATAGACTGTTTTTGCCCAGGCCCAATAATAATCTCTATAAGTCAAGCCGTGCTTATCCAGGAATAACAGTGTGGAATAATCTACCTCTCTCTTTAAAATCAGATTCTTCGAAACAAACGTTTAAGAAACTCTTGAAGAAGCACCCGATGGACAAATTGTAAGTTCACTTTTATACTCGCTTTTATACTGGTTGCTTTGTTGCATTCCTACCTTTGTTATTTTGTATTTCTTCATTTGTTTGTATGACTTGAGCTTATGTTACACTGTCTTGGTTTCGTTTTATCATGTTTCGTGAGTTGCTATTTTTTTAAATTTTCTTCATTTGTCTGTATGACTTGAGCTTATGTTATACAGTCTTGTTTTGTTTATCATGTTTTGTTAGTCTGGATTTATGAAAAAAAATCTTCACTTATTTTTGTTTTCAACATGTATTAACATTGTCTTTTGAATTATTTTATATGTCAATTTTCTTTATTTTTGTGTGAGGGCAGGATAAAAAAAGTTATGTAAACTTAATCTTTTACCCTCAATAAAGATCATTTTGACTTGACTCGTACATATACGCACGCACGCACGCCTCTGCAAAAAAGCTAAAACAAATATACGTGCACATGGGTATGCTAAGTTACATAGCTCGTCTGAAACAGCTTTTAAAAAGATGGTATGCTGAGGAACACACACACACACACTGTATTGTCGAAATAAAATAATTAAATATAGGTATTGTATTTATTGTATACCTTTTTCATTTCTCTGTGTTTAATTTGGGGAGACTACGTCACCACAAGAGCAGCTCCACCAATTATTACTATTGATATTTTACTGTATTTTCCATTTTGTGTGTGTATTTGTTTCTCTGCAAGAGTGACTTTTTTCGGCAGAATTTTGCCAGGGACGGTTCTCTCGTTAGCGTGAATTCTTTTAGGTGTAGTAATTGTGTTTTGCACACGAGACCTCGGTTTCTTTGTCTCATTCATAAAACTAGTACTGGGATCATGGCTCAAGGTCTAGTGGAGAGGGACAAAGTTAGGGTTCAAACCGGGATCAAACCCGCCACCTCATGCTTTCTAAACGTGTGCGTTACGAAAAGACCACCGATTCTCTAAGAAATGCTACATTAACTGGATAGTTCTGAGGGCATAAAAGGCCCACAATACACAATGGATATGGCTACCTCAGCACATAATCCATTAAGAGCTGCTATATACACTAGATAGTTCTGAAACAATAATAGAGTTACAATACACAAAGGATAAGTATACCTGGGCACATACCCTCAGACTTTGGGTGCTCCAATTGATCATCGGAAAAGACACGCCTTCTGTCTTCAGATAATGTATTCCCATGTACCAACGAAGCTCGAGAACTTGCTGTTTTCTCATCATATGTCGTATCCACAATTGTAGACACCTGCCGACCCATTCCCACCAGAAAGGTGCTGTCTGGCTCTTCGAAGGCCGCTGTCATTGCCCAGCTGCTGTTCCGAGAAAGAGCTTCTGGGATGGGAGGTAGATTTGGAATACTGCTTCTGGGTGTCTGCTCCCCATCTTGGGGTGTATATGAAACTAGGTCAGCAATAGGGGGTAGTTTTCCATTGCTGGGGTTCGTGATAGGCTGATCAGGTGATTGTTGTGGAGAAATGTCTGTGGTTTGGGGCTTTTCTGCATCACTGGCCACGTTTGACTGATCATGGCTTTTTCCTTCATGCTGCCCATGCTGCCTGATCTGTTACGTAAAATACCTGCATCGCTAGGCCTGCTGTCTGATCTGTTACGTAAAATACCTGCATCGCTAGGCCTGCTGTCTGATCTGTTACGTAAAATACCTGCATCGCTAGGCCTGCTGTCTGATCTGTTACGTAAAATACCTGCATCACTGGGCCTGCTGTCTGATCTGTTACGTAAAATACCTGCATCGCTAGGCCTGCTGTCTGATCTGTTACGTAAAATACCTGCATCACTGGGCCTGCTGTCTGATCTGTTACGTAAAATACCTGCTCCACTAGGCCTGCTGCCTGATGTACTTAGTGAAGTATCTTCACCACTAGGCCTGCTGCCTCCACTGCTAGGTGATGTATCTTCATCACTAGGTGTGCTGCCTGATGTATTAATATGTGAAAGATCTTCACCACTAGGCCCGCTGTCTGATGTATTTAGTGGAAGATCTTCACCACAAGGCCCGCTGTCTGATGTATCAGGTTGTGTTGCTGCCCTGCTGATCGCTTTATCAGACAGAGGCAGCACTGCCTCAGGGCAGGAGAAAGCACGTCTGTACCTGCCTTCTCTCCCTTCCGGCCTTGGTATTTCAGACGTAGTCGGAGAATTAGAAAAAGATTTAAACTTTATAAATGGTTGCAATTTCTTCTTACTCGTATCTGTATGAGGAAAAATCTCCTGCTGTTCTTTGCCATCTGGACCTGATAATGTGCTTGCAGTCTGAAAAATACTGTCCTGGCCGAGGTCTTTTGAAGAGGAGATAGATGGCTGTTCTGTCGCCCTGTCGTGCTCATCTGTAGGGAAACAAAGGCTGCCCATGATCTGCAGCTGCTCTGTGATGACTTCAGGACGTGCTTGTGGGCAGAAACAATCAAACTCCACCAGAACCCTTTCCTCAACCAACTCGTATTCTTTCTGCAATAAATGGAAAGACGGTAGTTTTGTGAGCTTATTGACAAACATTGATTTTTAAACAAAATTATCATATTGTAGTCACCTTAAAAATTACAAAGTTTAGACGGTAAGGCTTTAAGATAGTAGTATCTGATGTTCCAGCTCATCCTAACATATATATAATACTTGCAAGAAGTAATATTACTCTCACTCTCTGCTCAACAAACGTGAAGGATATCAAAATATGTTATTCGAAATCTCTTTTGTTCTATTTCAGAGAGAGGTGAAATATTTATGAACCAAGACAGATTACCAAGAATAAAATGCACTGTTTCATTTCCTCAACCAATACAAACACTATACAGGCAGATGATTTGATATGTATTACACTACCCCTGTCATGTATTGTGCACAGTTGTTATGAGTAGTTATCTTGGGAGAAACCTGTGTAAACACCGCAAGCTCAAACAAAAGGAGGATATAGTCTACACCCATCGATAAAAGTGCTTAAGAAAGTAAGAGGAGGCAATGACTGAGCCGTGCACTAGTATATACAATATTCTCAATCAAATGACATCCAGTCCTGAGACCGATTTGTTTCCAGTGGTGAGCACTTTCACTGTAACGATGAAATGTACAATTTATCTGTTCGCCTGACCGCGACATCATTCTTTTAATGGAAGCCACAGATAAATGCCCCATCAGTTGTTTCCATCCCCTTCTGTCTTCAGTCCTTATGTAGATTTCACCCTTCTGCACCTCCATTACTTAGCTGTATTCTCTATGTAGGAAGTCAGTGGCCTTCTTTGTCATCTCTTGCCCTCCATCTTACCCTGGGCCATTGACGTAAAGTCAACAGCTCTGATGTCTCGTACCATGCTCAAATTGTATAGTACATAATGAGAAAGCATTAACATAATAAATAATAATAATGAATGGAATTTATATAGCGCTAGCGCTATATCTTGCAAAAACAAATCAAAGCGCTTGCATATAACATACCCATACAACCAATACCAATTAACAGAGTTTACAAATTCAAATGTACACACACACGCGCGCGTGCGCGCACACACACACACACACACACGCGCGCGCGCGCGCGCGCGCGCAGGTTATATACTTTAGCAGGGTGGTGGGGATTTCGGCTGTTGAAGGCAGGGACAAATTTGAGATGAAACAGGAGGGAAAAATCTTAGGTTTGGAATAAATGTGTCTTGAGGCTGGATTTTAAAGTGTCATAAGTAGGCTTTTGGCGAAGGGAGAGAGGGAGGTCATTCCAGATCACTGGACCAGAAACAGAGAAAGAGCAATGGCCAACGGTGGAATGGTTGAATGTCGTATTCGTAAGCACAGGGTATCTGCAGGAGAGCGGCGGGAACGAGAAGTGTACAGGTGAACACAGTCACAGAGGTAGGAGGGAGCTGTTTTGTGGAGACACTTGTAACAGAGGGCACTGATCTTATTGCTTACTCTACGTGGCACAGGCAGCCAATGGAGAGATTGCAAAACAGGAGTTATGTGCTCAGATTTGTTCTTTCTGAGGACTAGTCGAGCTGCAGAGTTTTGTTATCGTTGAAGGGAGTGGATAGATGATGCTGGCAGACCAGCCAGAAGAGAACTGCAAAAGTCCAGACGTGAAAGAATGAGAGACACGACTAGTTTGGATGTTGCATCAGTGGAGAGGTACTTTCGAACTGCACTTATTCGCAGTAATTGATAGTAGCATGACTGGCAGGTCAGGGTGATGAATTTTTACATTGAGTGTGTTGTTGATAACGACTCCGAGATACTTCACAGCAGTGGATAGAGGAATTGACATATTGCCGAATTCTATTGAAGCTGTTGTGATGGGAGAGAGTTTGTGTTTGGTCCCTACGAGCATGGCTTCGATTTTATCTGCGTTTAGCTGTAACTTGTTTTGTATCATTCGGTTTTGAATATCTTGAAGGCAGTAGTCCATATTTGTCAAGAGAGAAGGCAAATTTTCAGGTGTATTACTGCTAAGAGTCTGAGAGTCATTGGCATAGAAATGATGGTTCATCTGATGACGGTTTATTATATGTGAAAGAGGAGCAGTGTAGAGAGTGAAAGGAACAGGGCCGAGAACTGATCCTTGTTGGACTCCACATTCCAGTTTAGCTGGTGATGATTGAATCTTGTTTACTGTAATTGTGTAGTCAACCTGTAAGATATGAAGTAAACCAGGTGAGGGCTGTTCCTGTAATACCAAACGTGTTTTGGAGACGGGACAGAAGAATTGATTGGTCTATAGTGTCAAAGGCTGCAGATATGTCGAGAAGAGTGAGGATGGAGATTTTCCCCGAGTCACAAGCATGTAGATGCGTGTTTAACGTGTGGACTAGGGTGGTTTCAGTGCTGTGGTTGGCACGATAGGCAGACTGGAAAGGTGGAAGAAGACTATTGGAATGAAGGTGGCTGTTGAGTTGTTTCAGAACAAGTTTTTCAAGGACTTTAGAGATAAAAGGTAGGTTAGAAACAGGTCTGTAATTCTTCAGAATGTTAGGGTCGAGGTTGTGATGTTCGAGTAGAGATGTAACTATTGCAGTTTTGAAATGTGATGGAAAAATTCTTGAAAGAAGAGATGAGTTTACTGTTTTTGTGATAGTAGGTACAAGTTGTGGAATACACTGAATGAGGAGAGAAGCAGGTACAGGATCAAGATCGCATGATTTTATTGTCATTTTTTTCAGAATTGTCTTGATTTCTGTCTTGCTTGTTGGATGAAAGAAATGAAGAGGAATGTCATTGAATTGGGGATCAGGAGGCGCAGGTTGGAAAGAAGTCTGATCCAGTCTGGAGGGGAGGTTATGGACTTTGTCAGAGAAGAATGATGAAAACATAGCAGGAAGTTCAGAGTGGCTGTGAACAGTAGGCAGAGGGCTTGCCTTTGCGGATCCCAGAAGAGTAGAGGTGAGGGGAAAAAGAGATTTCATGGACGTAGAGTCAAGAACTTGAGCAGAGTAGTACTTCGTCTTTGCTGAATGGATTAAGGTTTTGACTTTGTTGATTTGTGTTCGAAAGAGCTGTTTATTGATTTCAGGTTTTGTTTTTCGCCATTGTCGCTCAAGTTGTGGGTGTTTGCGTTTTGCGACCAGGATATCATGAGTGTACCATGGGGCACAGGGCCTATCAGGAAGAATGAGGTCAGTGGGAGGTGCGTGCTCATTGGCTGAGAACAGTGTTGTAGTGTGAGCGATCACTGCTACCTTCGGCAAATCCTGCATGTTGTCAAAACTGACATCAAGCTGTTACAATTGGATCACTGAAATTCATGTCATGTGTAAAAAGGTGTGGATGGTGTTGGTGGTCAATTGTTGAAAATATGTGCTGAGCAGTTGTGTCATTTGTAGTGTTTTGTTCTATCTCTGAAAATAAGCTGTGTGTCCAGCCTCTGGACGAAGTCAATCATTAGTCCTGTTCCTAAAAATAATCACCCAAAGTCTCTGACTGAATATAGATATGTCTTTATCACTCTGATAGTTACGAAATGCTTTGAACGCATTATTCTAAAACTTATTCTTCTGTGCATGTCTTCCTTCTCAGATACTCTCCAATTTGCATGTAAAGCAAACAGGAGCACAAATGATGCTACTTTTACCTTGTTGCACAATGCATACCCTCATTTGGAAAAAACATGGCTCCTCTGTACATATATTTTTTATTGACTTTTCCTTTGCCTTCTAGCACTCAAATTACTTTCACTGAATGTCTGCCCTCTTCTCTTTCTTCGTGTTATAAACTTTCTGATGAAGCGAATACAGTCTGTCCTTTTTAACAAACAAAAAGCTAAAAAGGAAATGACCACTGGTTCTCCTCAGGGTACTGTTCTGGTTCCTGTCCTTTTCACTCTATATATCAATTGTACGACTGCACTGATTCTGATATTACACCACTGATTCAATATTCTGATAATTTTTCCCTTGAAGATCTGTTCAACTCTTATCCTGTGTTAACTGAACAAGTTGAAGTGTTTCCTCCCAGTGTAAAATAAACTATTTGACTTAAATGTTAAAAAGACTAAAGAAATGCTGATTGATGTTTGTAAAAACCCAGAGCATGTACTAGATCTTTATATTAATGGTATAGTCAAATGTGTTCCTGAATACAAAAGCTTAGGCGCTGTCATTTATAAAATATGATAAACAAGAACAATCATTCTCGTATATATCTATTTCCTTCAAAAGCACAGGCGTCTCCTGGTAATTTTAAAGTTTTGCAGAATTTCTATAGATGCTTTATCGACTCTGTCATTTCTGTTTCTTTGATATGTTGGTATAAAACGTTGAATGTCAAAAACAAAATTTACTGATCAAAGCTGTAACATGATTTAGCAAAATGATTGGGAGTGAAAACGGAACAACCTGCATGTAATCTGCATGAACATAATATAACAAACTGCTTTAGGCTACACTGAGGACAGGTATCATTAATGTATACCCCACTCAGCATTCGACTGAAATCACTTTTCACTGGTAAGGGCTGAAAATCTGGTCTTCCTCTTGTGGCTATGCAGCCAGTGTACAGCATAATAAACGTCAAAAAACGCGGTTGAAGCCTTGCCGAAACGTACCATTAGCTGATCTTCATTGTATATTTCCGGGGGGGAAAATCCAACATTATTTCCATGGTGTTGTATCTGCTTATCATCAAGTTGATTGACAGTCATTTCTATTCTTATGTCATAGTTATGATGATGACTAGAATTGCATTTAAGAGACTGCCTTTTAGATTGTTGATCACTAGATCTAGATTCTATATTCTGAGAGATTTTTCTTCTTTTTTTTTAAAAAAGCTAATTAAATCTTCACTTTTTCCCTTTTTTTGTGTGCATTTTGTTTGTCCTGAAGGCGGAAGGTAAGACACAGGAACACACCTTGTCCTGGGCTGTTTTGATGCAGGGCAGAAGGGGCCTCTTGTTGTAGAAGTAAGCAATTGTGGTGTAGCTGATGACGTCATGGAACCTTTCCAGTCTGGTGAGGCAGTGCAGAATGCCCTCAAGCAGGCGTCCTGTCAGCACTCGAACCAGGCACCCCTCCTGCCACCGGTCTGAGAACAGGAACTCGAAGAAACTCTCTGCATACCATGAAGAGGATGGGCACCAACAATAATGATAATAATGGTAAGCATACGCAGAAGGGAGGCCTATAGGCATGCTAGCATGTTCATCATATAAACACAATGCAGCAGCATACATCTTCATTAAACATGAGCACACATGTGCACGTGCTCGTGCGCAGAGAGAGAGAGAGAGAGAGAGAGAGAGAGAGAGAGAGAGAGAGAGAGAGAGAGAGAGAGAGAGAGAGAAGGGGGGATGGGGGGTAATATGCATCATACACCTATACAGAGTGCTGTAAGTCTATGCAAGAACTAACCAATCCACACCTTGTTCCCCAAAAAAGAATAAAGCACGTTGTCATGCCTAACTTTCTTTTGCCCTCTTTCTATTTTTCACGCATTTTTTGCAAGTTTTCCCTTGCCGAAACCCTAAATGGTTGGTTGGATTTTGGACCAGAACAGGGATGGGGGGTTGGGGTGGGGGTGGAGAGGACAAAAAACAGTTTTCTTGAGTCTGGATTGATCTTTATCAGTTACACTGATACGATGGAAATACTCAATCATGACTGCAGCACACAAGACATGGGTTTATCATTGTGCCAGGTACATGTTGCACACCAGACCTCGCTTTATCATCACATCTGATAGATTGGGGGGAGAATGGCTTCAAAAGATTTGAAGCCAAGACTTCTTGCTGACTGGATGGGTGCAGTATCTCTACACCACCAGTCTCTAGGTCTATTGATTTCTAGTTTAACTCTCAGAATAATCATTGGGCACAACACAGAAACCACATCACCCTATAACTGTAATTGAACCTTACACTTCCCCCACTTCTCCTGGGGTGTACTGCATGCTGGGTATGCTCCTGTCATCCATGCCACGGGTGGCGCTGCTCTGTGGCGACGCACTCTCCCCGGGGAGAGCAGGCCGAATTTCACGCAGAGAAATCTGCCGTGACTTAAAGTGGTATAAATAAATAAATAAAATACATAAATAAATGCCACCAACTACAGATGACCTACTCTTCTAGAAAAGAGAAATGGGGTGTCAATGAGCTGGGAAAGATGTCAATCTTGTAGCATGGGTTTATAAATGGGGTGTCAATAGGCTGAACAGTATGTCACACCTGTAACGTGAGTTCATAAATGGGGTGCCAATGTGCTGGGAAAGATGTCACACCTGTAACATGGGTTAATAAATGGGGTGTAGATGTGTTGGACGAGATGTCACACCCGTAACATGAGTTTATAAATGGGGTGTCAATGTGCTGGGACAGATGTCACACCTGTAACATGGGTTAATAAATGGGGTGTCGATGTGTTGGACGAGATGTCACACCTGTAACATGAGTTTATAAATGGGATGTCAATGTGCTGGGAAAGATGTCACACCTGCAACATGAGTTTATAAATGGGGTGTCAATGTGTTGGGAAAGATGTCACACCTGTAACATGGGTTTATGAATGGAGTGTCAATGTGCTGGGAAAGGTGTCACACCTGTAACGTGGGTTTATACATGGGGTGTCAATGTGCTGGGACAGATGTCACACCTGTAACATTGGTTTATACATTGGGTGTCAATGTGCTGGACGAGATGTCACACCTGTAACATGGGTTTATAAATGGGATGTCAATGTGCTGGGCGAGATATCACACCTGTAACATGAGTTTATGCATGGGGTGTCAAATGTTCTAGGAAAGATGTCACACCTATAACGTGGGTTTATAAATGGGGTGTCAATGTGCTGGGACAGATGTCACACCTGTAACATGGGTTTATACATGGGGTATCAATGTGCTGGACGAGATGTCACACCTGTAACATGGGTTTATAAATGGGATGTCAATGTGCTGGACGAGATGTCACACCTGTAACATGAGTTTATACATGGGGTGTCAAATATTATAGGAAAGATGTCACACCTGTAACATGGGTTTATAAATGGGATGTCAATGTGCTGGGCGAGATGTCACACCTGTAACATGGGTTTGTAAATGGGGTGTCAATGTGCTGGGGCAGATGTCACACCTGTAACATGGGTTTATAAATGGGGTGTCAATGTGCTGGGCGAGATGTCACACCTGTAACATGGGTTTGTAAATGGGGTGTAATGTGCTGGACGAGATGTCACACCGGCAACGTGGGTTTATAAATGGGGTGTCAATGTGCTGGGACAGATGTCACACCTGTAACATGGGTTTATAATAATAATAATAATAATGTATGGAATTTATATAGCGCTGAATCTTGTAAAGCAACAAATCAAAGCGCTCAGATTTCATTTCATACCACTTTAAGTCACGGCAGATTTCTCTCCGTGAAATTCGGCCTGCTCTCCCCGGGGAGAGCGGGAGAGCGCGTCGCCACAAGCGCTGCGCCACCTTTTTTTTCATGTCTGCAACTGTATTTGTTTCCCTATCAGAGTGGCTTTTTTCTAAGAATTTTGCCAGGGACAACTCTCTTGTTGCCGTGGGTTCTTTTACGTGCGCTAAATAATTACGTGTAACACACGGGACCTCGGTTTATCGTCTCATCCGAAAGACTAGCGCCCAGACCACCACTCATGGTCTAATGGATGGGGGAAAAGTTTCTGGTCCAAACGGGGTACGAACCGCCGCACACTTCAGACCCGGACTTTTCGCTTTCTAGACAGGCGCATTACCTCTAGACCACCGATCCACATTTATTAATGGGTTTTCAGTGTGTTAGGCAAGGCTCCACACCTGCAACATTGGACTATTGTCTCACCAACAAGACTGACAGAGAAAAGGAGTCAGAATCAAGGATCCTTCCAAGTAAAGAAAACATCTCTGAGCAAACAGCTTAGCGGCCAAACTGACTGAAACCCATACCTCAGCTGACCATTCGGTCACCAGCCCCACATTTCCATCACAGGGTTATATTATAATAATAATAATAATAATAATGTATGGAATTTATATATATATTCTGCTGTCCATGATCATGAAAGGCCCATCAATTCATGCAAAAATCAGACTTTCACAGACTCTTACCAGCATCAAGTTCCAGCCTTCTCAGGACACCACGAGGCTTAGCACCAGACGTCCGTTGTTCTCTACCGTCGGCAGAAGCCTGTTTTGTGTTGCCACTGGACCCCTTGAGCACTGACAACAATTGTGCACCCTTACCTTTGCCGCCTTTATTTTTCGTTTCGTGTTTACCCTTGATGTTACTCGCACCATTCCAGTGTTGACCATGATTTTCCCCCCACTTGACAGTACTTCTCTGCTTAGTGCTCTCATCGGTTCCTTTTATTTGTTGGCCTTGGTCGGGTAACTTTCCTGGCACTACAGCAAAAAAGAAACAGTGCCATTAACCGAAACAGCTCTCCCATCTTTTTAGTTTTATTATTTTCAAAATCTTCCAGGAAAGAGCTGAAACAGTTTTGTACAAATGATTGTAAATGACGGATCTAATTATCATAAAAGTTGTGACAATGAGTATGGGAAGATACTACTGACTATGATTATAGAACTCATGGAATTGGCAGTGACAAAGTTGATGATAACCTTTTCTGTCGCTATTACACATACATTTTTATCCTTTACTATTTTCCACACCGTGAAACTTGTTTGAGAACTGTCATAATAAAGGAGTTTTGCTGCGGGTGTCAAAATGTTCTATTCTATATTCATCCCAACATCTGTCTCTTTTAAGGTACAGTACATTTCTCTGTGTGTGTGTGTGTGTGTGTGTGTGTGTGTGTGTGTGAGAGAGAGAGAGAGAGAGAGAGAGAGAGAGAGAGAGAGAGAGAGAGAGAGAGAGAGAGAGAGAGAGAGAGAGAGAGAGAGAGAGAGAGAGAGGAGTGAGTGCGCGGGCGCGCGCTCGTGTTAATTTGGCTGTTGCTTGCTTTTTACCTTTTGGTTTTGTTCCTTGTGGGGCCTTTTCTTTGGTGGTGGTCGTGGTGGTGGAGGGGGGGAGTTATTAGTCGATGCATTGTCTTATTTGGGGGTTGGGTTTTTTTATTTTTAGTGGAGGTTTTGTTTGTTTGCTTTTATATTGCTTCCTTTGGCGTTTTCTCTGCATAAAGCACTACCATCTCTGAACACAAATGAGTGATCAAAAATAAAAAATAAATGTAAGAAATACTATTTAAAAAAACACCCTCTTTGTGAATGATATGCGTGATGTTACTATAGGTATAGATTAAGTACATCATATACTACACGTATTATCATATGGTACACAATCTATATGAAACTAAAAAAAACAGAAAAGAAAAAGGTTAAAGTGCAGTAACCTAAGTTTGCTGACAGGCATTTACCCTTGAAATTTTTCCCGCAATTTCAATGCTGAAAGTGCTTTGATTACTTCGTTTTTTAAAAATAAAAAAAAACTCACAAGAATCTTAAAATAACAGCCAAATGCAGTCATCTGACTGTGGAAAAAATGTCATGCAAATCAAATGAAACAAAACTGTGCACTTGTTTCCATCCTCCCCCCTCCCCCACACTTAGTTCTCAGTAGGATCCGTTTAGTCTGTATAGGTTGCTATGTTTTTGATCTGATGTTTCTTTGCTTTATCAAAATTAAGATTAGATTTAAGAAAGAAAAGCACCCCCCAAAAAATAACCTTTCCTGGCTGAATGGCAGCACTTTACCTTTCTCCATGTGCTGTTTTTTGCTCGTGTTCACAGTCTTTTGAGGAGCGCGTGAGCCCTTTGGATACGTCTGCGAAGTCAGCTTCTTCACCGTCTTTCCTTTGATGTGCGGATGTTCTTGTTTTTGATGGATGTCCGTGGCCGTCTTTGGTTCGTCGGAGTTCACATCTGCTAGGTCGTCCCTGAGAACTACTTCTTCTACTAACACCACTGAAGGAAACTGGTACACCAGGGAGCTCTGGGCTTTGAACCATGGTAACTCCTCTGGATCCAGTTGATCCAGGCTTTGGGGGTGCTCATCTTCCTGTTGGTCTGGTATGCGTGCGTTCCACACTAAGCATTTCTTGCCTTCATCCGGAGCTGTGTAAGCTCTCCGACATGTCTTGTACATCTGTGGAGGCATCTGAAAGGTCAGGTTAGATTATGTCCTATTATTTCAAAGAATGTTCCTCTTGAATTTCTTCTTTTCCTCCTTCTCCTCCTCCTCCTTTTTTCCTCGACTAAACACCAAAGTTTACCCCTGATGAGATTTTTTATGTGCGTGACCCTTTTCCCACCGTAAAGATCTCTACATTCTTTGTTCAGAGGTAATGTCCACACAAAACCCCAGAATACATGTTTTGATTTGTCGCCCAATTTTACTGGCACGATGAAAGTGGGCTAGTAATGAGGTGCGGTAAGATTGTCTTTAGAAGCATGAGCTGAGGCATGGGACCCCGTATTGCAAGTCTCATCCGAAGGACAGAAAGAGGACTGGAGTCTGTACAAATACTGGCTCCCCAAAACTCTGATCCAACTGACGGCCGAGAGTGAGATTGGAACTTAGACCAACATGAACAAGAACTTACAAGCAGCCTGCGAACCGAGCTTCACTCGTAATGATCTCTTATCTATCTAGGGATTGTATTTTTTTTTTAATCTTGCAGTGGCTGCAGTCTTTGCATTTATTCCTTAAGTAGATATTTTTCTTTTAGATCCAAAGTGTATGCATGCATTGTTATGAGAGAATGAATAAACTGAGCTCTCTTTGGAAAATTAACATCCCATCTAAGAGCTGGAGGGAGAGAGAGAGAGAGAGAGAGAGAGAGAGAGAGAGAGAGAGAGAGAGAGAGAGAGAGAGAGAGAGAGAGAGAGAGAGAGAGTTTTCATGTTATCCAAGAAGAGGGTAAAAAGTAGCCCGAAAAATCCCAAAACTTTTGCATTCAGGGAATGAACAAACCCATACAAAAAATGCCATAAAATCAAAATCAAGCATTTAAAGCAAATGAGCAAACAATGTAATAGCAACAAAACAGACCAACCAATAAGTCAAAGTAATAAGCATTCAAAAAGAACTGATGAAAAAGACAATAAAAAAGAAACTTTAAATAAATCATAAAACTTTTTTAAAGTTATGTGTTAAAAGAGAGGGGGGTTAGAGAAATGGGAAGAGAGGGTAAAAAAGAAAAGAAAAGAAAAGAAGAGAGAGAGAGAGAGAGAGAGAGAGAGAGAGAGAGAGAGAGAGAGAGAGAGAGAGAGAGAGCGAGAGAGAGAGAGAGAGAATTAAAGAAGAAAAAAATCCATTGAAGGCATTAAGAAATCCATTTTTAAAAAGTTACAAGAGTCAAAATCAGTTACAAAAAACAAACAAGCAAAGAGAGTGGCATGCGCGCGAGCGTGCGCGCGCACGCACACGCACACACACACACACACACATAAACATCATTCAATATTTACAGCTGAACTTATTGCAATTCTTATGGCTCTTAAATATATTCTTGATTTTGCATTTCCCATCATTCCTATCTTACTTTGTGTAGATTCTAAGTCGGTACTGTATGCTATCAAATCCCCAA
Source organism: Rapana venosa (assembly GCA_028751875.1). Classification (NCBI taxonomy): domain Eukaryota; kingdom Metazoa; phylum Mollusca; class Gastropoda; order Neogastropoda; family Muricidae; genus Rapana; species Rapana venosa. Next base: position 100,476,102 of record CM054134.1, read on the forward strand.
ATTCCAGGAAAGTATCCAGAATCATTTTTGAAATTAAATATGTCATACACCTTTTAATTTTAAGAAGTATTCCTGTCTCCTTTTATTGGGTACCTTCCCACGTTGGAGTTTTTTCAAATGAGTGGGCTGACAGAGCTGCAAAATGGGGGGCAAGTCATCATTTTGAATCAATAGAACTGCATGTTCCCTTATCTCTACAGGAGGGATACCGTTTATTAGAACAGACGTCGTGGAGTAAGTGGAGAGAATCAGATCAATTCAAGGAACGATCTTTAAAGAATTGCCTGACTAATGGCCTTATTTCATGTTACATGACTCCTTCTCAAACACATTTAAGTATCGCAACCACAAGAAGAGTTAATGCACTCTATTTTAGAATAAAATTTAATGCATTTATAACAAAATTTTGTAAAAATGTCAGGTGCCTCTGTGGGAACATATTTCCAACACTCACATCATATTTGAGTGTTCAATTGTAAAACCTTTTTTACCCACATTTTGTGAGCAGTCTGTGGAAACTGTTTTTAAAAATCCAAAATTAGCCTTTGCCATTGTTAAATGTCTATTGCACAGCCCATTAGAGTATTTGTTGTAGTTATTTTATAGTTGTTTCATGTTAACAATTTGTTGAATTTAAATGTTTACTCATGTTTAAGATTCCCCCCACCCCTTTAATTGCATGAAAATACCAACACACATGTTACCTAATCAGTCTTTTCTCTGTACATTCCCCTCTCTTTTTTAACTTCCACTACATTTTCCACATCCCTTGTCTAATATCACTAAGAGAGAACAGACGTTAAATTGAAGACAACAACAAACAACACACACACATGGGCGCTTACGGACACGTATAAAACGCATAAATATGCAAATTATCAACAGCTTGGATCACGAAAAGAGTTCATTTTATTAAAGAAGAGGAGGGGGGATGCGTTCAAGACATTAACAAACCCATACAAAAATGCAATAGGAATCAAAATGAAGTATTAAAGAATAAACAAATTTATATATATATATATATATATATATATATATATGAGAGAGAGAGAGAGAGAGAGAGAGAGAGAGAGAGAGAGAGATGGTGATCTAAGATTGTGCTGATCTAGTCCAAATTTAATGGACCAATGAACTCATCAATGACTGCTAATTTTTAGGAAGCACATAGGCCTACCCCGCTTACAGGAACTTCCACAACTGAAGCAAGAAAATGTCGTCTTAAGTACAGATATGATAGCTACAAGTGTGAAAACATGGTCTGAGAAGGGTATTTGTTAAAAAAAAATACAAGTATCCGATATCTAAAAATATGATCTAATAAAACATGGCGCAACTTACCTGCAGTCGGTTCCCAGTCTTATCCGTGTGCAGTTAGCCTCATTGGTAGGCTAAGCCAGGATAGTGACGATCGATGTAGTAATATGGAAAGACGTCATATCAAATACGTCGAAGAAAGTCTGTGACGTTCATTTTAAGTTGGGGTATAAAACACACACACACACACATACACACAACACAGAGGCCTAATTGAAGGCATTTCAGATGTATGGTTACCTAGTAAAATGTATGTTAGGTGTACACAGACAATCTTTTTAGTGTCAATGTTCAGCGAAAGATGATCTGTCCTTCCGAAATTCCTCCTCGTTCATTTTGAAATAAACCAGCCCCATTGGACCGCCCATGTAAACTGTAATGTAACTTGCTTACGCTTATTCATTCACTATTTCTTGTTAATTTGCGTTGTGTTGTCGTCAGTCGAGTCGTAGGGGAGGGGACGGGGGAGAAGGGCTGCACTGCTATCTACAACTGTGGGGCGGATGAATTACAGTCGGGTGATTTCTTTGAACGCGATATGGGGCAGCTGTAGTCAGCTTGGACGATGGCAGTTGTTTGGCGAGTAACAACTGTGATTGCTTTTTATCAAACCGGCCCCTGGAGAGAAGAATCCAAGCATTTTAGCATAAGTCCTTCAGAAACTGTTGTCCATCCCGAAATCAGAGCACAAGACAACGAGTATGTCAGGCAGCAAGCTACCACCTACGCAGGCAAGCAGGATGATAGTCACCACCTTCAGGAGGTTCAAATGGACTTGATATGGCCATGTACTCCGTCATGATTAACTTCCCAAACCATTCTCTAACTTCTAAAACCATTCTCTAACTTCTAATGCCATTCTCTAACTTCTAAAGCCATTCTCTCACTTCAAAAACCATTCTACAGGGCAACGTGGAATGCAAGCAGTGTAGAGGCAGACTATAAAAACCCTGGAAATGACATTATCAAAGACTGGAGTCAACAGTCTACTTACTGGCTCTGGAGAAGACCGAGAGGAGGTGTCCAACATGTCACCCAGACGAAGGTCAACGACACTCAGGGGATGAGCAAGGCAAAGCAATGGCAGTGTGCTTCATAGCGCAGTGGTAAGCGCCTTGGGTTATGGACTGGAAGGTAACAGAATCAAATCCAAAAGAGTCGGGTGGATTTTGCGGGCTCCGGCCAGCTCCTACCCAATATGACTTTGCTATGGGCTCATTGAGAAGACTAGGACCACGCAATCGAGTTTCATCCACTTTACGGATGTGATTTTGAGAGTGTTGCTCAAGTTACCTGACCTGCAGGTATTTGTATCTCTCGGGCCTGGTTCACACCAGGATATAATCATAATGACTGGAAGCATAGAGTTAAGCCCTGTCAAGTAGTTTCAAAGCTGCCTTTCTTGAGCAACAGCATTACATCATCATTTTTAATCATCATGCAATATTTTTTTTAAGTATCTGATTTGGTGGTCTCGATGCTCTGGTCTCATCGTGACCTCAGTTTCGATTTTCACCACACACTTATGTGCCTGTGGTATCTTCAGTGTCTTTAATGAGTTTGTGTCAAAGCCTTCGGGCTTCGGGGCTGGAGGTTCGCTGGAGAAGGTCTGTGAAGATGGGGGGGACGCTGTGGTGGTCGCCCATCCAGGTGGGCGACTCAACCAGTGTGGCTCAGCGACTAATCTATTACTGTCGTCGGTAAGGGGCTTAGTAGGCGGTGTCCTATGTATGTTAGCTCAGAAAAGCCACAGCTGAATACCGTCAAAATGACCCACCAGCAGTGCAGGGCTGGTGGCTTTATGGCAGCCTGTCATTGATGAGCTCCCTGTGGACTTCTGACCCTGAGGATGCGACCTGAACGAATCTGGGTATGGCTTTGGTTGGAGAAATTCTTCTTTTTCTTCGTTGAACGCTCAGACAGCAGCTATTGTTGTCTGTATGAGCGAAAATACGTTGTGCTGCTGTTAAAAGCCTGACAAGTTAGGCCCAGAGCATTCAACTTCGGTATGTGAGATAATTTTTTATCTTTTCAGTCTTTCTGGGAAAAAATGCAGATGGGACCAAGAGGGCAGAAATTACACAAGAAGAAGGTTACAGGAAGACAAGACACAAGGCAGAAACGAAGAGAGGGATAGAAAAGATGATATTACAAGCACAGAATTTCCAGAATGTGGAAATGCTATTTTAACAGGCCCCCAGCATAGGGGGGAAAGATTGAAATGAGCAGCGTGAGAACAGCAGGACAGGAACTTCACAGAGGATGAGGCAGCAAAATACAAACAAATGTTTGTGTTTAAATTAGATCCTGACAGATTCAGACCAACCGGCCACCAAACTGATAATGAGCTTGGGAGCGCTACCCAGGGAACAACCAAGGGAAAGCTGTTTGGTCTATAAATAACTTCACTGAACTTTGCTCTCCGGGCACAAATTAATGCCTGTTAAATATGCACGATTAAGATCTTTCTAATTAGTTCAACAATCGATTGGCGGCAACAGTTGCAGGAAGCTGAAAGCAGCATATTGGGTTATGTACCTTTTCAAGCATCTGCTAGGTGAATTTATCGGCATTTTGGGGTTTACAGCTCTGTATACTGAATTTTTCGCTTGCTATGATAGGTAAAGGTAAAGGTCTCCCATAACCTATAAGGTCGTAGGGGAGCGAGGCGTCAGAGACCTCACTTCTCTAGGGCCAGTATATTGAGGGCGCGCCCATCTCCTCTCCCTCGCTGCTTTACCTTCCCTGACCCTAAAGAGGGCAGGTACCCATTTACAGCTGGGTGAACTGGGGGAACTGTACTGAAGCCAAGGCGCGCAAACGGTCACCATTCAACTGGTAACCACGCTCGACGCTGCTTAACTTGGCTGGGGGAAAGCGAGTGCTCCGACCACTGAGCTATCCCGTCCCCACTTGCTATGATACTTGCAGAAATTGGAACTACATATGTTGTCACTGTTTATGCGGTGAAAAAAAAGTAATTGATGTTTCTAAAGGGAAGACGGGCCGAAAGAATGGAGAAAGTCCCCGTACGTCCAGAGTTTGTTGCAATTAACAGTGATTTTTTTCCCCTTGATGATGCCTCAGCTTATTATGTGACTGTCAGTTCCTTAAGTCAAAAATCACCTTTTTCAAATTGCATTGAGCATTTTCTTTTGCTGCATAGTACAATATAATTACAGGGTCTGGGCAACAGAGCATTTGTCCTCTGAACCCCGATAGGTGAGCCTTTTCAAGGTGACAAAGAAGCTCTGTTTCAGGAACTATCTACATACTTAAGGACGTGGCGAAACGCCGCTCAGATAATCTATCTGTGTCTTCTTTTGTTTTCCCCCCTTTCTTTTGCCATCCAGACTTCTGTCGGGACAGCTGACCAATCTACAATTTTACCCACTACTATGTTTGCAGAAGATATGTCACATTGAGTCTCTCTCTCTCTCTCTCTCTCTCTCTCTCTCTCTCTCTCTCTCTCTCTCTCACACACACACACACACACACACACACAGGTCATCAGCACATACTCGTGCGTGCGCGTGCGCACAGAGAGAGAGAGGGGGGGGGGGGGAGAGAGGACATTGACTTTAAACTTAGTGTTTTTTGACAGATGATACCAAATATTCAACTAAATGCACCGGTGGGAACTCAGTTTATTTCGCCACAAATACACTTGCTTTTATAAACATATAAAAAAAACTATCTTAAACACCAAATCAAGGTAAATATCAGCAATTCAAAAAGGTATCTTAGCAAAGAAGCAATAGACTACAATATAAAAAAGTTCTTCAAACATGTAATGACTTAATAAAGAGATGGAAAACCAAAAATGAAAGAATCTGACATGAACCTTAAATTTATAAATTGTGACGGATGCAACCCAATAAAAACAGAATTGATCAACAAAGTAACTGTCAATAAAATATTCTTCTTTTTAAAAAAAATGATTTTCCGTTTTCAAAAAACCCAACACCATGACGCTCGATAATCCATTGTCGTGTGATAAATATTTCATGACTGAACATTGTCGGACCAAAGTATGCAATATAATGAAATACCAATTGATTCTTTCTTTCTTTCTTTTTTACTTCCACATACTATGCAGGCACTAAGTTAAGTGCAGTCTTTAATTATGTAAATAAATGAATAAATACATAAATAAAAGAGGGTAAAGTGAACGCTTCCTTTACAAGAATGATTGCTGAACAGTTCTGACTAACATTGTTTCCCCATATCCAAAGCTGAGACAGAAAACGACTTCCTCTACTTCCATTCGACACATCACTGTTGACTGAAAATCAAAATTAAAATGTCAGGGTGATTACAGTATCTCTGTAAATATGATACAACCCCTTTCTCTGGTATATTGAGCAATACCTAATAGAAAAACGGGTCCTTATTCAAAGGTCATAAACAGCTAATATGACTTCAGCTATTACTTTAGTTATACAGTTAGCAGCTGTGTTAATCGGTGAAATCGGTTGAATATCTAGAGTCATTGACCTCATTTACGAGATGTTTATCCAGTCGATGCACCTCCGATGATTCATCGTTAGTGGATGAATTGTTTCCTTGTCACTTGAGAAACAATCCATGCACTTTGATCATAACCAGATGGCATATTCTCATCAACGAATTATTGCATTTCAATCACTCACTGCATCGACAGTGTTCGGCACAATGCGTCCACGGTATGCAGACTGCAACAAGAATAATCAAGAGTGGTGGTGGCCGCATTTTGCTTCGACATCCCGGCTGGTCGTCTGCTGAACGTTATGCTGAG
>CM054134.1:100484692-100490852 GCA_028751875.1 Rapana venosa
CCAGGTCGCAGCTTTCTTCCTGTTGGTGGGGAATTTCCTTTTTCCCCTTGCGTGCTTTGCGTGCAGACGAAGCACCGCCCTTCCTTGTTTTGGCTGGGGGCCTTGGGCTGGGTGTTGGGGGGACTGATTCTTTTTTAGGCTTTTTGACAGGGTGTGCATATTTTGAAAGATGCTTTTTATACTTTTCGCTGGTCGGGTTCCACCGTGTGGAAAACACTTTTTCAAAGCTGTAAGAATGCTTGAGTTTGTGAATATTAAACACTTTCAATAACCTAGCAATCTCTTTTTCTGTCAGTTTCTTAGAAAATTCAACAATATCAGTCTCAGGTGATGGAAAGGGCAGATTCTGTGCTTGAATTGACACATTGGTTAATTCTGTTGCCTCGCTGTTTGCTTTCGTTATTAATGCGCACTGCGTTGTTGTATTCTGGTTCTTGGCCCGTTTTGATGAGGAAACTCTGTCAGGATTTCGGTGTCCAGGCTGTGGTGGCTGCACCTCACAGTGTTTGTGTAGTGTTTCAGGTGGCAGCCCGGAATCCCTTACTTCTCCAATTTTTAACTCAGTGTTCTCTTTGGCCGTATTAAGATTCTTTGGTGAGGTATCTCTTGTTTTCCTCATTCCTTTTGCAATGCCTGTACGGTCAACTTCCCGAGGTACTTTTCGGACAAGAGACCACAAGCGTGAATTGTTTATCTGTAATACCATTTTTCCTCCCTCAATAAGTCTTTGTAACATTTCTCCGCGCTGCAGCTGACAATTTGTAATCTCAGGCGTCTCACGACTACCCTTTCTGAGAAAACTGTCAGGTACATAAATGTGCCATGGGTCGATGTCACTGATGAGCAAGCCTGCTTCCCTGCATGCAGTTTCTAGCTCTTTACTGAGATGAAACTTTTCAGAGGAAACATCTTTCAGTGAAGCCCCGTCCTTTGTCAAGAGCTCTTGTTTCTTTTCCTCATCTACGGAAGAACTGCCCATACTCAGTTTATTTTTGCAATGAGATTTGACGGCGAAATTTAAACTTTCTTGGCTTTGTGGAAGTGAAAAGCTTGTTTTTCTTACATTTGGAACAAATGGCAATTTCTCCTCGTTGCGGTCATCGAGTCTTTGGACGTTAGACGGACTCACATTTTTCAGTATCTTTGTCTGTACTAATTCCTTCTCATTGTCGAAAGAAATAAAGTTATTTTTCCCATGTGTTTTTGCAGAGTTCTGAGAAGCAAGCGTGTCTGAATTGTATTTGCTTTTATCTGCCTCCGGGGTTTTCATTTTTTGTATGGAAATTTTATGAGAGGAACCCTGCGAAATGTGGTCAGCAAAGGTATCCCCTTTATGCTGCAATGTGGAGGCCTGTTTAGGTTTTTCAGCCAAGGGCTGAGTGTTTGTTTGGTCAGCAGCTTTCAGATAACAGTAAAATTGCATAAAATTTGGACATTCGTCCCACTTTTCCAAAACTTTGTACGTTGTAGTTTTTTGTCTAGGGGAATATTTGCTAAAATTTGCTTCAAACTTATTTTTCTTCCACTTCTTCACTCCTTTACGTGATGCTTTGTCGACCAAGTTTCCTTTTGCATATTTCTGTTTTAAAACGTTTTTTCCCTTTCCGTCGTGTAAATCTCTCGACATCTTCGACAAGGAAATCTTCCATTCACCAATTTCAGGTGTCCAAATAGGAATTGGTTCTGGTACCTCCTGACATGGAAAGGCTTTATTTGTTCTTTTCTTTGTGTTTAATTTTGTCTGTCTTCCTGGTTTGTTGATGAAAAACTCAGAATCCATGAGATCTACATCTTTCTGCAAGATTTTCACTCTCTCGATATCCACCTTTAACGTTGGCTCTGGTAGGCCTATATCATCATCTTCTTCTTGTGGTTTTTTCAGTTTTACTTGTGAGACTGTAGCGTTTTTTAAGGAAAAAATACTTGATTTTCTGTGGCGAACCGACGAGTCAAACACGTACTTTTCCAGAAAAGGATTACTTGTAATTACTTCTGTGTTATCACTTTGTCGAGGCCCAAGGAAGCTTTCATCTTCCTTACAAGCTTTCTGAGGGCTAGGTCTGTAAGGTAAAACATGTCTGTCATGTTCATGGATTCACTGAAGATATGATAATTATAAGGAAAATATCAGGCAAACAAGAAGCAATACTAAATCTAACAACATATCAATAAAATAAACAGGCAACACGAGTTGATCCTTTTGGAAAACCGTGACTTCATAGTGTCTGCTCTTTCGGAGTAGATCTGTGTACATTCTCCCTTTCCTGTCTGTCTTCTCCTTACAGATCTACATAATAAAACCTATTATTTGAAATGAATGTTTCAGTTTATATGTTCTATTTTGAAATATTACGTTTATCATTATTTGAAATACATGCAATATGGTTTCTTGTCTCATTTGCATGCTATACCGTTTGGTAAAGAATTGAGTTTGTTTTTCAGTTGATTTGTCTAACAAGACATTCCAGTTGTCTGAATTGTGTTATGTCAGGCTGTGTTTTAGCACATACTATTTTGTTGTTGTTTTTTCACTGATAATAGCATTTTAATGAAAGGTTTGTGTGGGTGTTTTACAATAACTTTATCATTTGGTTTGTTTCGATATTGATGTAGCCCGAAGGTGCCCCCCTTCCCCCCCCCCCCCCCCTCTCTCTCTCTCTCTCTCTCTCTCTCTCTCTCTCTCTCTCTCATCTCCTCTCTCTCTCTCTTCTCAACAGTCTATTCATGGATATGATATCTTCAGTCAACTTTCAGGGACAGTTTTAAAAATGTTTTTAAAAGGGTTTCATTTACTGACCCACGACAAAATATTTCTGTTGACACATGGTTTCAACATTTTAAGATTCTTCAAAAAGAGATACTTTAAACAACCCAATATGTATAACATGGTGTAATTAAGAAGCCGATGGTTGTTTTAATTGTTCTAGTTCTGAAACAAAATCTCATTTGCACTTGGGAAAATGGACAAAAAATAAAGTTGCAGGTCCTGATCAAATGAATGGAGAAATTTTTTTAAAATGATGGTGATAATATTGTGCCTTTCTGTCTAAAAACCTTACAATTTTTTGGAAGATAGTGGTCTTACAGACAAATGAAAAGAATGTAATATCATCTTGACATATGAAAAGGATTACGTTGCTAATCCTGTGATTATAGAGAAATTTCTAATTGACATAAGCAGCATGTTGTGCACTACATGTATAGATAACAAAAATTGCAGGAATGGGTTAAGGTTAAATGATATTACACGTAAGCATCAAGCAGTCAAACATTATGCTGAAACATTAGAATGGGAACCCTTGAGTATGAGTAATGCTACAGGAAAAGTTGAGGTATAAACCTGACTATGGTAGGCTACAGTGAGCATTGTCATTATGCAAAGCCTAGTACATTATCCTCACAGCTGCTGTGCAAAAGGGTTGTATCTCAATCAGTTACTGAATTACATTGACAGCAGATGTCAGTATGACCATTGTCTCGATCTTTGAAGATACCCAAGGTACAACTGTACTGGCAAACAATCCAGTCAGTCGACAGAGATCCAAGCACATAGATATATCCGCTATCATGTTACTCGTTCAGAAGTGAACAGAGGAAAGATAGATCTCAAATATTAACGATGATGATGATGATGATGATGATGATTTAATAGTAATAATAATAATAATACATGGAATTTATGCAGCCCTTCATCTTGTGAGATCAAATCAAAGCCCTTACATTCAACATGTACATACACAAGCAACCAGTCACAAATAGATTTAACAAATTTAAATTCAAATACACACACACATGCACGCACGCAGGGAACAACTATGAGATGAAACAGTAGGGAAAATCTTGTAGATATTAGAATGGACATAAGTGTGTGTTGAGGGTGGATTTGAAACTATGTAGGTTTCTGATATTGGGAGAGAGGGAGGTCGTTCCAGATCGATGGACTAGAAACAGAAAGATCCACGGCCAACGATGTTGTTTGAATCTGGATGTTTGTATGCATAAGGTATCTAAAGCAGAACGGATGAAACTAGAAGGAGTGTGCAGGTGAAGACATTCACAGAGGCAGGAGCGTGCTGTGTTGAGGAAACGATTATAACAGAGGGTACTGATCTTTTACTTTACTCTCTGTGGGGCTGGCAACCAGTGGAGAGACCGCGAGAGTGGTTGAAGGGAGTAGATGGATGATGCTGGTCGACCAGCCAAAAGAGAACTACAGTAACCAAAACGCGAAAGAATGAGCAATGTGACAAGCTTGGATGTTGCAGCAGTGGACAGGTATTTGCGAATTGTGCTTATACCCCGTAACTATAGTAGCAGGACTGGAGGTCTGGGTGAAGAAGTTTGTCCTACTACAGTTTCTGTACTACTGCAGTTCTTGCACCTACTACAGTTTATATGTTACTGTCTGAGTAATATATGAATCATTGTATTCATGTGTTGTTTTTTAAATCAGCGTTTTCAATTTCTGTATCTGAACTTTGGTGGCAGGTTTTGTTATCACAGCAGCTACCCTTTTGTTATCATCTCTAATGGTTTGCATACAGTATGTAAACTACCCATACTGTTTTTAATGGCAAAAATGATGGAACAGAACGTTCTTCAAAGTAATTTGTGAGCAGTTCTTTTTATATATCTAGTTAAATGAATGCATTGATATATATATATATATATATATCAATATATCAATATTATATATCAATATTATCAATCAATATATCAACATTATATATATATATATATATATATATATATATATATATATATATATATATATATATATATATATATATATATATATATGTTGTTGATGTGGTGGGTGTGTGTGTGTGTGTGTGTTGTGTGTGTGTGTGTGTGTGTGTGTGTGTGTGTGTGTGTGTGTGTGTGTGTGTGACTTGAGACGGAAAAGCAAAACATGACTAACCTGAGCTACAATAAAATTATTGTTTTTGTCTGTACATGCCAGTTGATGGACTGTCAGCAGCTGTGAAGAAGAACCCTGACAATTCCTCTGATGTAGATACAATGTCCAGCTGGTGAAGGTAGCTTAAACACAGTTGTTATTTTGAGGCTGAAGCCACTTAAACTGCAAACAGATATGGCAGACCCTGTTGTCAGTTGACATAAACAAATGCAGAACAGACGAAAGCCCCTTTGTCAAGTGCGTTGTGACCAAAGGAGAGCAAGGCAGCAGCAATATAAAAAAATCTGATCAGGCTGGTGATCATGGTGGCAAGACTGATGCCACTAACCGTCTATCTGTGACTGACACACACAACCACCTAGTGGGTCAACACATCCCTATACTGCAGAAAAGCAACACACCACACCTTCACCAACTGACTTCGATGACAACCATTCTGATGAGAAACAAAAAATCAACAGGAAACTGTTCTGTGTAGTGTTAATCTGGACTTCCAACAAGTTGACATGGACAATGACCCTGCTATTGATTTAGTCGATATATATGATGGAGATGTGGTGAATAGCTATGCTTCAATGTTAACAGATCTTTCTGTGCAAAGACAATATCAAGATAGGCAAAGCAGTTGAAAAGACAACTCATGCTCCATCAGGCAGACAGTGAAAATATTTAGCTCTGTGAATCAGATGATCTTATCACTGAGCACGCTTTTGATGACCAACACATTGAGGATGATTGCATGCTGTGTTTGTATGTGAAGCAAGAAGATTGAAAAATGCTTTCAGAAGAATGCCTCAGACTTACCAAGGGGACAGATAAATCACAGCATACAGTACAGGGTGATCCAGGCACGAGCTTTATGCAGGGTTCTCTTGATCTGATTTGCTTTTATCTGGGTTGGCAGAGCATTATTGAAACAACAGGCTATGGCCAAAAAATTTCATTTATTTATTTCTTTTTTTTTTTAGTACACGCTTGTGTCAAGTGATAATTATATTTCTGTTGATAAAAAAGCAATGCAATGATTTCCAAGTCAGTGATAATGCGTTATATGTGTTTATGCAAAAGGTGCCTATTGTCTGAGCTCTATAGCTTTAATGGCATTCTAAATTTGTTCAGTGTTCTCTGTCCCTCTCTGATACTTCTAATTATTTCACTTACTTAGGCGTGGTAGGAGGCAAGAGAAGGGCTGGATTGGTTGTGGTGGCAGGCTGGTGGTTGTGTCGGTGCAAAAAGAAA
>CM054134.1:100491352-100520255 GCA_028751875.1 Rapana venosa
GTGTTTTTAGAAATTAAAACTATCAGTTCAGGTGATGGAAAGGGCAGATTCTGTGCTTGAATTGACACATTGGTTAATTCTGTTGCCTCGCTGTTTGCTTTCGTTATTAATGCGCACTGCGTTGTTGTATTCTGGTTCTTGGCCCGTTTTGATGAGGAAACTCTGTCAGGATTTCGGTGTCCAGGCTGTGTGGTGGCTGCACCTCACAGTGTTTTTTGTAGTGTTTCAGGGTGGCAGCCCGGAACCCCTTACTTCTCCAATTTTTAACTCAGTGTTCTCTTTGGCCGAAATTAAGATTCTTTGGTGAGGTTTTCTTTTTTTCCTCATTCCTTTTGCAATGCCCTGTACGGTCAACTTCCGAGGTACTTTTCGGACAGAGACCACAAGCGTGAATTGTTTATCTGTAATACCATTTTTCCTCCCTCAATAGTTTGTAACATTTCTCCGCGCTGCAGTGCAATTTGTAATCTCAGGCGTCTCACGACTACCCTTTCTGAGGAAAACTGTCAGGTACATAATGTGCCATGGGTCGATGTCATGATGAGCAAGCCTGTTTCCCCTGCTTTGCAGTTTCTAGCTCTTTACTGAGATGAAACTTTTCAGAGGAAAATCTTTCAGTGAAGCCCCGTCCTTTGTCAGAGCTCTTGTTTCTTTTCCTCATCTACGGAAGAAATGCCCATACTCAGTTTTTTTTTTGCAATGAGATTTGACGGCGAAATTTAAATTTTCTTGGCTTTGTGGAAGTGAAAAAAGCTTGTTTTTTCTTACATTTGGAACAAAATGGCAAATTTCCCCTCGTTGCGGTCATCGAGTTTTGGACGTTAGACGGACTCACATTTTTCAGTATCTTTGTCTGTACTAATTCCCTTTTCTCATTGTCGAAAGAAATAAAGTTATTTTTCCATGTGTTTTTGCAGAGTTCTGAGAAGCAAGCGTGTCTGAATTTTGTTTTTGCTTTTATTTTGCCTCCGGGGTTTTCAATTTTTTGTATGGAAATTTTATGAGAGGAACCTGCGAAATGTGGTCAGCAAAGGTATCCCCTTTATGCTGCAATGGTGGAGGCCTGTTTAGGTTTTTCAGCCAAAGGGCTGAGTGTTTGTTTTGGGCAGCAGCTTTCGATAACAGTAAAATTGCATAAAATTTGGACATTCGTCCCCCTTTTCCAAAACTTTGTACGTTGTAGTTTTTTGTCTAGGGGAATTTTTTGCTAAAAATTTTCTTCAAACTTATTTTTCTCCACTCTTCATCCTTTACGTGATGCTTTATTGTCGACCAAGTTTCCTTTTGTTATATTTCTGTTTTAAAACGTTTTTTCCTTTCCGTCGTGAAATCTCTCGACATCTCGACTAAGGAAATCTTCTTCACAATTTCAGGTTTCCAAATAGTAATGAGTTCTGGTACCTCGGACATGGAAAGCTTCTATTTGTTCATTTCTTTGGTTTAATTTTGTCTGTCTCCTGGTTTGTGAGAAAATTCAGAAATCCATGGATTACATTTTCTGCAAGATTTGACTTCTGTATCCCCTTTAATTCTGTTTGGTTATGTGTAGGCCTAATCTACTTCTCTTGTGTTTTTTCAGTTTTTTTTACTTTGAATTTAGCGTTTTATTTATAGGAAAAATACTTGATTTTTCTGTGCGAACCGACGAGTCAAACAGTTACTTTTTCCAGAAAAGATTACGTAATTACTTGTTGTTATCATTTGTCGAGGCCAAGGATAGCTTTCACTCTCCTTACAAGCTTTTGAGGGCTAGTCTGTAAGGTTAATAAATGTCTGTCTGTTCATGGATTCACTGAAATTATGTATTTAAGGAAATACAAGGCCCCCTCATACTAAATCTATACAACATTATCAATAATCTTAACTAGGCTACACGGTTATCCTTTGAAAAAACCGTGACTTCATAGTGTTTGCTCTTCGGAATTTAGATCGTGTACAATCTCCCTCTGTTCTGTCTTCTCCTTAAGATCTACTATAAAACCTTAGTTGAAATGATGTTCGGGAGTTGATATGTTCTATTTGAAATTTACCCGTTTTCATTATTTGAATTACATGCATTATGGCTTTTTTTTCTTCATTGGCTTGCTTTAACCGTTTGGGTAAAGAATTGAGTTTGTTTTTTCAGTTGATTTGTAACAAGACATTCAGTTCCGATCGATTGTGTTATGCCCGCTGTGTTTTAGCACATCTATTTTGTTTTGGTTTTTTCAGATATTGCATTTTATGAAAGGTTTGTGGGTGTTTTGACAATACTTTATCATTTGGTTTGTTTCGATATTGATGTAGCCGAAGGTGCCCCTCCCCCCCCCCCCCTCTCTCTCTCTCTCTCTCTCTCTCTCTCTCTCTCTCTCTCTCTCTCTCTCTCTCTCTCTCTCTCTCTCAACAGTCTATTCATGGATATGATATCTTCAGTCAACTTTCAGGGACAGTTTTAAAAATGTTTTTAAAAGGGTTTCATTACTGACCCACGACAAAATATTTCTGTTGACACATGGTTTCAACATTTTAAGATTCTTCAAAAAGAGATACTTTAAACAACCCAATATGTATAACATGGTGTAATTAAGAAGCCGATGGTTGTTTTAATTGTTCTAGTTCTGAAACAAAATCTCATTTGCACTTGGGAAAATGGACAAAAAATAAAGTTGCAGGTCCTGATCAAATGAATGGAGAAATGTTTTTAAAATGATGGTGATAATATTGTGCCTTTCTGTCTAAAAACCTTACAATTTTTTGGAAGATAGTGGTCTTACAGACAAATGAAAAGAATATAATATCATCTTGACATATGAAAAGGATTACGTTGATAATCCTAGTGATTATAGAGAAATTTCATAAATTGACATAAGCAGCAAGTTGTGCACTACAATTATAGATAACAAAATTGCAGGAATGGGTTAAGGTAAATGATATTACACGTAAGCATCAAGCAGTCAAACATATGCTGAAACATTAGAAGGGAACCCTTGAGTATGAGTAATGCTACAGGAAAAGTGAGGATAACCTGACTATGGTAGGCTACAGTGACGCATTGTCATTATGCAAAGCCTAGTACATTATCCTCACAGCTGCTGTGCAAAAGGGTCTGTATTCTCAATCAGTTACTGAATTACATTGACAGCAGATGTCAGTATGACCATGTCTCGATCTTTGAAGATACCCAAGGTACAACTGCTACTGGCAAACAATCCAGTCAGTCGACAGAGATCCAAGCACATAGATATATCCGCTATCATGTTACTCGTTCAGAAGTGAACAGAGGAAAGATAGATCTCAAATATTAACGATGATGATGATGATGATGATGATGATTTAATAGTAATAATAATAATAATACATGGAATTTATGCAGCCCTTCATCTTGTGAGATCAAATCAAAGCCCTTCATTCAACATGTACATTACACAAGCAACCAGTCACAAATAGATTTAACAAATTTAAATTCAAATACACCAACACATGCACGCACGCAGGGAACAAACTATGAGATGAAACAGTAGGGAAAATCTTGTAGATATTAGAATGGACATAAGTGTGTGTTGAGGGTGGATTTGAAACTATGTAGGTTTCTGATATTGGGAGAGAGGGAGGTCGTTCCAGATCGATGGACTAGAAACAGAAAGATCCACGGCCAACGATGTTGTTTGAATCTGGATGTTTGTATGCATAAGGTATCTAAAGCAGAACGGATGAAACTAGAAGGAGTGTGCAGGTGAAGACATTCACAGAGGCAGGAGCGTGCTGTGTTGAGGAAACGATTATAACAGGGGTACTGATCTTTTACTTTACTCTCTGTGGGGCTGGCAACCAGTGGAGAGACCGCGAGAGTGGTTGAAGGGAGTAGATGGATGATGCTGGTCGACAGCCAAAAGAGAACTACAGTAACCAAAACGCGAAAGAATGAGCAATGTGAAAAAGTTTGGGTTTGTTGCAGCAGTGGACAGGTATTTCCCAAATTTTGTGTTTAAATTTAACCCCGTAACTAAAGAGCGGGACGGGGGGTATGGGTGAAGAAGTTTGTCCTACTAAAAAGTTTTTCCTGTACTCTGCAGTTCTTGCCCAACTACATTTTAATATGTTACTGTCTAAAATAAAAGAATCATTGAAATTCCCAGGGTGTTGTTTTATTAAATCGGGTTTTTTCCCCAAATTTCCTGAAATTTTAAAATTTTGGGTGGCAGGTTTTGTTATCACAAACCCCAAAAGCAAAAACCGAAAATTTTTTTAAAAACTCAAGGGTTTGCATACAGTTTTAAAACCCAAAACCCCAAAAAACTTTTTTTTTTAATTTGGCAAAAATGATGGAACAGAACGTTTTTAAAAAAGGTAATTTTGTGAGCAGTTCTTTTTATAAAAACTAGTTAAATAAAAAGCATTGAAAATATATATATAAAAAAAATTTTCAATATTTTCAATTTTATAAAATCAATTTATCAATCAATTTTATAAATTTTTTAAAATATATATATATATATAATAAAATATTATATATATATAAATATATAAAATAATATATATATTAATATATAAAATTATATTTTTGTGTGTGTGTGGTGTGTGTGTGTGTGGTGTGTGTGTGGTGGGGTGTGGGGGTGTGTTGGGGTGTGGGGTGTTTGGGGTGTTTTTGTTGTGTGTGTGATTTGGGGAACGGAAAAGCAAAACATGACAAACCGGGAGCTAAAATAAAATTTTTTGTTTTTGGTCGTAAAAAGCCAGTTGATGGACTGTCAGAAAAGCTGGAAGAAAACCCTCCCAATTTCCCCCTGATGTGATACAATTTTCCAGCGGGTTAAAGGGTAGCTTAAACACAGTTTTTTTATTTTGGGGGGCTGAACCATTTAAAACTGCAAAAAAAGGGATTAAAAAAAAAAAGCCCCCGGGGTTTGGTTCCCAAAGGGAACAAAAAAAAAAAATCGACCGGGGACCCCGGGAAACCCCCCGGTCAATTTGGGGGTTTGTTAAAAAAAGGGGAAAAAGGGGGCCCCCCCCAAAAAAAAAAAAAAAAATTTGGGAAAAGGGGTGGTGTTTAGGAAAGAATTTTTGGAAAAATTTATTTTTTTAAATTAAAAAAACCCCCAAAGGGGTTTTCAAAATCCCAATCACCAAAAAAAACCCCAAAACCACCCCTTCCCCAAACGATTTTCAAAGAAACCATTCGGGAGGGAAAAAAAAAAAATTAAAACGGGAAACTGTTCGTGTAGTTTTAAATCTGGATTTCCCCAAAAAAGGGTTGACTGGCCAAGGGACCCTGCTATTGATTTGGGTCGATAAATATAGGGAGATGTGGGAATACCTATGCTTTCAATGAAAAACAGATTTTTCTGGGGCAAAGACAATATCAGATAGGCAAAGCATTTAAAAAAACAACTCATCTCCATCAGGCAGACAGGGGAAAAATTTAGCTCTGGAATCAGATGATCTTATCACGGGCCACTTTTTTTGATGACCAACCCCATTGGGGAAAATGATTTGAAAATGCTGTTTTTTTGTATGTGAAGCAAGAAGTTTAAAAAAATGCTTTCAAAGAATGCCCTCAGACTTCCCAAAAGGGGACAGAAAAAAAAATCACAAAAAATACAGAAAAACAGGGGTGATCCGGGGCCGAGTTTTAATGCGGGGTTCCCCCTTGACCCTGTTTTGCTTTTATCGGGGTTTGGGGCAAGCATTATTAAAAACAACAGGCTAGGGCCCAAAAAAAATTTTAAATTTATTTTAATTTTTTTTTTTTTTTAGTAAAACACGCTTGTGTCAAGTGAAAAATTAAATTTCTGTTGAAAAAAAAAACAATGCAATTTTTTCCAAAAGGTCAGGGGATAATGCGTTTTTTTATGGGGTTTATGAAAAAGGGTTTCCCCAAATTGTCTGAGTTCAAATAGTTTTAAAAAATTGGCATTCTAAATTTTTTTCAGGGGTTCCCCTTTGCCCCCTCTCGATATTTCTAATTTTTTCACTTACTTGGGCGGGGTTAGGGGGCAAAGAAGGGCTGGTTTTGGTTGTGGGGCCAGGCGGTTTTTTTTGGTCGGTGCAAAAAAAAAGGGGCTCTCCCCACCGGGTTTGGTTGGGGGGTTCTTTTCCCCCTCTTCCCCTTGACAAAGAGTCTCATGCCGAATGTTCCATCTGAGCCCCTTTATGAAAACCCACATTTTCTCACCTCCATAGGGTCTATGTCCCGCTGAGAAAAACATAGGACCCAGGATTTGAGAGCCCAGGGCACATAAAAAAACCCCAGGGGAAACCCCTGAGAAGTGGATAAAAATAAAGATGGGAATTTTAATGGACAGACGACGTTAAAAAACAGAGAGACATAGAAAAAATAACAACAGGGGCCCCCAAATAAAATATAATAAAAAAAAGAAAAGACAACAGAATTCCCAAAGATACAAAAGAAAAATACATACAAACAAACATACAACATACATCTTTTACATACTTTAACATCATACAAAAAAATACATTTACTTAGATGGAGGAGAGAAAACCCGACAGAGTCAAACAGCAAGTCAAGTCAAGTAAAAATTCTTTTTATTTCAAAGGAAAAAGAATAAGTCACTCATTGCTTTTTTTTGCACCCAAATCCCCCCGCCCTTTTTTTCAATAAATCAATATAAAAAAATTAATTAAAACAACAAAAACCAAAAAAAATGAAAATAAAACGAAAAAAAAAAAACCCAAAAAAAAACCAGGGGACAAAACAACAATAACAAACAAACAAAAAAAAACAAAAAAAGAAATAAAAAAAAACCAATAAAAAAAAAACAAAAAAAAAAAAAACGGGGGAAAATAAAACAAAAAAAAAAAGAAAAAAACACACCCCCCCTAAAAAAAGGAATTTCCAAAAAAAAAAAAAAAATACGAAACATAAACCCAATTCCAAAAATTTTTTGTTTTAAAAAAAAAAGGAGAAAAAAGGGCAAATGAGAAAAAAAAAAAAAAAAAAAATAGCAAGAAAAAGGAAAAAACAAAAAATTTTTTTTCAAGGGGGGGGGGGGGGGGGGGGGGGGGGGGGGAAAAAAAAAAAAAAAAAAAAAAAAAAAAAAAAAAAAACAATAAAATTTTCCACCCCAAAAAAAACCAACCAAAAATCCCAAATCAACCCAAAATTTAAAAGGGCCCAAAATAAATCCTTAAAAAATTTTAAAAAAAAAGCCAAAAATGGTTTTTGGGAAAGGAAATTAAAAAAAAAAAACCCCCAAACCAAAATTTCGTGAAAAAAATTTTTAAAAGGTTGGTGGGAAGGGACATATCCAATGCAAATCAAAAAATTAAAATTTTTCCAATTTAAAAAAAAAAAACTTTCCCCAAACAAAAAAAAAAAACAAAAATGAACAACCAACAAAACCAAACAAAAACACACAACGACAAAACACACATAAAACAACCCCCAGGTGGGGAAAACAAAAGGCTTCTCCCAAAGAAAATTTTTTTAACCCTTAATTTTTTAAAATTTTCGGCCCCTTTAAGAAAGGAAAGGGGGGAAAAAGGAGAAATAAATTAAAAGAAAAAAAAGGAAAAGAAGGGGAAATTTTTAAAAGAAACCATTATAAGTTTAAGGAAAAAAAAAGACAAAATTTTTGGAAATCAATAAAAAACCCTTAATTTTAAACATTTTTAAAGTATAATTACCATACAGATTAAATTTTTTTCTTGTAAAAGGGCAAAAGTTCTTAAAAAAGGGGTTAACCCTTTCAATTAAAATTTGGAATTTTTAAAACTTTGGTTTAAAAGAAAACAAAAAATTTCCCTCGGAAAAAACATTGCCCCCCCATAAAAAATTTGGTTTAAAAAAAACCCAAATAAGTTTGGGGGAAATTTTGGCCCATTTTAAAAAAGGGGAAACGGGAACAATTTTTTTTAAAAAATCCCCGGGGGAAAAACGGTTTTCCTGTTTTGTTTTTTCCACCGGGGCCCGGAAGCGGGATTAACCCAAAATGGTGGGTTTTAAAACCCCTTCGCAACCGAAATTCCACCCTTTTTTTAACCAACAACCCAACCTAAGGAAAAAAACAAATGCCCAAAAAATTTTAAAAAAAAGGGGGAAAAGGTTTTAAAAAAAACCAAATTTGTGTTTTAAAAATTTCAACACAATAAAAAAGCTCCAAAAAATTGGAAAAAAAGGGGAAAACCCAGAAATTTTGGTTTTGTTAATTTTTTTCTACCTCTAAATTTCCCTTAAATTTCCCTGAAACTCCCTTTTAGAAAAGGGTTTTTGATATTGGGGAAACCCCAAACCCCTGAAAAACCCAATTTAAAAAAAACAATACAAAAAATTTTTTAAAGTTTTAAAATCCAAAAAAAAAACCAAATTGAACTTTAATAAAAAACCCCGGGGATTTAAAAAAAACGTTAAAAAAATTTTTTGGGAATTAAAAAAGGGCCCCCTTTTAAAAGAAAGGTTTTTTAAAGAATAGCACCAGGAAACTTTTTTCATTGCCACAAAAATGCACAAGGGGGTTTAAGTTTGTAATACTATTTAGGAAAAATTTTTTCAAACTTTTTTACGTGTAAAACCCCAAAAATTTATCCCATTTTTGGAGAAAACCCTTTTAAAAACATGGGAAAAATGTTTTAAAACCCAAAAGGAATTTAAAACATTTTGTCTGGGGGGGGGGGGGAAAAAAAGGGGGGGGGGGGGGGGGGGGGGGGGGGGGGGGGGGGGGGGGGGGGGGGGGGGGGGGGGGGGTTTGGGGGAAAAGGGAGGGGGGGGGGGGGGGGGGGGGGGGGGGGGGGGGGGGGGGGGGGGGGGGGGGGGGGGGGGGGGGGGGGGTTTGGGGTAAGGGGGGGGGGAAAGGGGGGGGGGGGGGGGGGGGGGGGGAGGGGGGGGGGGGGGGGGGGGGGGGGGGGGGGGGGGGGGGGGGGGGGGTGCTGGTTACAAACGGCAGGGCTAAATTGAAAAGGACCCGTGACTTCCCGTGGGATTCTTTTCCTTTTACTACAATATCACTTACACTTAAATGTTTAAAAAAAAAAAATTTAAATGGGAATAAAGGGACGGGAAAAAATTAATTCCCTACTTTTTAATTATAAAATTGAGGGAGCTGAAACCCCAAAAAAAAGAACCCCAATTTGGGGGAAATTTTTAACCCCACAATTTTCAAAAGGAAACCCAAAATTTTTAAATTTAAAACCTGAAACCTGTATTGAAAAAAAAATTCCAGAAACCTACAGTCATAATGTGCAAACCAAAATCCCGACAGAAGATAAAATAATGAAAAACTTTTCATACGTAAAAGTAAGAAAGAGACGAACAGAAATTTAGAGGACGGGCGGGGGTAGTATAAAAAACCAATATTTTTCCCCTTGGGGGGGCGTCTCCGTTGCTAAAAACGCCCAAAACCCTTTTTTCCCTTCACCTTTAAAGACAGCCGTGGGGGCTAAATTTTTTCCCCTTCCAATGTTTGATTTTCTAAGGGAAGAATCTTTGATGCAAAGGGCCCTTTAAACGGGAAAAAGGAACATCAGATTGGGCCCCCTAGCTTTAAACCCCACGGGGACCTAAACCCCATGAGGGGCCTTTGTGAAATTGCTCCCCCCCCCAGAAAGCCCCGGGAAGAAAGGAAGTTGACAATCTTTTTTAAGTTGACTTTTGGTCCTTGTAACAGTTTCCTTGCTGACTGTTTGCTTTAAACTGTTTGTTCCTTTTTGCGGGGGAAATCAAATTTTTTGCTTAACCTCCCCGTGGGGGTTTCTAAATCCTGTCTGTGTGAGAATCCTTGAATAACGTTTCTTTTGGGGTTTTCTGTCCTTTCGGGGACAAAACCGGTTTTAAACTTGCTGAGGTAGGCTTCTGGTCCAATACATAGTTGGCCCCTTGGTGCAGTTTACTTGCAAAATCCCGGGTTTAAAGGTTTGTTTTGAAAAAACAAATTTTGATTTGGTTTATGCTGGTTAATTTTTGGGTCCCCCCCCTTTTGTTGGGGTTTAAAATCGGGACTTTTCATCCCCCTTGTTGACATAAAAACCCTTTAAATTTTTCTTTTTTATTTTGGGGAAAAGGGAAGGAAACCGTTTTTTCAGTTTTAAAGGGGGAAAATGAAGGAACCTCCTATCAAGTTTTTTCTGGAGGGGGTTTTCAGGGGGACTTTTTTCCCCGTTTTTTTGAGCCCCCTTAATTAAAAAAACAAAAATATTTTAATTTAAAAATTTTTTGGCCCCCCAAACCCGAAAAAAAGGGGCAAAAATTATGACTTTTCCAAATTTTAAATTTTTTTAAAAATTGAAACAAATAAACCGGGTTTCCCCAACGAGGCCCAAATTTTTGGGGATTTTGGGAAATTAAAACGAAAAATTTAAAATTGCAAAAATCCCCAAAGGCAAATAATTCCGGGTTTTAAAAAAAAACTTTTTTTGAGTTTTGTTTTCTAATTTTCCCCCCCGTGATTAGAAAAATTTTGTTAAAATTCCAAAACCAAAATCCCCCCAAAAGGGGGAAGTTTCCAAAAGGGGAAAATTTTTAAACCCCCAACCTGTTTTGGGGCCTGGGCCCCTTCTCGGGGTTTCCCCTTTTGGGGCCCGGGGGGTTTTTTTCCCAAAAACCCGGGAAAAACCCCCCCCGGCATTAAAAGCTCCCTAAAAAAACCGTTTAAACCCGGGGGCCCCCGGGCCGGTTTTGGAACCCCCCAGGGGGGTTTTTCCCAATAACCTTTCCCCCCGTCCACCCCAAAGGGCCCCACTCCACGGACACTTTGGGGGGGGTTCGGGGGTTTTTTCCCCAAAAAGCAAAAAAACCCCGGACCCCCAATAAGCCCCCAAAAAAAGTTTTACCCCTAAAAATTTGGGAGTTGCCCCATTTTTCCGGGGGTTTGCAACCACCACGACGGGTTTCCATGACCCCCCCAAAAAAAATATCCCCAAAAGGTTTTTAAACCCAAACTCAAATCCACCCCAAGTTTTGGGGGAAATTGGTTTTGGGCCAAAACCCAAAAAAAAACCCACCCAATGAGGAAAACTTAACTTGTTTTTTAATTGCCCACAGAAAATAATCTGGGGAACCTTAGGGGGCCCCGGGCCGGAAAGTAAAAAACCCTTTTGGGAACTACCTTAAAAGGGGTTTGAACCCGCACTTTTAAAAAATTCCGGGTAAAACCCAAGGGGGAAATTTCCAGCAACCTGCGGTTGGCAGGTTAAAAAAAAAGAAAATTAACCGCAATCCCTTAATGTGGTTTTAAAACCCTTTTGCCTGGGGCCCCCTTTTTTTTCCTTTAACCCCACACACCCAACCGGGGTAAACCCCAAGTAAAAAACCCCAAAAGGGTTCCAAAAGGATACAACCCCGATTTTCCCACCAAACCCACCACTAAATCTCCTAATAACGCCCAAACCGCAAACCCAAATTTAACCCCTGGCGAAAAAAACCCCCAAAAGGGACCCCTTTAATGCTTTTCCCCTTCCTTTTGCCCTTTGGGGATTTTTAATTTAAAAAACAAATGAATTTTTTAACCCTTAAATAAAAGAAAAAAAGTTTTAATTTGGCCCCCCCCCCCCTACGCCCCTTCCTCTCCTCTCCACCCGCACGCCCTCCTCCCCCGCACCTAAACCTCTGCCCCTTCTTTTCTGCCCCCGTCTTCTTTTACTCCCCCCCAATAATTCCCCTTTCCTTTTCCTTTCCCTTTAAAATAAAAGAATTTCCTTTCCCCCCCCTTTCCCTCTCCCCTTCTCCCCTCCCCCCCCCTTCTCCCCCCCCAATCTTTTCCTCTCCCCTTTTCCCCCTTCCTTCTCTCTCCCCCCTTCCCCCTCTCCTCTCTCTCCTTCCTCTCTCTTTTCCCCCTCCTCACAAAACCCCCACACAACACACCACAAACACACACACCCTCACACACACAAAACACTCCCAAAAACACACACACACACACAAAAACACACACAACACCCCACCACACACAACACAAAAACACACAAACAACACACAGAAAAGAGAATTCACTAAATCAAAATTTACAGCAACCCTTTTTCCCCCTTCCCCCCAACCTTTTCTTAAAAAGGGGAAAAAGAAAGAATTAAAAACCTTTTAGGGGAAGGGGGGGTTTGACAAAGGTGGCAAAAGAAATGAATTTCCGGCCCCTTTTTCCCCCCTTTCCCCAACCCTTGCTTTTTTTTTATTTCCCCCCCCCTTCCCCTTTCCCCCCTCCCCTTTTTCCCCTTCCCCCAACGGTTTTGAAAAAAAAAAAATCGAAAAATCCCACTGCAAATAAAAAAAAAACACAGTTTTAAAAACACTCATTAATTTTGTGTTTTTTTTTCCCCATTTAAAACGGACATTTTGTTTTCACTACTTTAAATTTTTGGGCCCCCTTAAAGGTGCTGTGGGGGGCTTTAATTTTAATAAAAAACACCACCCCTCTCTGTGGGGGGTTTTGCGCTCATTGCAAGGGCCTCAGCAAAGTTTTTCGGCCCCAACAGTGATATTGTCCATTTCCTTTTCCCCTGTCAAACCGGGAAACTGTCCCTTTACAATATGGTTTTTGTGTAAACGTTTGGGTGACATGACATAGGCCAAACAAAGCAATTCTTTTACCTTTTCTTAACGGACTAAAAGTAAAGAAAATCATTTTTCCCAATAAAACAAAAAAGTCTAAAAAACCCCTAATTCAGACTACCCTTTCTGTAGGGGAAAAGTGAAACCTTGGACATTGACTGCGAAACAGAAAAGCAAACCATTTCATTTGAAAAAAAAAATGCCAAAAAAAACGGCTGGGAAATTCCTGGAGGGGAACGAAAAAACCAAGGGAATTTTGGTCAAATTTCAAATAACACGGCTGGGCAGGTCCACGGGGAAACCCCTTCTAAACCATCGTCAAAAAGAAAAACTACATGGTTCGGCCACGTCAAACCGCCACAAACCTCTGCCAAAAACATACTGCGGGGAAAAATCGAAGGTGGCAAAAAAAGGGGAAGACAGAAAAAGGGTCATGGATGGACAACATCAAAGAAGGGACCAGGATGAATGACTCAGCCCCTTATTTTGCGCAGAGCCGGGGACCGAGAGGGAGGGTAGGAGGCTTTCCCCACGGGCATCGTTTTTCCCGGTCCCCCCACGACCGCCAAGGTCACGGGTTGATAAAAAATGATGATGATAAACCCTATCCTCGGGGCCTTTGAAAAGGTCTTGGCTTGTTTGATTATGTTTAAACGTTTCTTTTAATTTCTTGAACCTGCCAGGAAAGAGATAAAAGAATTGATTTAAAAGGGTTAAAAAATTACTTTTAAACTGCTTGATATCTCTCTGCAAATTTGGGCTTTTTAAAGGGCCCAGGATCACTGGCCCACGGGAAAAAAAGGGAAAAACCATTGCACACATTTTCCCCAACTGGCCCTCAACCTAGGAAAAGTTTAAGGGTTCGCTTTGAAAAGGCTAGCTGATGTTTGGTCAATACAATCGGGAAAGACTTTTTTTTTTTTAAATTTTCTCTTAATAATCATGGAGCCCTTTTTTGGAAAATTTCCCCGCCCTTTGCCCTGAAGTTTTTGTTCACCCGCCCTTTTATTTTTTTGAATTGGACTTTCACTAGGGTTTTCATCAGTTTTTTTTTTGGTTTTCTTTCGGCGCGGTCCCCATTCCCAGTTCTGGGGGATTTTTCCCCCCAAGTTGCCCACCCCTTTTCCTTTTTTTTTTTCTGGCAAGTTAAAAAAAATTTGAAAATTCTGTGGTTTTTTTTTCCCTTCGAAAACTGAGACCTAGGCCCCTCTAAAAAAAATGTTAAAAAATGTGGGGGACAAAAACCCGCGCGGGGAAACTGCACGGCGTAGAGGCCCGTCCCCCGGGGTGGGGGGGGGGATGGGAGATTGCCCCCGTGGCCCCAACGCAGCCCGGGGGAAAGGGGCCAAACCCTGACAAAAAACCACTGGCCCCCAAGTAATGGGGGTTTGGGCCAGAAGGCCAACAACCTACTCCCGGGAAAAAATAAAAATTTACAAAAAACTATGAACATAACTTCAAACCAAGCCCGGGGGGGAGCGGGGACCCCCCGGCCCCCGTGGCATCAGGCCGACGAGGGGTAAAAAGCCTGCGGGAAGCTCACCGTCCAAACAAGACCCTTTTTGGCAGCCCCAAAAAAAAACCCTTTAACATCGGAATTGGAACGTTAGGAAATTTTACAAGGAGGCGCAGCACACGGGATGCGAGAGGGGATGATAAAAAATAAAAACCTTGGAAAATTCCCGGGAATCAGCGATCCCAGAGGGGCCCGGAGCTTGGAAAAATTAAAAAAAGCATCAGGACAGAAAAGTGATATACAGTGGAGCCCAAAACAACTACAAGGGGGGAGGAGCCGCCACCCATGACGCCCAGACCAGTAAAGCCCCTTTTTCCATGGAATGGACCCAAATCAACAAGGGGAAATCATTAATAGCAAGTTTTCTACCCCAAAAACAGACGGAGGGACAGTTTACAATTTTAAACGAAAACCGCACAACGAGAGGGAAACCAGAAAAAGGACATTTCAAACCAACAACTCCGGGAAACATTTACGAGTGCAACAAGAACGAAAATCATCATCATCAGGGGGAAAACCTAAACGAAAAAGTGGGAAAATTTGGAAAACACTGGATACAAAAGGACAATGGGTACTCAGGGACTTGGGAGACAGAACGGACAAGGGGACAAAAACCCAAAGCAGTTAGCCCATTTTAATGGACAAATTTTATCACAGGAACTCTTTTTCCCCACACAAAGACATTCACAAAGCAACAGGGAAAATCAGGGGAAACGGAAGAGTGAAAAACCCCAAATTTTGGCCCCACCTTTTTGTTTACGGACAGGGGGAAAAATCATCAGTAAAAAGACTGCCGATACAGAGGGAGAAATTTTGCCAACAGCGTTTCACTCCCTGGTGAAGAGAGGTTTCAAGTTACGACTCAGCTCACGCAGAAACAACAAAAACCCAAACCAAGACACGACTGGACTTTTGAACGATTTAAAAGGACGAAAAAAAAAGAAAGAAATTCTGCAACGCAGTGAAGCCCAAACCCCCCAAAGGAGAACAAACCGAAACTGAAGAAGAGAAAGGGGTGTGGGAACATCAGAAGAACGCCTACATAAAAATCACCGAAGGGGTTTCCTTGGCTACAAAAAGGGGGAAGAGCAAGTCTTTGGTTTAAGTGGGGCCCGGGGGGAACTAAACGATGAGAGGAAGCGCATAAAACAAAAAATAAACCCAGAAACACACCCTCGGGGGGAATACAGAATAAAAAATGAAGGAAACATAAAAGGGAAAAAGACAAGGGGGGGTGAAAAGAAGCGTACGAGGGGACAAGAGGAGATGGATGTCAAAAAAGGGCAGAGAGAGGCAGAAGGGCAGCAGAGAATGGGAGACAGAAAGAACTGAACAGCTTTGGGTGAAACAGCTCACCAACCAAGGCACTAGACCAGTAGCACATGAAAAAAAAAGAACGGGGAGCTGCTAAAGAATTTAAGACCAGACTGAGGAGAAAGGAGAGAAAACACTTCCGGAAATTCTCCCAAAAGGGAAAGCACCGAATGAAACCCCCACAAAAGGGGTGACCAGGGGGGGGAGGGGGAAAAACTAGACAAATCAGCCGAAGAAAACCAAAACCCCCAAGAAACAAGAAAGCCAAAGAAGGGCCCCTTAAGGAACGGAAAACCCCCAGGACAGACCAATCACCACAAGAGCTAAAAGCAGACATTGAAAAAGACCCCGGGAAAAAACCCAAACGGATATTTTAAACCCCGTCCCGGGAAAAGGGGACAGTACCAACACAATGGGGCGGGAAAAGGGCTCATATTTCAAGATTTTCCCAAAAAAGGGAAATCTTCGGGAGTGTGGAAACTGGCGTGGGATTTAAAAACTACTACCCTTGGCCAAATAAAAGGGGCTCAACAAAAATCCCTCATCAACAGAATACAAAAGGAGTTGAAAAGCAAACTCTCAAAAAAGAACAAGCTGGATTTCCCAAAGGGGAAAGGGGGAAAAGTCGGCCAAAAATTTATACTCAGGAACAAACTTGGAAAAAATCCCAAAGAAAAGGAACCCCAAAACTGTAAAATACACTTTTTTGACTTTTTAAAAAAGGCCTTTGACTCCATACACCGAAAACAGTCTCCCGGGTCATCATGCGGGCAATAAGGAAAACCCACAGAAAACCATCCAGGAAAGGGGCAAGAAAAATTTAAAGAAAGGGCTTTTTAGTGCCCCTCCCTTTTTTTGACAACGAAACAAAAAGACTGGGGTTTCCCCTGAAATTACCGGGGGGAAAACAGGGGGTTCTGCATTCAGGGTTCCTCTTCCTTTTCGGTGATAGACTGGGTTTATGGGGAAAAAAATTTGGGAAAGGGGAGAGGGGGTGGGGTAAAAAGGGCTTTTATTTAACATGTTAGAAAAAACCTTAAATTTGAGACGACATCGCCCCCTTTCCCTTTTACAACCAAAGAACCATCAAAAAACAAAAACTAAAAGACGGGAAGGGCAACGCAGCCAAAAGGGTGGACTCAAGCTTTAATGGACAGGGAAATGCAAAAGCCATGAAAAATAAACCGGGCCCAAAAGGGAAAATTTGGCGGTCTGAAAGGGGTTGGAAAATCAGGAAGTTGGGAAAAGGTGGGGAATTCACCAAACTCGGGGCAAACGGCCCCCAAAGACGGGGGAGGAACACAGATGTAAAAAAGAAGTAGCACCCCGGGGGCCCGTGCCCCAGGGGAACGAAATTATCCAACATCGGCAAATGGGAGACATCGGCAAAAAAAAACCCAAAGCATTCCCTTTTCAAGAGCCAATTTTTTCAGTTCCCTTTTCTACGGGTGTGAGACCCCCCGGAAAAATTTAAAGAAAAGGGGGGGAAAAAAGAGAAACTAGACTTTTTTAAACCAAAAAGTTTGAGGGGGACTTCCCCGATCCCCATGGCAAGGAAAAAAAATTGCCAAACAAACATTTTTGGAAAAAAGCAGGGGCAGAAAAAATCAAACCAGGGAGGGTTAAAGGGCGGAGGAATGGAAAAATGGGAAAACGGGACATGTCCTAAGAAAGGAAGGGTTTACGACTTTTGCTGTTGCCCTCCCCCGGAAAGGACAAACCCGGGAAGGGGGGGAAAGAAAAGGGGACGGGCCCCAAAAAAAACATGGCGGAAAAGAAAGGAAGTAAGGCGGGGAAAGGGGGCAGGCTTTGGGGCACGTGGGGAAAGGGCCCCACGGGAAAAGGCACCCGCTAACCCAAACCCGGGAAAAAAGTGGAGGAATTTATGTTCAAGGCCCCGTGTGCCTCCTGGCACAGAGAGGGAAATTTTAAAGGGTTAAAAGGGAAGGGGGCCGGGCAGAAGGCAAACCCTTTGGGGAAAACCCAACCGAAGTAAGGAAAAAACATTCCCTTCCCCTGCTCGTTTGGTGTCAAGGGGGTTTGGTGGGTTAATCAGCCCCCTTGGGCCCAAACCAAAAAATTTTCCCTATTTTCCCAAGTACATCATAAACCAACACCTTTTTTTTGAATGCCTTTTTGTTTTTTATTTTATTTATTTATTTTAAATTTTTTTTTATCGGGGGGAGTTTTTGGGCCTCAATCAAAATCCCGGCCCCCCCCTTGTACCTTTCCATGATAAATTTTTTTCTGTCCCGAAAAATTCCCATTCAAAAGGGGGGCCCCCTATAAATTCCAAAATTTTTCCCTTTAAACCCAAACCCCGGGGCTTTTTAAACTATGAAGGAAACCCCAAATCAATAAAATTGTAAGAAAAGGGGGATAAGGGGGTAAAATTTCATTATTATTAAAAAATTTAAAATTTTTAACGTTTAATTTGAGGGGAAAATTAAAAACCCAGTTCCAAGGTCCGGGGGGAAAAGGGTTTTTGTTTTTTTCCAAAGAGAAGAATTTTTTAGGGGGGGTTAAAATAGCCGAGGGGGGGGAAATTTGGGTTTAAAGATTTAAAGGGGGGTTTTTAAAAATTTAAAAACCGAAACTTGGGGGGGGGTGGTAAAAAATCAAATTTTAAAAAACGCCCAATATAAAAATGGGTTTTCTTATTTTTACCAACCCCAAGTGAAAAGAAAAATTATTTTTTTTTTGATTAAGTTAAACTCAGAAACCCTTTTAAAGGGATTGGTTTTAAAAAACCGGGGACATATGGTTTTTTTGTAAAACTTTAAAAATGCCGGAATAAAA
Organism: Rapana venosa; assembly: GCA_028751875.1. Lineage (NCBI taxonomy): Eukaryota > Metazoa > Mollusca > Gastropoda > Neogastropoda > Muricidae > Rapana > Rapana venosa. Next base: position 100,509,454 of record CM054134.1, read on the forward strand.
AGGTTTTTTTTTTTCCTTTTTAAAAAAAAAATTAAAATTAAAAAACAAAATTTATTTTTGTTCGGGGAAAAAAAAAGGGCCCCTCGAACCAACAAATTTTTCTTTCCTTTTTGCCCAGGTTTCCTGAAAAACCCCTGCTTTAAAATTTTCCGGGGGTTTTTAAATTTTGGACCAAATACAATTGGGAATCCTTAAGGGTTGATTCCTTTTAAAAAAGTAACCCAAGGTTTTAATTAAACCTTCAAATTTTTCCTTTTATAAAAAAAACCGGGGTTTTTGGGGGGTGGAAAAAAATTTAAGGGTGGAGAACCAAAAAAAAACCCCCGGGGGGGCCCTTTAAAAAAAAAAGTTTCCCCCGGGGGGTTTTCCTTTCCCCTCTACCTTGGTAAAATCCTGGGCCTGTCCCCCATTGCCAAACAGAGGGGAAAAGGGAAAAATTTTTTCTGGGAAGGCCAAAAAACCAATTTTAATAGTAGGGGGCCCTGGTTAATTTGTAGCCTTCCCATTAATCATTTTTTCTTCCTCTTTTCCCTTCCTCCTTCCCCCCTCTCTTTTCTCCCCTCCTCCTCCTCCCCGTCCCCCTTTCACTCCTCACTCTCTCCTCCTCCCCTCCTTCCCCTCTCCCTCTCTCCTTTTCTCCTTGCAAGGGCTGGATGAAAAAAAAGTATCGCAGGGTTATTCTGTTACCCTTTAAAAAAAAGATTCATTCATTTCATTCACTCTCTGTCTGCCTTTTCCCGCTCTCTCCCACCCGGTCTCTCTCTTTTGTCCCCACCCCCCCTCTCTCCCTCAATTTTGTGAGGTTTGTGTGTGGGGGTTTTTGGGGTGTGTGTGTGTGTGGTAAAGGGAGAAAGTAGGGAAGGGGCATGCGTGTTTTGCATTAAAACACATTATGCATGTTTCCCGGGGCTTTAACCCCATGCACCCGCGCGGTGGGGTGGCAAAATTTGTGGGTTTTTGCCATGGGGCCCTTTTTGCTGCACCGGCAAAACCCCCGCTCACCTGTAAACCGCTGCAGGTCTTCCCCCAAATGCCGGGGGTTGCCCGGGACTGTCCGGGCTCCCCACGGGGGAAGGGGAAAACTGTTCTATGCCGGGAAAAAACCCACTCCCTGGGTCCCGCGTAAAAGCTGCCCCCGACCCAAAAAGGTTTAAGGGTCTGAAAAGGGGAAAAAAACAAGGGGGTCGAAACCACCACTTGGGGGTTTTGGAAATTTCCCTTTCCCCCTCGATTTCTTTTGGGCGTCAGGAAGAACACTGCCCCCTCCAACCCGCTTGACGCGAAAAAGGGGGTTTTCAGTCTGCGGCGGTTTTTAAGATTTTGTACAAAAGGGGGAGTTTTTTTGGGATTTTTTTCCGCTTTATGCCTTTAAATTAAATAAAGTCAGTAGAACTAACAACGAAAACTTTCTGGGACTGAAAATAAAGAAACCCGACACAATTTTATTCAAAAAGGCCACAGCTTCTTTGAAGAGGGGATAAAGAAGTAAAAAAACAAATGATGTAGAAACAACAGCACAATGTATGGGTGCTCAAACTTGAAAGGGCCACTTTTTTGTTTTTTATCCCGGGGAAAGCTTCCAAAAGAAATGTGGGTTCCCCTCCTGCTGTCAAAAACAAACTCAATTTTAAAAACACTTAAAAGGGTTTGGGTTAAAACTATTTCTGAAATCAAAATTGATCCAGGGGGTAAAAAAACAAAAAGCCTTCGTTTTTTCTTGTGACCTTTAAGGCATATTGGGGGCAAAATTAAAAAATTAAAAAAATCAGCTACTTTTTCTATTAACGAAAATGAATAAGTCTTAATTTTCAAGATCACAAACACACACACACACACACACACAACACACAACACACAAACCCCACACAAAAATTATAATTCCCGTGGGAAAACCCCGGGCCCGTGCCAAATTTTTTTAAAATCATTAAAAAAAAGGGGGTAAAGGTAAAGGAGTCCCATAACCAAAAAAGGGGCGTAGGGGAGCGAGGGGGGTCCCGAAAAATCACATTTTCCCAGGGCCCCCAAATTGAGGGGGGGGGACCCTCCCCCTCTCCCCGCGCCAATTTCCTTCCCTGACCCTAAAGAGGGGAGGGACCCCATTTAAAAGCTGGGGGAAAATGGGGGAAATGACTGAAGCCAAGGGGCCAAAAGGTCAAACCCAAACCAAATGGTAACCACGGGGGTCGACGCTGCTTAACTTGGCTGAGGGGAAAGCGAGTGCTCCGAAACCCCTGAGGGTATCCCGTCCCCGGGGCTCCTTTTTTCTGGTTGGGGGCCGGGTTTTTTTTGTTTTTTTTTTTTTTTTTTGGCTTGGGGGGGGGGGGGGGTTAGGGGGGGGGAAAAGCTCAGTTTCGAGCAGTTTGGGCTCCCCCAAGCTAAGGGTTTAAATAACCAGCGTTGAGAAAAAATTTCCCACCATCCCTGGACCGGGTTTCCTTAGGGGTTTTGGTTTTGTAAAAGGCCTGGAAATTGGGGGGCCCCCCCCCCCCCCCCCCCCCTCTTAAAGGGGGGCCGGAAAGGGAAAGGAGCGATGGAAATGAGATTGGGGCCGGCCTCCCAAAAACTGACCCCAGTAAAAAATTGAGGTCTCTGACGGGCCCCACTCCCCAACGCCGCATGGGTTTTTGGGCCCCAAAACCCTTTTTTTTTTTATTCAGAAAAAAAAGAACTGAACATTAAAAGGAAAAGTGGGTGGGGATTAAGTAGTGTCTCATTTAGCTTTAAAAACCCAAAAAACCCAAAATGGGAACATCAAAGCCAATACAAAAACAAAAATTTTAAATCCACAACCACCAACCCCCCCCCCCCCCCCCCCCCTTTAATTTTTCCCCGGGAGGAATGCCTAATTGTTGCAAATTTTTGTGCTTCCCCCCCTGCTAAAAAATCCCCGAGTGGGGTGGATCACCCAGGGAAAAGGCACTCTTTGAGTTTTATTCCATTTTTCCCCCCAGGAAAAACATTGCGCAATGGGAAAAAATTTTAAAAAAAACACTGGGTAGGGAACCTTTTGTGTATTTACTTCTTTTCCAAGTCCCCCGCCCTAAAAGGGCACTAAAACTCACACTTTTTAAAAAATTTTTTTTAGGAGAAAGCAAGTTTGGGTTTATCCGCTTAAAGGTTTAAAAAGTCCCTAACCTAAACGGCCCTGGGGGGCGAGGCCGTCAGAAAGACCTTTCCCCCTCTAGGCCCAAACATTGAGGGCGGCGCCCATCTCCTCTCCCCCCCCATTTACCCTTTCCCTGACCCTAAAAGAAAAGGGGGAGGTACCCCCAAATTTAAAAAAGCTGGGTGAACTGGGGGGGAACCCGTTCTGGGAAACCCAAAAACCGCGCAAACGGGTCCCCCCATTCCCAAACCCCCGTTCCCCCCCACGCTCGAGGCTGCCCTTTTTTCCCCATGGAAAAGGGGGAAAAAAAAAGTTTCTCCCACCACTGAGGGTAACCCCCCCCCCCCTGGGGTTTTGGAAAGCAAAAAATAGAACCAAAAAAAAAAAAAAACCCTAACAAAAATTTTTTGACTTGAGTTAAAAAAAAGAAAAAGGGAAAATTGGTTTTAACCCCTAAAACGCCCGTTCGTTGGGGCCCCCGAAAAAACTATCTCCAAAAAAAAAGTGAAAAGAATAACCTTTTTCATTGAAAGTCCTTGGCGCTTTGGGTTTGGGAACATTAACGACAAAAAAGCTTTGGGGGGGCCTTTGGGCCCAGGCCCCCAAAATTCTTTATTAGAAAAAAAACACAAAAAAAAACACCAAAAAAAACCAAAAAACCCAAAAAAAAAAAACGGGGAAAAGGGAGAGAATTGGGTTTAAATAATTTTTTGGGAAAAAGGAAAACCCCATTGCCAGATTCTTAGGGGGGTAACCCAAAATTGGAAAAATCCCAAAAAAAACAAAATAAAAAATTCCCGAAAATGGGTTTAAAAACAAAAAGGCTTGGGGTGGGTTTTTTGTTCCCCCAAAAAGCCTTAAAGTGGGGTCAAAAATACTGGGAGGGCCCCCGCCCCGTCTTTTGGAAGTACCAAGGAGGCCGAGCAAGGACCAAAAGGATTGGGGCCCAACCCCCAAGGAAAAAACCCCCCCTCAATTTAACATCAAGGGGAAAAAAAATGGGAAAGGGGTTTCCAACCAAGAGGGAAGATCTCCAACATTTCCAAAAATGTGGGAAAACAAAATAACACTGGGTGCATTCAAAAAAACACTCTGGCAGGGAAGGGGAAAACTTTTAAGAATTTTGAAGGGTATCAGGTGTCAGGAGTGACCGTCAAAGGGGGGAAGGAAAGGAGGAGTCCAACACCCGGGGCAAAACAAATTCTAAACGCCCGTGAAACCAACTAGATAAAATGAAATAAAACCTAAAATCTCAAGTCCCAAGGGGTCCACCCTCCAAAAAGCAAAACCCAACCGTCAACTAAAATATTTCCCTGACGAAAAAAGCGCTAGACTGGAAGCATCCAGGTCCCCCACCCGGAAGGCGACTTCCCCATCACTGGGGGACTTCAACAGCCGGGGGCCCAGAGGGTGGGGAAAAAATAAACCCTTTGGAAACCCCAAAGGGGAAAAAAAGGAGGAACTGGCAAGATGAACCCCCCACCTAATCCTTGTCAATGATCCCACTGAACCCACCGACCTTCTCCTTTCCCCCGCTGGCATTAAAACCCCCCACAAACCCGGGCCTGGGTTTCCCGCACTGATGACCAAAACCAAGAAAGATCAGCAGAAAATTTTAACATCAACTAGGGGGAAGTGACCATCGCCCAGTTAAAAATTCCCCCCCCAAAAAAAAGTGGTGTTTAAAAAAGCCCCGAAAAAATGGGCCCCCAACCCCCCAGGAATTTGGGGAAATACAAGAAAAGGGAAATGGGGCCCCTCTTCAGCATTAAACGAACAAACCTTTCAAGAAACATCAAGCCCGGGGGGAAAGGAAAAATCAACAAAGTTTTGAAAGGGGTTTAAAACAGCATCCTTCAAGCTGCTAAAGGGGTTCAAACCAAGGGACAAGGGAAAAACTAAATCAATACTGGTCTTAAGCCTTTCAGGGGGAATCATGTGCTCTTAAAGGGAAACCAAAAGAAAAGCGAGAAAAACAGCCGAGCCAAGAAAAAACCCTCAAGCGGAAAAAAAAATGGGGCCCCCCCAAAAACCTAAGAAAAAAAAGGGAAAAAGAAAAAGCATGCAGGCTGGAAGGAAAAGACAGAAAGTTTACATTTGGGAAGGGTAACCCCCAAATTTTTCCGTCCCTTTTTAAAGAAAGGGGAATTAAAAGATGAAGGGGACCAAGGGGCAAAGAAAATTTAAACCCCAGAGGAAATGGGACAGATGCTAACAGGAAAGGCACCGCAAAACACCTTTGCAAAACACCTACGCGGGGAAAAAAAAGGGAACACCACCATTCCCAAGCACTTACAGAAGGAAGTAAGAACAGAGAAAAAAGGGCAGATTACACAAAAACGCCCCCACAATGAAATTTATGAAAAAGACCCAATTCCCTGGCCGAACTGAAAAAAGCCATTTCCAAAAAGTTTTAGGGAAAAAAAAATTTTCCTGGCCCCGATAAAAATCACAAACGAGATGCTACAACACTTAGGCAAAAACCCTCGCTCCAAACTCTTTTGGACATATTCAAAAAATCAGCAAAGGAAAAAGGGCAGGTTCCCAGTGCTGGAAGGAAAACTACAATGAAATTCCCCAAATTTTTAAAAGAGGCCCAAAAACAAAGGCAAACCCTGCAAGCTACCGTCCCATAGCCTTACTAGTTTTGGCTGTAAGACCAAGGGGGCGTATTGGGAAACCACGCCTCCCGCTTTATTTTGGAGTCTGAGGGGGATCGTGGCGCCCGAGCAGGGGGCTGGATTCCCGACCCGTAAAAGAAGTACAGAAGATCAAACCCAAATCACCTGTCCCCAAAATTTTTGGGGGATGCTTTTCCCGTTTTCAGAAGGTCCTTTTGGCGGTCTTTATTTATTTTTCCGAAGGCCCTTTTAAAGGTCTAAAAGAACGGGGCCCCTTGGGGGAAAACCCCCCTGGGGAAATGGCATCCAAGGCAACATGGGAAACCCGTGGGCCCAAAACTTTTCCTGCACAACCCAAGGGGGGCCAGAGTGTCGGTGGATGGCCACTGGGCCCAAAAGGGTTTTTACTTTAGGAGGGTGTTTCCCCAAAGGGGGGTGTGGGTCTCACCCAAATTTGGGTTTATTTTTCCCCTTCATTTAACGATGTGGTCGCAGAAACTAACCCCAAAAGGTTGGTAATTGGGCCGGGGCTTTTATGCAACGACCTTTTACTCGGCAACGAAGAGCATTTCAAAAACAAACAAACCCATAGAATGGGAAACGGGGCCCTGGGGAATTAAGTTTGCAGGCAAAGGGGTGAAAAGCTGGGGCCAAAAAATCAAAGGGAAAGCCCCCAGCCACTCTTTTTTACGGGGGTCAAACCCCCAAAACAAAACCTGGATACTTACCCTTGGAAAAAACCCCCACGCAAAAATTTTGGGGGATCACAAAAAAATACCTGGGGGTCACTTTTGACCCAAACCCAATGACTTTGGGAAAACCCCTTAAAAAATAAAAAACAGGAACAAAGCCCGAAGAAAACAAACCCTCAGCGGAAAAAAGGGGCCGGGGAACCCAAATTTGGGGGCAAACGCAAAAAAATTTTCCTGAAGCAGCAACCCAAGGGGGAGTAAAGGGGCCTTACCTTTAATATGGGGCTAACTCTTTGGGGGAAAAATCGGGCCCCGACTCCACCACAAAAAACCCTTTATAAGGTCCAAAATCAAGGGACCTAAGAAACATTACAAGGGGCAAATGAAGTCTACACCAAAACAACAAAATGGAAAAATTTTACTGGCAATTTTCCCCCCCCTAACTACAAGAAGAGAAAAGAAGGGCCCCGATACAAAACAAAGAAATACGAGTGCACTACAGATCAAACCCCAAAGAAGACAAGGATAAAGCAACTTTCCCAAAACAGGGTAAAAAAGGGGATTTTGGGTTTTTCCCCTTGGGAAACCCAGAAAGGGCCAAATACGAAAATCCAAGCAAAAATTCCCCCAAAAATGTCAAACCTTTCTCTTTCTCTTGACACACCCACCAAGGGGGAAGGGAAAAAAGAAAATGATACCAAAATAAAAACCTTGTCCCCCACCTTTAAAAACAAAAAATTAGCAGAGTGAAATTGGGAAAAAAGACTTTACAACTAGCCATGTTGGGAAAAAAGATACCCCCAAGAAAAGCGGGGTTTACATATAAAACCGATGGATCAGCCCAAAATGATGGGTCAAGTGTGGGGGGGTGGGGGTTTTACATTCGGGGGACCCTAATGGAGAAAGGCAGGGTGAAAACAAAAACCAACCGGCCCCGCAAGGGAAATAAAATACAAGGCTGAATAGAACCCCGATCCATGCAGCAAAAATTCCCCAACGGGGAAATGGAAACACCCAAGCGTCTTCCCCGAACCCAAAACGCACTCCCCTGTGTGCAGTTTCCTTTTAATGTCGGACAACCCAAAAAAATCCGGAGAAGGCACTGGGACAGTTCCTTTAAAAGCCCTTTCGCATAAAAGGGGCCCAGTGATCCCCTTCCCCCCGTGGCCCTTAAAGGAAAGAACAAGCAGACAAGGTGACCAAAATAGGGGCAAGAGAGGGGCAAGAGAACCCCTCCAGTCAACCTAAAAGGGGTGAAAAAAATCATCAAATCTCTCTTTAATCACCACTCAAAACCAAAACCCTCATCACCACTTTCACGGGCAAGCACCCGGGGGTCATTTTTTTAGACAACCCCACAAAAGGGGAAAAACAGGCTGAAAAAAACCTCCCCAAAAAATTTTAAAAAATTTCACCATCTCTATTGCCCCGTGGAGGGAAAAACAAAAGGGCCCCCAAACCTACAAGACTTGCAAAGGGCCCCTCCAGCCCCTAAGGCTGTAAGGTTTTTCCCGAAACCCACGCCCCCCTGGAGCAGGGAAAATTTTTCTGGGGGGAAGCCCCCGCAGGCAACTGCTGAATTCCCAGAAGATCTTGGGTCTCACAACAAAGACCCAGGCAAAGCAAAGAAGAAAAAACAAACAAAAAACAAACAAAAAAAAGGAAAAGGAGAGAATTTGGGGAAAACCACATTGCCCAGATTCTGTAAGGCGTATCAAATTGGGCATCAACCCAAAAAAAGGGGAAAAAAAAAACCCAATTCCCAAAAGGTCAACACAAAAAAAGGGGTGGGTGAAATGTTTTTCCAAAGCCTTTAAAAAGGGAAACAAAACGGGCATTTATGTTTAGATGCTTAGGCAAACAAAGTGGCTGCCCAACAAAAAATAAAAAATTTAAAAGGGGACTCCATTTTCTTTAGATCCTAAGGGAAAAAAAAAGGAAGGGGGGGATTAAAAGGCACAACAAACCAAATTTGATTATTCTCCGTTTTAAAAAAAGGAGGCCTACCAAATCATAGCCTAACAACAAAACTGTAGACATGGGTTCCCAACTCAAAAGCAAAAGCATCCCGTTTTTCTTTCTGAATAAAAACTGAAAAAAAAGAAAGGGAGGGCGTTGGGTTATATATTACCCGGATTAAAAGGGGCTTTAAAAAAAAAAAAAAAAAAGGAAGAAGAAGAAGAAGAGAAAAGGGAAAAAAACAAACAAAAAAAAAGAGAGAGAGAGAGGGGGGGGGGGGGGGGGCTCGGGGTTTTTTTTCTTTTTTGTGGTTTTCCTCAAACTTCTCGACATAAAAAATTTGAAAAAACCCAAAATCTTTTTCCCCCCACATTTTTGTCCCCATTGGGCTACAAAAGCTGTTTCACAGCTCACCGGTTAAGAAAACCCAAATTAAAACCCCTTAATTCTGAAATTTTAGAACCTAGATCTAGCTTACATACACTAGGGTCCACTCCTGAAAAGCGGGGGAACTGACCTTAAATAAAAAAAAAACGAAAAGGGGGAAAAAGGGAAACCCCAAAAGGACGAAGTTTTGACCGAGTATTAGAAACCCACAGTCCCAAAAAATCAAAATAGGAAACCAAAAGGACTGAAGTCCGACAAGGGCCCCAAAAAAACCCTCAATTAGGGTAAAAAGAATATTTAACCCCTTGACGTCCCCGTCCATGAAAGTTATTTTTAGGGTAAAAATAAAAGTAAGCCTCGGGTTTTAGGGCCCGGGGTGACTTTAAATCACCCTATGAAAACCTTTCCCTTTTTTTCGTACCCGAAACCTTCCATGGAAAAATAAACTCAATCAAAACCATGGGGGTAAAAATTTTTCTTTGAAAAATTTTGTCAAAACAGGGGCCCAAAATGCCACTTTTTCCATGTGTCCCCTCAAAGAAAGCGGGACGACACCGGGGTGTGGTTTTTCGGGGACCAATGGGATCTGGGAAATTATCATTTGGGCTCTCCCTTTTTGTATTAAAGGGGTTAAAGTATGTATTATGGGATTCTCTCTCCCCCCTCCCCCCTCTCTCTTTTCTTCTATAAAATATATTAAAATATATATAATATATATATATAAATATATAAATAAACCTATGAGTTTGCCCCAAAGTTATGTGTCATAATAATTTAGGGGTGGGGATCCCCTAGAGTTGATGGGGCAAAATTTAGTGTTTTTGGGCATAAGTATGGGGGGCTTTGGGGATCAATAAATGTTTTATGCAAAATTTCAGTGTTATGGCCCCAAGTAAGTATGGCTGGGGGAACAATAATTTGTGTTTAAAGGTCATATATTCCGGGGTTTTTTGGTTGTCCAAAGGGATGATGGCTGGGTGGGCCAATAAGGGTGGTTTAAAAAAAGTCCCGTGTAATGTGTCATAAAAGAAGCTGGGTTCAATAAGATGGTTTTTATATATCGTGTTATGGGGGCCAAAATAAGGGTGGCGGGTTTTCAATAGGGTTTTGGGGTTAAAATTTATTAATAATAAAATTTTAAAAATAAAAGAAGTTTGGGGGGAAAATTTTTAAAAACGGGCCCATCTTGTAAAGGGGCCCCCAAAAAAAGGGAAAAGGGTCATAATTAAGATGGCGGGGGACCAAAAGGGTTGGGGTTAAATTCAAATTTATTGTCCAAAAAATAAAGAATGGGTAGGGTTTTCTAATGAAAGGTTTAGTCAAAAGTTTTGGGGCGGGAAACCCAAAAACATGGTTTTAATTATTCATGTTAACCAAAAAATTTTTATGGGTGGGGACCAAAAAACCCCTGGTAATAAATTAAATCAGTGAAATCAAGTTGGGTGTCTGGGAAACCCAAAAGATGTTGGGGGTTAAAAAATTTTTTTATTTTTTTTTTCTTCTTTCCTTTTTTTGTCACGTTCTTCCCCCGGGGAGGTTTAAAAAATTTATGAGGGGCCTTTTTCCCCTCACCTCTGTTTTTAGCTTCCCCCTTAATTTTTTGGGCCCCCTTTTTCTAAAAATCAACGCCAAAACCGGGGGACCCAGGGGCTTGCAAATCTTCCCCTTGGCTCTTTTCCATCCACTAAAGAAAAATTTTTTATTTCCTTTTTTGATGTGGTGGGGCTGCTTTCTTTTTGAACGTGGCCCAAAAACCCAGCGCAGTCTATTGGGACAGCTACAGACCCTTTAGAACATTTAACTTTTTTTCACATTCTCCATAATTAAAAATTATAATTGTAAAAAATTTCTGTATCATAAGAATTTTGGCTGGGGGATCCCAAAAAAAGGTGTTAAATGTCAGGTTATTTGATTGGGGTGGCACATTGTCCCTTGGGCCCCCCAACAATGATTTGCCATGTGCACTAGTTTTGCTTTTTATTGGGGTCAAATGGGTTTCTGTTGTTCCCCCTTGTCTTTGGGAAAAAGGGTGTTTCT
>CM054134.1:100520755-100538255 GCA_028751875.1 Rapana venosa
GCAGTGGAAAGTGTGTATTGGAAAAAATAGCAGAATGAGAATAGTTAGGTGTTTAAGTGTTGAAATTCGACGCAATGCAGGTGCTGTATTTTTTTCCCTGTTGTTTTTGTATGCAAATATGTTTTAAGGAGATCAGTGTCAGATTTGATGAATTACTATGATGTTTATTTTATTTGGTCACTGTTGTATGCATGAATTTTTGTTTTGACTGTGGTTTTTATTATGCTAATTATTCAGGAGGTATTGTGCATATGAATATTGGTATGTGTGTGCTCTGAGTGTCAAAGTCAAAGTCAAAAGCTAATTTTATTTTCAGATGGTCAATTGAATAAGCAGTTGCATTGTTTTTTTCTCAAGATTTATTAAGAAAAAAAAAAGCGAAATAAAGATATTATATGCAGAATCGAATTAAAAAATAATCTATAGTAACTATAAAATTCAAACAAGAAAAGACAATACATATTGCTATAAGGAATTAAAAAACAAACAACAAACCCAGAAAAAATATTAAACCATACAAATTCAAATAATTAAAAACTCTGGAGAAATATGTATAATAAAACAACAAGCAACAAAGACAATCAAACAAAAAACAAAGAAGACAAAAACAAATTAAATTTAAAAAATCACCCAACTGCTTTCCCCCTCGCACACAACACATGACACACAAATTCAACCTCAACAATGACTAAATCCAAAAACAAAAAAGCATGTATAACAAGAACAAACACAACAAGGAAATGAATCAAACAACACAACTAGTACCAAACAACAGCGACAATAATAAATAGGACCAGCAATAAGCAAGTAAATGAAGAACAATATAGAACTACAAAAGACGAGAAAAAGAGTCCAAATACCTCACCTCCCAATGAACACCTAAACAAAAAAAACAAGAAGCCAAAAATAAACTGAACCCATCCACCACCAAACAAAACAACAACAACCAAATGGATTAATAAAAAGAGGGAACTGATGTATCCCTTTAAACTTACATTTACACATACACATCCTACCATATCCCTTCACACATAATATATATATATAAGGAAAACAAGAATAACAAAGCCATTGGATTAGAGCAAAAAAGTCTACAAAGACATCCATTCCCTCCCTTTTCTGGTATATACATCATTTAAAGTGCGTTTTGTGATTTGAGCAGAACAAGATAATCTTCCTCAAAGAATAAATTAGGCAATGAAAACCCCAGCAGTACTAACGTCAGCAATAAATAACAATTTAGCTCATCAAATACCAATGAAAAGGAAAATAAAGCGGACAAAATTAAATAAAATCAGAATTTTTGGTGTAACAAAAAAAGTAAAAGGGCCAGAACAGCAAGAAAGTTAAAAAACCAAATGACCAATTTCCACATAACACCATTACTCACTTGTACACAACAGCGCAGCAAGCATGCACACACACACACCACCATAACACAACACACCAACACATACCCAGATTTAGAGGTGTTGGGGTTGATATCATATACCATATATCTCTCACTGTTAACATGAATCTATGAATATGAAAATATGGGTCATTATTGATTTCTAATGACAAGAATACGTCAGTTAACTTAAATCACTCTCCTAGGTTTACAGTCGTGTTCTGTCTTTTATTATGAAATATCTTTTTAGATGTGTTTTATAATGATTTTCCTATTAATACATTTTCAATTTTTGGGGAGTTTTATTCCATAGGTACTGCTGATAAAGAGGCTCGCTATATAATAAGTTTTTCTGGGTCTGAAATGTAGAAATGTTTGTGTCTAATGTTGGTTAACTTTGAAAGCTTTGGTAATCTTGGAGTTGCATTTTGTTAACAACATTTGCATATAAACACAGGCTTTATTGAATAAAAAGTCAGGTTTCACAAGTCAGAATTAATTTGTTTATAATCCTTAATTTGTAGGGTGCTTGTTTTTAACACTATTCAGTTTTACTGCTCTTTATATAAACGAGAATGAATTTCAAGTGTACCTGCAAGGTATCATTTAGTTGGACGCCTGGAATGATTTGATAGAATGTGACCGCAAAAAAATAGTTTTTCGAGAATGATTATTTCGAAGGTGTTTAAATTTTGGATAATTGAAATTAGTGTGAGTAGGGTTTACCTAGTGACATTATGGATCGTCAAGTCATTTTGTCAAGGGTAACATATATTTTATGAGAGTCAACTTCTTAACTATTCCGTTATCAATAACAGAAGTTGAAACTGTCGTTCATTTTTTTGCTTTTCTGTCTTGTGATACGTACATTAAACTTTGTTTTTTGTGCATTTATGACATGTGGTTTAATTGAGCCAAATAATCAATCTGTAATACTGTATTGAAGTTTTGCGATTTAATTGCTGGGAGTTGATCACTACAAATAGAGTGGTATGTCAGCAAACATTTCACAGTTAATTTATGAAACAGGGTAAATCTTTTACATTGACTGAAACAAGAGTGGTTCAGACTGTGCCTTGTGGTACCCCAATCTAATGGGTTGTAGTTTGATGTTGATTAATTACAGATACAAGTGCTGCAAATTAGACACAAATTTTCTAGTAGTTTGGATAACTTCAGGTGGCAGTTTGGTACAATTCTTGTTTGTGTGAGTGTGTTGTGTTGTGTGTGTGTGTGTGTGTGTGTGTGTGTGTGTGTGTGAGTGAGTGAGTGTGTGTGTGTTGATGAGTCTTGGGCTGTTGAGTTTACACACACACACACACTGCATCTTTAACAGGTTGTCTGATTTTAACCAGCTTTATTTGTACATTGTTGCCACAAAGAAATGCAGTTTGATATAAGAGGTGTTTTTTTCCAGAATGGTTTGTCCTTTTATTTCATACTCATTTTCTTATGTATACAGGTATGTTTTAAGACTGAGATATTATTTTTTTTTTGTAGATGCTCTTTTCAACTTGAAAATAATCTTGAGCATTGTACTAACTGTCATTGAATACTTCTCAACTTTACTTTTAGTAAACAGCTAGGTATACAGGTGCTTTCTTGTGAAGCTATTGATACTAAATTTGCTGGTAAAAGAAACAAATAGGATATGTTGACCGTTTGTGTACACTGAATGTTTTCATGACACTGTTGACTTGCAGGCAAATTTGAGCCACCACTGTTCCATCCCAATGTATATCCCTCAGGCACTGTGTGCCTGTCACTCCTTGATGAAGAAAAAGACTGGCGGCCTGCCATTACCATCAAACAGGTGGGACTTTTCCTTTTTGTTTTTTGAAGTGTTTTGATTTTTAGTTTAAAACTTTCACACTTGGTATATATTTAATGTGGGCATGTTTTGGATGCATGTCTAGAAAACTTTATAGAAAATCTGAACTTTCCCAGCAGTCAGGAAGTAACTTGTCAAGTCAGAAACACTTTAATCATCCCATGAAGGTTCTATGTGTGCAATGGTAGAGGTGAGAACCTTTTATCAGTAATGTTAAAAGGAAAAAGAAATGTGTATGAGAAGTCTTCAGAACATCACATGGTATGATATATTACTGCATGATATATTGGGGTAGTGGCAGAGAACATTGTTGATATCTGATTTGGTAAGTGGATTTGAAAAATGCTGTGTAATAGGTAGTTAATAGTGTACATCACCTTCCTGCAAGATACTGAAATATTGGGACCCCAAGCTGTTGAAAACTGTGGCATAGTGAATAAATAGTTCATTTGATTAATATATTTGTCATGTTAAGGACACATTGTCTGTGTGAAGAACAGTCAGAAAATGGCAATAGAAAAACACCAGCAAGACACATGCATTCATATATGGGCTCATGTGCATATGTCCACCCTACCCTTCCTTCTGTCCCTTAATTCCCTGAGGACTTGTTGGAGAAAGGCACTTATTTTGGAGTTGTTGTATTTTCCGTTCCTTGGATAGAGCTCCGAGGTTGACCAGTGATGTGATTTTTATATGTATATGCGGCAGTTTCTGCCTGCCGTTAAGGTAGCTGTATTCCTATTTTGGTCATTATATCTGAACATGACACAAGTGTTGCATGACTTGTTAAAAAACGTTGTCATCTGTTCCTACCAGCATGTAATGACCTATAGATCCGAAAGGCAGAATGGGTTTTAACCATTACAAATGCACAAAATGTTCTGCATGCATTTGCACATAGGACCTTGGTTTATAGTCTCATCTGAAGAACTTTCAGGGAAGTGGAGAAGTACTGATGTTAACCCCTGGGAAAAATCCTCTCAAACAGGAGCCTTAGTGGGGGCTTCAACCTGGGTCATCAGATCGTGAGCTCAACACTCTAACTGTTAGGCTGTCCTGCCCGCAACTGAATTTTTCAGGCCATGTCTCTTGGTCTAGTTGAACCTGGCAGAGCCTATCCATCTCTGGATACAGGGTGAATGCTGGTACATTCATATTTTATAACCTACTGAACACTGACATGAATTATGGGATCTCTAACATGCATATCTAATCTTCTAGATGCATATTTTGAGGATGATAACTCACAACTAAAGCACTGGAACTTTAAGTTGACCCAAGAGATCATAAAAATCCCCTTCATGGACTCACAGGAATGGAAGTTAATCACTCTTCACTGGACTCTAGCATCCATCATCCTACCTGATAATCCCACAAAAGTACTGACCAATTTTTTTTTATACCAGCCACCTTGATGCAGTGGCTAGGGCCTTGGGTTACGAACTAGAAGATCATGGGTTTAGTTCCATTAAAAAAAGGGGGATTTTTTAGACACTGGCCAGCTCCTACCCAGATTGAATTTACTATGGGTTGATTGGGGAGACTCAGATGTGATTTTGAGTGTTGCTCAAATTACCTGACCAACACTGCAGATATCTGTATTTCTTGAGGCTGGTTGATTTTGGGATATAGTATGATAAGAAGCATAATGTACAGCCCTGTTTAGTCTCAAAGCAGGCGCTCTTCCATAGCAGCATCAGGTGCCATTATCATTGATCATCATGCAATAAAAGCAATTTGTCGTCGATTTGGTGGCCTCGATTGCTCTGGTCTCAAGGTGACCTCAGTTTTGGTTCCCTCATAGAGTCATATATTCACGTTTGTGTCAAAGACCTGGAGTTGGGGGTTGATAGGAGAAGGTCATTGGAGACATTGTGGTGGTGCCCACCCTGGGAGGATCTCTAACTCAGCCTGACTCTGCAACTGAGCTGTTATTGTCATCAGTAGGGGGCTTTGTAGTTAGAGTCCTGTGTATGTTAGCTCAGGACAGGCACCACTGAACACCACGGAAGTGACCGAGCAGCAGTGCAGGACCTCTCTGGCTGTGGCCCCATGGCAGCCTGATATTGATAGGCTCCCTATAGACTTCTGCCATTATGATGCAAGATAACAAATCTGGGTGTGGCTGGGCTGAAGAGATTGAAGTGAGTGGCCTGGGAACAGCACAGCCGGACGGGAACATAACAGAAAATGAGGCAGTAACAAACAAACAAAAAGTTTTTGTAATATAAAATATGCACCTATAAGAAAAGCAGAACAGTTTAGCTTACAAATGCATATGTTACCTTTCATAGTTATAGTTTGTCACTGTTTCTTACTTTGATGTTTGTTTGGTTGTCAGATTCTGCTTGGCATTCAGGATCTGTTGAATGAATGCAACATCAAAGATCCTGCTCAGGCTGAAGCATATACAATCTTCTGGTAAGTTCTTGTACAATAACCAGCTTCTCACGTCAGTGAAATTCACTGAGCACTGACAAGGCATGACAGTGAAAGTTGTGTTTTGAGACTAGTTCTGCTGAGAAATCATTTTTGTGGTTGGCACATCTTTTGCTGTGAAAGAAAATTTAGCCTGTTGTTGTCAAAACATAAGTAAAACCATAAAAAACGATAACAAACAAGAGTGAAAAATGAGTGGAATAAATTAATGCCAAAGAGTAAATAAAGCAACAACTAACACAAAGTGCCATGTGCTTAAAGACCAACTTAGAGAAGTGAAAGTTTCCTTGCAGATGTGGTGCCATTGGTAATGCAGTAAACTCCCAGCTGCTAACATGTTTGATTTATTCCAATTCCCTTGTAACAAGCATTACAGATACAAGATGGATCGAGAAGGAATCAGATTGCCATTGAATTTTTCTTCCTGTGATTGTCTTTATTTTTCCAGTCTTCCATCTGTATCTTTTATGTCTTTCTCTCTGAGTTTTCCTGACCACTCCTATCTCCCTCCCCCCTCCCCCTCTCTCTCTGTGTTTGTGTGTGTGTGTGTGTCTCTCCCCCCCCCCCCCCCCCCCCCCCTGTGTGGATCTGTCTTTCTGTAATGTCTGTCTGTCTCCCTCTCTCTCTTTCTCTGTGTCTGTGTCTCTCTCTGCCTCTCTTGTCTCTTGTCGGTTGGTCAGTCTGTGTGTCTGTCTGTCTGTTTCCCTCTCTCACTCTCTCTTTCTCTGTGCCTCTCTGTCTCTGGCTGTCTGTCTATCTGTCTGTACTCTCTCTCTCTCTCTCTCTCTCTCTCTCTCTCTCTCTCTCTCTCTCTCTCTCTCTCCTTACTGTCTCTCAGTGTCTTTCATGCTGTCTTTAAAAATCAATATTTTAATATATATATACACATATGTACCATGTGTCTGTTTTCAGCCAGAACAGTGCTGAATATGAACGTCGTGTTCGAGCCCAAGCCCTTAAATTCCGTGATCCATCCCTTGGCCAATAGATCATGATGTATTGAGCTGTGCTTTCTGTGGATGTAGCAAGAGGGAATGACGGTGTCTAACTCATCATTACTGATGTCTGTCTGTCTGTCATTTCTCTTTCTGTTCCATTGCCTGTTTCTTTTTTCTGTCCGTCTGTTCTGATGTTTTGGTGGGGTTACTAAAGGATGTTAAAGGCTTACATTGTTCTGAATTCCAAAAATGGCATGATGTATACTGGGCCTTTTTCTTGCTACAGTTGACAAAAGTGGTATTCATTGTTTTTAGTTACTTCTTGAAGAGAAGTGTACACCAAACATTTATTTGTTAAATAACCCTGATAATTGTTATGTTTTCATGAGTTTATTGTCATACATGTCGAAATGTATTTTTCCCCCATGCTCATGTGGACGATTTTTGCATTGCCCCCTTCCCCACTTTTCTTTAATTTTTTCTTTCTTTCTTTCTTTCTCTTTCTCTTTCTTTCTTTATTTCTCTTTCTTCTTCTTTCTTTCTTTCTTCTTTCTCTTTCTTTCTTTCTTTCTTTCTCTTTCTTTCTTTCTTTCTCTTTCTTTCTTTTATTTTAATAAAGGACAATTCTGTGATTTCATTGTTTTTATGGAAAAGAATGAAGTTTTAATTCATTGGAACGAAGGACATCTTTTAACATAACTGTTTTGCCAGACAAATCATCTGGCTTTTATAGACCACACAAAACGCAACTGACATGTCTAGCGATCGTCACCATGAGCTTTGGTGTAAACTGTGTGTACAGGACTTTTTTCATGCTGTGTTTACTGCTCTGTTTATGTCATTTACCCTGCACCTGCAACTTTTTTGATTTGTGGTCATTAAGAATCTATACTTTTGCTTGTGCCAGGATGATTTGGTGAAGTGTTTATTGTATGAAGAAATACCATGAAGAGACAGATCTGTGTGGATCAAATGTTTGTACATGTGTAAAACCTTCCTCCCAAAACGGTACTGGAGAGTGAACAAGTTCAGATGTTTGGGTGTTGTTTTTTTCTGATTTCCTTATTGGCACTCCCTACCCCCTCCTTTCTTTTTCATCATACACAGCTTGACTCATCGAACACTGAACCATGCAGGAATAATCAACAACAACAAGCACTGGTGCTGCAGTATAGCAGAAGTTGGAATTGCAATGATACAGATATTTGCGTGTGTGTGATTATTATATGTGTGTGTTTTGTGTATGTGTGTGTGTGTGTATATATATAATTGATATATATATGTGTATATATATAATATATATATATATATATATATATATATATATATATATATCATTAACATAAAATACAGTAACTCCTTGCTGACCTATTTTAAATTATTGTTATTTAAGTCAAAACACATTCAGACTAAATTAATAGGTTTTCTATTTTGTCAGGTTTTCTATTTTGTCAGAGATGCACACACACACACACACACACACACACACACACTGGTCATTTCTTCAGGTTGGGTGGGTGGGGGGGTTCTTTGCAGCATGTACATATTATACAAGAGAATTACATTTTATGTTGATTCATGTTATTAAGTTTTAGAATGTGTTGATTTTTCTTTCTTCTGTTAAGTGTTTGACACAGATTTTTTATCACCACTAGTCACATTTTAACTGGGCACCTAGTTGATGTCATATGTATGTGATATGAAAATAAGTTGAGAGATGGCAAAGCCATTTTTATGCTACTCTGTCACTCCTTTAGCTCTCTTCTCCCTTGCTTCTTGCCCTCTTTATCTATTTATTTAAAGATTGATTCATCCATTCATTTTTTTGTTGCCTTTGTTCTGTTTAAAATGTTTATTACGTTGTTATTATGTATTTTTTTACACAGATGATTGTCATGTAACAAGTAAAAGCCATTTCATCAATTACTTGTTCATTTGGGTATACTTGTGTTTGGATGTGTATTATATATTCATGTGTGAGCTTGTTGGAAACTAAAGAATCTCACTGTTGCAATAACATGAACACATACACAAAAAAATAATAATAATAAGTGGAATTTATATAGCACTTCATCTTGCAGAGACAAATCAAAGCGCCTGCACTCAACTCATTCTTACACAGTCATACAACTAGTAACAATTAATAGTTCCAACAAGTCCAAATATACACGCACGCATGCACACACACACACACATACACAGGTCACACACCCTGACAGGGTGATTGAATCTCGACTGTTGAAGGCAAGGAAAAGCTAGGAGATGAAGCAGAAGAGGAAAATCTTTAGGTTTGAAATAAATAAGTCTTGAGACTGGATTTAAAAGTGCCATAAGAAGGCTTTTGGCGAAGAGAGAGAGGGAGGTCATTCCAGATCGATGGACCAGTAATAGAGAAAGAGCGACAGCCGATTGTGGATTGGTTGAATCTAGGTATTCGTAAGGACAAGGTATCTGCAGCAGAGTAGTGGGAACGAGAAGGAGTGTACAAGTGAAGACATTCACAGAGGTAGGAGGGTGCTGTTTTGTGGAGACATTTGTAACAGAGGGTACTGATCTTATAGTTTACTCTCTGTGGCACAGGTAGCCAGTGGAGAGATCGCAAGACAGGGGCAATGTGCTCAGATTTTTTCTTTCTGAGAACTAGTCGAGCTGCAGAGTTTTGAATATGTTGAAGGGAGTGGATTGATGATGCTGGCAGATCAGCCAAAAGAGAATTGCAATAGTCCAGATGTGAAAGAATGAGAAACGTAACGAGTTTGGATGTTGCGTCTGTGGACAGGTACTTTCGGATTGCACTAATACGCCATAATTGATAGCATGACTGGCAGGTCAGGGTGATGAACTTTTGCATAGAGAGTGTGTAGATAGACACAACTGCTGTAGTAAATAGACAAAACTGCTGTAGTGCTTGCTGTCTTGTATGACTTTGTAGCTTTCCTAGGGGTTGTGGGTTGCTGAAGTGATGGGTCTGATGGTGAGGAAATAAAAATTGATCGGAAAAAGAGAGATTCAGTTGAGATTGTTGATGTTTGTTGTCAGTCTCCCAGCAGTCCACAATCTTTCCTTGCATAACATTAAGCCCATCTGTGCCATGTTGAGCAGTTCCTAAACTCTGGCCAGCCACCATGGAGAAGTGGTTAGCACCATGGGTTACGGGCTGGAAGGTAGCAGGTTGAAATCTCCTAAGGGTCATAGGGATTTGTCAGACTCTAGCCGGCTCCTACTCAGAGTGAACTTGCTATGGGTTCATTCAGAAGACTTGGACCACACAGTTGAGCTTCATCCACTTGGATTTGTCTGCAGTTGTAATCATGGGACAAACCAAAGCAGACTTTTCAACATTGAAACTTGAAATCTACTTTGATGAACCAGAAATAAAACAAGATGAATTGCACCAGCCAACATGTTGCTTGCCTCTGCCAGTACAGTATTTAATAATAATAATAATAATGTATGGAATTTATATAGCTCTGAATCTTGCAAAGGAACAAATCAAAGCACTTACATTCAAATCATTCACACTTATGCAATCATTCATGAATATAAAAAAAATATCAATATCACACACTCACGCACGCACGCACAGCATGCTTATACACAGTGATGAAGATGGAGGTGGCCGTTAAAGAGTGTGAATAGATAATGAGAGGGAAGATTTTAGTAAGGAAATAAATGTGTTTTGAGGCTGGATTTTAAAGTATCGAATGTAGGCTTTTGGCGAAGGGACAGAGGGAGGTCATTCCAGATGGATGGACCACAGACAGAGAAAGAGCGACGGCCAACAGTGGTTTGCTTGAATCTCAATGTTCGGAAGCACAGAGTATGCACAGCTGAATGAAGGGAGGGGATGGAGTGTACAGGTGAAGACAGTTGCAGAGATAAGAAGGTGCAGATTTGTGGAGTATTTTTGAAACAGAGGGTACAAATCTTGTACTTCACTCTTTGTGAGACAGGGATCCAATGAAGATATCGCAAGAGAGGAGTGATGTGTTCAGATTTCTCCTTTCTTAGGACTAGTCGAGCTGCAGAGTTATGTATGTATTGAAGTGAGTGGATGGACGATGCTGGTTGACCAGCCAAAAGCGAATTGCAGTAGTCCAAACGTGAGAGAATAAGAGATGTGGCAAGCTTGAATGTTGCATCTGTAGACAAATACTTTCAAATTGCACTTAAACGCCTTAATTGATAATAGCAGGACTGACAGGTCTGGGTGATCATTTTTTGCATTGACAGTGTGCTGTCGATAACAACACCTAGATATTTCACAGAGCTGGACAGAGGGATTGATGTATTGCCAAATTCTATTGAAGTTGAGATGGAGGAAAGTTTATGTTTGGTCCCAATAAGCATGGCTTCGGTTTTATCCGCATTTAACTGTAGCTTGTTCTGTATCATCCAGTTTTTTATATCTTGGAGGCAGTGAGACATGTTTGTCAGGAGGGAAGGCAAGTTTTCAAAAGTATCACTGCATTGAAGCTGAGTATCATCAGCATAGAAATGATTGATTTGATAGCGGTTTAATATATTTGAAAGTGGCATAGAAATGATTGATTTGATAGCGGTTTAATATATTTGAAAGTGGAGCAGTGTAGAGAGTGAAGAGAACAGGGCCCAAAACTTATCCATGTGGGACTCCACATACGAGTTTGGAAGGTATTGATTGCATTTTGCTCACAATTACTGTCTAGAGGCGGTTTGTGAGGTATGAACTGAACCAGGTGAGTGCTGTGCCAGCAATACCAAACGTATTTTGAAGGCGAAAGATGAGAATTGAGTGGTCAATAGTGTCAAAGGCTGCAGACAAGTCAAGAAGGGGGACTTTTCCTTCATCAGAAGCGAGTAGAAGGGTATCTAAGGTGTGGACTAGGGTGGTTTCGGTGCTGTAGTTGGAGCGATAGGCAGACTGGAAGGGGGGAAGGAGATTGTTGCAATGAAGGTGGTTGTTCAGCTTGTTTCAGACAGGTCTTATAGTTTTTGAGAATGTTCGGATCAAGGTCATGCTTTTTGAGTAGAGGTCTGACTATTGCGGTTTTGAGAGATGATGGAAAATTTCCGAAAGAAGTGATGTTAACTATTTTGGTGAGGGTAGGTTCAAGTTGTGGAAGGCACTGTGAGAAAAGAGACTTTTTGCTGCTAGTGCCATACTTGTTTGTTTGGGTTTTGGCTTTGTTTTGGGGTTTTGTTTTGTTTTTCCTTAGGAAAAAGTGAGTTCGTTTGAAGGATATTGGAAGGCGACATATTGATTCCAAATTATGTGGTGGTGTCATTGAGCTCACTTAATCCTCATTTGGGAGGGAGGGGGGAGGGGGGGGGGGGGAGAGATAGCCTAATGGTTGGAGTGTTGATCTGGCTATCTGACGGCGTGAGTTCAAACTCCACTCAGATGCTTTGCGGGGATTTCACATCAGTACTGATTTTACTCCCCCAAAAGTCCTTCAGTTGAGACTTTAAACCAAGATCCCATGTACAAAATTTAATGCACACAGAACATCTTGCGCACATGTTTACGGCCTTTTGGAAGAGTAGGCCGTTGCACGCAGGTAGAAACAGACGACATTTTTAAGAATGCATGTACACTGGTGTCATTTTCAGACGTCATCCTCGAAGTCAGAATGCAACTACCTTTATGGAGTGCAAACAGATGCATACACAAAATCTCACAGTTTGTGAATCTTGGAGCCCTAGCTGAAGAAAAAAAACACACACACAATATTATCACGATTGTCAGTAGTTTTTTCAAACTTGTTAATTTTTCACTCTTTAACCTCATTACAGCACTTTTCTACTAATATACGTGGGCCTATATGTGAGATCGGGTTGTAGTCAGAAGTAAAAGTGATGGTATTGTCAAATTCTATTTACATACAACGGACTGACCAGATGAACCCTTTCATAGATTCAGTTACTATGCAGCGTTTCCTCTTTTTGTCTAAGTTCTCTACCATGAGCATCATAGTCAGTATTTACTGGGGGGGGGGGGGGGGGGGGGGGGGGGGGGGGGGGGGGGGGGGGGGTGGGGCTGGCGACAAGAACTAGGACTTGTTCCTCCCTTCAGCATATGCCTGTGGCCAAAAATAGCGACAGGCATCCCCATAGTGCACGTGAGGAGTGATGGATCTCATGCTCCTCTAGTTACACTTTTTTGATTTAAAAGATCTCTCCTGCAGGTGTTACCGATCGATAAGGGATTGATTACAAAGTAATGGCAACAACACAGACAACAAGCAAAACAGAAAACAAGAATGAAAACAAAGCAAGCCAAAACAAACAAGAAGAAAAAAATTAAAACACTAACCATTTTTAAAAAACAAACCCAACTGAACTGCCCCTACAAGTGGTATCCATCATTATACATCATGTTCCATCATCCAACAGAGCCCCAAACCTCTGTGGGGAAAATCAATAACTGGCAAAAACTGAAACTTGAGACATGCTAACTGTGTTGCAATGTTGAAGAAGGGGCGAAAGAAGTGGTACATACCATCTTCACACACACACACACACACAACACACACAACACATGCACTGCCATACACACACACATGCACACGCGCATACACACACACACACACACACACACGCGTGCGCGCGCGAGGCACACCGCACAGACAAGCGCACCTCTGTCTCTCTCTGTTTTATAAGAGGATATCTTGGACAGCTGATTCTTTAGCCAAAACAAACAAGGCAGGGCCATCCATTGTGCACGTGTGGCCTGGTCAGCCACGTGCCGCCTAATCAGTCTTGTCAGCTTCACACTTCAGAAAAACACAACAGCAGGCCTACTTTACTTTGCTGAAAATATGGTGCCAAACACGAAGCAGAAGGCCTAGTTTTCAATAGGTAAGAAGCAGCAAATTAGGCAGCAGCAGCCATGGCAGTAGTGGTGTTGCCATTGTCCTAATCGGCACTCATTATCATCATTATCGTTGTTATTGTCCTCCCCCCCCCCCCCCCCCCCCACCCCCCCCCCCCCCACCCCTATTTGTGGTCTAAATCACCTTTGTAGAGAATGGACACGAATCAATGAAAAGAATTTATAAGAAGCATAGGGTTATAGCTCTTTCAGGAATACTGTCGCTGACTTAGCTTTCGTTGATGATTTTGGAATTAAACAGAATGTCCCACTGAACTAGTACTAGCCTGTTGTCACCTTAATGTTGACCAACAGACACTGTCAACCTGACCACCAGTTAAGCCCACCATTATTCTCACAAACATAAACCTATAACATACTGTGAACAACATTAACAATAAAAAACAATATAAAAAACAGCGACAAAAATAAGCCTTGCAACTGAAGCTTTCATAGAACTAGACATAAGCCTACACGTCCATAAGTTAATGACTGAACGAACGTAGAGAATGAGTGGGCAAGTCTGTCAACATGTCCAATTGAAACAAAATCTTTTCGATCAAGTTGTTGTAGTCCACTAATTGACTTCAATCCCGTAGGTTCATGAAGTCGTGGGTTCGAATCTCGACAGCGACGCCTGGTGTATTGTTGTTGTTACACAACATGTAGGCCTATCATCACTACACAGTCTATGGCGTTATCCCCCACACATATCCCAGAATATGCACTCTGACTCACTCATTCCACCTGGGAATCACTGTGACACTGAAAGTACACACTGGATGAGAAGTTTGCGTGTATCCTTCGGATGAGACTATAAACCGAGGCCCCGTGTGCGAACGCATGCAGAACATCTTGCGCACACGTTAAATCCTGTTCCGCTTTTCGAAAGAGTAGGCCAATGTGTGCCGGTGGGAGCAGATGACAAAATTTACAAAACCGCATACACACGGGGACTGGATGTAAAATAGCACAAGAGTGCTTATTCCATTATCCTCGGGGAAAAAGAGCGCTTTGATTTGTTGCTTTACAAGATTCAGCGCTATATAAATTCCATACATTATTATTATTATTATTATTATTATTTATTATTATGACTGTTTTCTAGTGCCTCACCATAAAGCAGCCATACTCCGACTTCAGATCAGTGGATTTCCCCCTCCAAAGGAAAATGCAGGTTGTTGAGCTTGTCATAGCTGAAGACAATCGTAACATAATAGTTAATATAACAACACTGAAATGTAGACATTGGCCCTTACTTTTCATTAATCACTGACACAGCTTTTGGCCTGGCCACTGGTGAATTACAGATGTGGATTTTTACAATCTCCGAGGTCAACTTAAAAGAGCAAACTTGCCAGTACCTTAATACCTTTTGCAGGCAGAAGCAAGCAGAAGAGCAAATAATTACGCACATTAAAGATCCGGGAATTGATGTCAGCAGTTGACAGGTTACAAAAACATGAACATGCAGCACCCTGTACCTGGAGAGGGACGGTTTCTGTCAGGTTCAGTTTGTGCAAGATGTTACACCCTCACCCGCCCATGCGTTACCAAACACATAAAGTCCACACTGGGTGTTGGAAGTGACAAGTCATAATTCACACAGAGTTCTGGAATAGGCTACACCATGACTGGGGCAGGCAATTAGCCCTGCCGCCATTGCATTCAGACAAGGAGAACAAGATGGATGTATCATCACTACTCAGTCTGGTTTGAGATGATAAAGTAATTGAATTGAATGGAACTGATTTGAATTGATTGAATTGTGTATGGCGTTATCGGCCATGTACTAATGGATAAGACCCGTGACATTTAAAAAAGAGTTAAATTGAGCAGTCACGTGCCAGCTCCACCACCATTCAGATAACAAGAACAAGATGAGAGTATCAATTACTGCCCCTTCAAAGCGCCATTACTAAGCACCAACCGTCATTACTAAGCACCAAGGGAGAAGTCAAATGCAAACTAATGCCATGACCAAATGAAGATGACAAGCAGAGGGGTTTCACCTTGGTCCTAGTGAAACAGTGAGACACTGCCTGGAAAATTCAGTGCAGTGCCCCAAAGACTCCTCAGAGAGAGAGAGACAGAGACAGAGAGAGACAGAGAGAGAGAGAGAGACAGAGAGAGAGAGAGTCTACTCATTGTGAACATCACATAGGGCATTTTACTCAAAATAATGGGCTAGTCAAACTAGACCAACAGATAATGAAAGCAGACATGCATCCAGGTCGCCTTAATTAAGATAAAGGGTCCTTGACTTGGAATAAACTCATCTTGTAATCAGCCCACATCTCAGCAAGAGACATGTCTCATTGTCACTGTTTGAACCTGCACTTGCCTGATGATATCACCATGATGTCTGCTATTGAAGACTGTTACAAATCTATTTGGACTAGGGGGGTAGACCTGAACAGGACTAACAAAAAAAGCCTCTAGGTAATGGCCATGCCATTTTCCCGGTCGGAGCCACACCATTGGTTGGGTGATTAGGCAACGTGTCTAGTTAGCGACATTGACTTGGCGGTGAGTTCTGACTAACTTAGAGCACAAGCCCTCAGCGCATTAACCTATAATTAGCTGAATGCACATGTGCAGACCAGGGAGTGGGTCGCACTCAGGAAAGTCTCGTGACCAGACGCATGCCTCCCTGGTAACCCGAGGTCCCTGCACGTGCACACAAACCAGTAGAGGCACGCGTCAGGCACGTGCGCCGCAGGAAGCCAGCAAAAACGCCTGCTGTAATACGGCGACAAAAGACAATCCGCGTGGAGTGGCAAGTCGCTTTTCTGCCAGCTTGGACAATTTCAGACTTCCTTCCAGCCAGCCGGGTGTCCATTGTTTTATTTTAAAATATTTTAAAGGAAAAACAAAAAACAAAAAACCGGAGAAAAAAAAAATCCTGGGTTTACGTCACCTGCACGGGCAGCGTGGCTGTGGCGGCTGAAAAAGTAACAGTGAAACTGACGCTGCCGCGCGCACCACGCGAAGATGTGAAGTTGGGTGGGATTATTCACACCATCAGGCAGGCAGCGTCGTGAAAAATTCATAGGCTTGTGTGGAGCTGAAGTCAGAAGCAGTGTTGACAGTTGAGCTACGAGATGTCGAGCAGGAAAAGAGAACGTGTGGTAAGTGGGCTCTATGTTTACGTTTGTTGGAACTGAATCTGTGTGTCAGAACTGGAAGGAACTGATTGTTTTTGTTAGTTCAGTGAACGTGACTTTTTAGGTCATATTGGTCTGTCTGAATCTTATAAGACAGTTGTTGTTTTTTCTGTCAAATATCAAATTTTTAGATCAGTTTTGAAGCTCTCTCTCTCTCTCTCTCTCTCTCTCTCTCTCTCTCTCTCTCTCTCTCTCTCTCTCTCTCCCCTTCTCACTCACACATGGGTATGTGAGAGAGAGCGAGAGAGCGAGGTGTACGTGTGTGTGTGTGTGTGTGTGTGTGTGTGTGCGCGCGCGCACGCGTGCGCGTGTGTGTGTTATTTTGTCTTTATTTTGGGAGGAGGATTGTTTGTTTAGGGGGAGCGGGTGCTAAGGAGGTTTTTTTGCGTTTAATTGGTCTTGTTTATTCATTTGCTTTGTTTATTTTTGTGGTATTTCATTGGTCTCTGGATTTATCAATATTTGAATGGCTATTTAAATGATTCGTTTCATTGTATCCAACATTAACGTGTTTATCACTTTATTGATTTATTTGTGTTTGTTTCATTCTTTTCCCCATGAGGGCCTGGTGTAAAGAAGCCTATGGCTTATCCATTTACCCTCATTAAAATATTCGAGTTCGAGAGTTCGAGTTCTCTCTGTTTGGTTTGGTTTGGTGTGGTGTGGTGGGTGTTTTTTGGGGGGGGGGGGGGGGGTAGTGGTGGTGGTGTTTTTGTTTGTTGTTTTTGAAGGGGAACTGTTGTTGCTTTGTTTTGTTTGGGTGGGTTTTGTTTGCTTGTTTTTGTTTTGATTTTTTTGGGGGTGCTTTCTTGTTGGTTGTTTTATTTTACAGGGTTACTGGTGAATGCTGCCCCATAACCCCCCCCCCCCCCTTTTTTT
>CM054134.1:100543255-100625755 GCA_028751875.1 Rapana venosa
CGGAGCGCGTGCTCGTGTTGTCTTTCCTCCGCGCACGCTCCCCGCGCAGCACGCGGGCACGTGGGCGCGCGCACGGCACGTGCAGGCACGTGAAGCAGGGGAGCGATTCCGCTCGTGTACAAGCCCGGGCGCGTGCGCAGGCAAACAGGGCTTGGCGGCAGGTGCGCGTGTCAGCCCCAGCCCGTCATTGTGGGGCCCAGGGGGCAGGAGACAGGTCGGTGGTCGTTAGCGGCGGCAGCACAATGGTTACGGCCCAAATGGGTGGCCATGGATCTGAAAACACTTTTAGCTGTCGTGTGCTACTGCTGCGAAGATTTTGAACTTTTCGGGTTAAAAAATATAAAAAACTCTTCTTTGGTTTGTTTTTCAAACGCTTGCCCTGCAACTCACCCGTCTAACAAGGAGCTGGCAGCTTATTTTGAATTAGTCAACAAACTAGCCATGTGTGTGTGTGTGTGTGTGTGTGTGTGTGAGCGTGAGCACACACACACACACACACACACTCTCTCTCTCTCTCTCTCTCTTCTCTCTCTCTCTCTCTCTCTCTCTCACGTGTGGACACTGATCTGTGTACTATGTGACAAGTCACTGTACTGGTTGACCTACTACTTGCTAGCACGCCTCAGTGCATTCTTGACGCCTTTCACTGACAACAGCTAAAGGGCGACTGCAAACACCCTTCATACCTCACTGCACCCTGATAGTCCTCCATGCATGGTGACGTACTCCCCCCCTTTCCCCTTCCTGCTTCCTGACTTGTCTGTCACACTACCCACAAACTCTGCATCTCCCTGTGTGGCGGCAACTCCCCGCACAGCACTGGCAGTTACACTGTATGCTAACATTTACAGTATCAGCACTGATATATATCACTGCCTATGGATAAAACTTGCTACAAAATTAATGCAACGTGATGTTTTTTGTTTTTGCACATTCCTTTCAGTATGTAAACTTTACATGTATTGATTGATAAACAGTAACAAAAGCGAGTATGTTTCAATCTAGAGATTTCTCTGCGCATTTTGGTTTGGTTTGGTTTGATTTTATGAGTCCCATCCAGTTTAGGGACAGTACCATATCAACCAGCCATCACCTAACTTTTCAAGCTCACTGCCCACTAACATGCCTGTTGCATACTAACACGCCATGGTACGTGCTTACAAGAAAGAAAAACTAAAGAAAAATCGTATTACACAATAGTTTTTCTTATTGCTGCTGGTAGGCCAGCATACTTTAATGAATGCACATGTCTATAATCCCTGATCTTCCATAGAGAAGACACAGCTCTTCAGCACAGTGTCCCAATCATTTCCAACGGGACTTAAAGGGAACCAAAGAAGGCATGGCAGTCTGACAAGCCAGCCCGAGACACGATCAGAGCTTGACGGTGTTGTGCGATTGTTGACAAGTAGAGTAATTTTGCGCACTAATACGCTAATGAGTTAGATTGCACACAAAAAAGAGCATATTGCATTGGATTGCACACACAAAAAAAGTATATTGCCCTTAACTGGGGACATTGCCAGTAAACTGAGACTGGATTTCAAGGGAGGTTGATTGCATGCAGGCTGCCAATAAAATGACACAATGAGTTCAAGGGAAGGAATCACAGTGCAGACGATCATTACGAGAACTGACACGATGCGTACCCAGAGTCCCATTACTTGTAGCACACCGTCGTCACCCATTAGCCGTTACCATGCGTTACCATGCGGGCAGCAGAAGGCCTGTTGTGTCCACTGACTAATTTACGTTATTTAAAAGAAAGAAAGAGCTTAAAGATGTTGCCTTAGCATGAGCATGGTTAAGCATCTTGATGTGTGTGTGTGTGTGTGTGTGTGTTACATTTTTATATAGCTTGATTTGTCTATGTAGGAGGTATTTGCACATGTGTTGAACCTTAGGCTAATAGCCTAAAATGACAATGAATTTTATAAGAAGCATTGATACGGAAACTGAACAAATTCTGTATTATTAACGTCTGTACTAAAGAACGCACGTTTTGGTGTACCTCCTTCACCCAAGCATCATAAAAAGAATCTCTTAGCAGATGGTGTGAAGACAGTGTAATCTGGAGGCAATACTATAGCCTATTACTTACCCCTATGTCGCTCATAGCAGGGAGTAATGGTTGTGTGTTGCAGGTGAATGGTTCAGCACGGACATTTGGGGGGACTTTGCCCACCACTACCAGGCTGGCTAACGAGTGTGTGCGGGAGGTCCTGAAGTACATGGCCGATGTGGAGGGCATCGCCATCAGTGACAGCCGATGCGCCAGACTGGTGTCTTTCCTCCACAACCGTTTCCGCGCAGACTCCGCTCTAGCCGGAAGTACGAACACAACTTCTGGTGGAAGCAGTATCCCGGCAGCGGGAATCGCCAGTGAAGGCATGTCAGCGGCTCGTGGGTCTTATGTCACCTCCAGCAGCAGAAACAACTTTGTTAACGGTGGCACGGGAGCTGTCATGAAGACGAGAGACGTCACGGTACTGAACACTGTCGTGAAAAGTGTACCCTCCCCCGCTGTGGCGACCCCCGCTTTGGAAACGAGGCTGTTCACTTTCCCCCCATTCCTTCCTTCCCAAGCCATGAACAGTTGTAGCAGCAGTGGAGACAGTCGTCCGCCTTTGCATCCGAACACGACGTTCTCCGGTTTGAACGTGGTGCCTTCGGCCCCTTTCAGGCCCCTCCCCCCGCTCTCCATCCCAGCCATGGACTTGCGGTTCCAGTCGTACGCCAGAGAAGCCAGCACGTACCTGGGTGCGGGAGCAACTGGCAGCAAAGACGTTCTGTCCATGGACCTGCATCCTGGTTTGGCAGCGTCATCGGCTGTTAGGAAGGACACGTGTCTGACATGATCCCATCCTTCCCCTTCTGCCGCCTTACTCTGATTGCTTCTCAATTCCCGCCTTGCTTTTTTTCTTTCAGAAGTAGTTCTAGGGTTGGGATAGCCTAGTGGTTAGAGCGTTGCGCTGGTGATCTGAAAGCCCGGGATTAAGCCACCACGGAGGCGCCCGTTTTAGGGAATTTTGCCCTGGAGTTAACATCAGTTGGCTTACTACTCCACTCCCCACAAAAGACCGTAAGATGACACGATAAAGCGAAGCCTCGTGTGTGTGAACGCACATATAGTATCTTGCAGACATACGTTTAAAGCCCGTTCTGCCTTTGGGAAGAGTAGGCCATTTCGTGTTGGTAGGAACGGATGACAGATTCTAAGAAAAATAAAACAACACATGCACACAAGTGTCGTGTTAAAACACCATCCCCATATAGGTATGTTGCTATCTTAATGGTGGATAAAAGAAAGAAAAAAGCTGTCACACACGCAAAATCTCACTGCTGGTGAACTGCAGAGCTGTAGCTGAGGAGAGGGGGTGTGGGGGAGATGTTCGTTTCCTGGACGAAATTTGGAGATTTCTGCAGAGTCTGAAATGCACCAGTTGTATATTCAGCCTTGCGCCTCTTTTGATCGTTGTCTGGGTTTCCTGTCACGTTCAGGAGTATCATAGTATTGAATGCTTTGCTAATCAAATCGTTTCATGATCGTCAGGTTTCATGTGAGACTTGTCTGGACAAGTTTTACCAAGATTTATATATATATATGTAATTATTTTTGTGATTTGTTTTATAGTCTGTTTGTGAGATGGTATGCATATACTTTATTTTCAGAAATTCAATTTTCAAAGATGAGGGAAAGCAGTCTGTCTTGAGTATGTTCACATCTGTGTGTGTGTGTGTGTGTGTGTGTGTGTGTGTGTGTTTTGGTGTTTGTCTGTGTGTAATTGTGAATGTGTGTGTGTGTGTGTAATTGTGAATGTGTGTGAGAACAGATAGGTCGGTATGTGTGCGATGACGGTAGAATCTGAAAATCTTGCATAATCATGGTGTGACCTAGGTCTACTGATCAATTTTTGGATATAGTTTTGTCTAAGACTTTCCTTGCGAAAAACAGGGCAACATTATTTTTTTTGGTTTCAAGTCATCTTCATCTTTGCCTTTAATATTGTATAGTGCGATGTTTGTATCGTAATGAACATTGTTTGTACAGAAAGAAATGGCAAGCTTAATCGTGAATTAAGATTATAATGCGATGTTTGTGTGAAAATAAACTGACTTGTTTCAAGTGTGGCAAGTTTTTTCTTTGTTTTGTTTTGAATGACGTATTTTCATTTCTTTAGTCACTAGAGACTAAAGTCAGAAGTGTATCTTTTTATTCAAATCTACCCAGAACGTCAATAACACTGGTTGTATAGATATCTAGATTATAACAGAAGTAATTGAATCAGTAAAAAAAAAAAAATTATAGGTGTCCCATAACCTATGTGGTCATAGGGCAGTGAGGCATCAGAGACCTCAACTTCTCAAGGGGCCAGCATATTAAGGGCGGCGCCCATCTCCTCTCCCTTGCTTCTTTACCTTCACTGACCCTAAAGAGGCAGGTACCCATTTACAGCTGGGTGAACTGGGGGACTGTACTGAAGCCAAGGCGCACAAACGGTCACCCATCCAAGTGGTAACCACGTACGATGCTGCTTAACCTTGGCTGGGGAAAGTGAATGCTCTGACCACTGAGCTATCCCGTCCCTAATTGAATCAGTAAGCTTGTACTAATATAATTTTCGTAGCCAGCTCCAAGATAAACACTGAAACAAACATGAATACTGAAACCAAACGGAAACAAACAAATCAAACTTCTTACATCTCCCCGAAGAAGTTTGAATATGGCTACCCAAATGGTGGGCAAAAAAAGATCGTGTATATATATGCAAAATGTCACCATCGGTGAACCCAGGAGCTCTAGCCGATAAACTGAAAAAACAAAACCAAACCCCAGTAACAATCACCCCCCCCCCCCCCTCCTTCAACAACTCCTTACATGACAACATGGTTGAGCTTTCTTCGGTTAACTGACTTCATCTCAAAGACATTGCACTGAAAATTATTCGCCATAAGTCTTTTCTTCTTCTTCTCCGTGTTCGCTTACTGGGTGGGATACATAATGCCTGGTCTTGCCCTGTGCATGCTACTCTGCAGGAAGTTTCCTGGCTGGCTTCAGCTGACACATTCTGACTTCTGTGCAGCTCATTGTTCTACAGGATGCGTACTGGGTATATTTGCGTTTCCTTAACCTACCAGGTACTGACATAAAGAACAGGATCTTTAACGTGCATTGTTTTTTCTTAATTGTAACTGAGAGTTCACTTCCCATCCTTATTTCACAGATTGCCGAGAATTCGAACCACGAGCTTCAAGGTTTTCATCAATAATGCATACAGAAATAAAGAACTGATATTCATAAATGAATTTGTTGTAAAAGTGACATGAAAGCAAAAAACATTTCCTGCATAAGCAGGGTAGTTTTCACCTACATTTTTCCCTCAAAAGTTGCTGTAATGACATGAAATAAGTTGGTATCTGTATAATATGATCTTGTATTCAGCTTTATTGAATCTGTCTCTTGTATACGAAAAGCACATCAACTGTTTTCACATCTCCCCCTGTTCACTATGACCTACTCCGTAGATGTTGATGTAGCCCAAGTCTGTGTGCCTAACCCCAGCATCAAGCAGGATATCTAGCACCACCATCCTTCCTGAAGGGTTTTTCTGTCCTGCCTATTTTCTTTTTTATTTATAAGAATAACAATCTTTATCGATCACACCAGTTCTGTCTTTGTCAATTAGTGGCGAAGGCGTCGAAAGACTTCATAAATTAATTCATTAATAATGGAAGCATAAGCAATGAAGCCAGTCTTGGAATGTCCCCAACTCCCATCCCCCCTTCAGCACATGCCACGTGGCCAAGAAGTTTGACACGTGACCAGAGGATCAGATTATCATTGGGTCTTTGTTTCGCGGGAGATAACCCAGTCTTTATTCAGAGAATCCTGAAACAATGAGGAAAAAAAAAGGGGGGGGGGGGGGGGGGCAGAAAGAAAGGACGATAGTGAGGGAGAGGAAGGAGAGAGTGATTGTTTTGTTTAAAAAAAGAAAAAGAAAAAAAAGAAGAGCGAACTTTCCCGTCTCAGCCGCGGACAGTCCCTTTCTCCTCCCCCTCAGAAAACCTCAAACGGCATCTGCCAGGCAGTTGACGTTGCATGTGCGACACGTGCAGCACGTGGACGGGGTCGTGTGTTGTAGATTCCGTGCAGGCCGGAAAAGGGAGACAATTGGCCTGCGGAAGAACCAGCATGATGGAGGCCAGTAGCTTCTGGCAAAGATCGGGTTTTTCCGGGCATGCAGG
Organism: Rapana venosa; assembly: GCA_028751875.1. NCBI lineage: Eukaryota > Metazoa > Mollusca > Gastropoda > Neogastropoda > Muricidae > Rapana > Rapana venosa. Next base: position 100,549,502 of record CM054134.1, read on the forward strand.
CCTCAAGTCCCCCGCCCCGATTATTCCCCTCTTCGCACACCCCCATCCAACTCCCATCCCCCCCTCCCTTTCTATCTTCTTACCCGCACTTTGCCATTCTTCAATAATTTAGACTGTCTAATATCACTAGAAGTGAACAGACGTAAAATTGAAGTCAACAACAACAAACAATAATTTAGGCCTATCCACAGAAAAAGATTAAATTTGCATATTCATGAATACGCAGTAGTAATGTTTTCCCACTTGCTTAGGCGATATGTGTTACATAAAATTTAATCATTGATCTGCCAGAAACAACAACAACAACAAAAAAGCAAAGCAAAACAAATCGAAATGAAAGGGACACAATGCTGAACTGGAGACATTTCTCCATAGTTCTTCTTTCTCCACCTCTTATCGAACACTGGTTTTCATCTCATGTTCTGTTCGTCTTCAACATAAACTGGCAAACCGTCATCAATGGGTCTTTGCTGATAACATCTATGGCAGGTGGTGATTAATTATCTTGGTAAATTGAAAGGCTTTTATCATGGCTGTCATTGAGGCTTCAAACGGCTGGCGGGATTCATCGATATTTAAAGTTAAATGTCTGTCACGTGAAATTTGTCAGACTGCTCTATACTTTGTGAAATTTGTCAGTCCGCTCTATACTTTGTGAAATTTGTCAGACCGCTCTATACTTTGTGAAATTTGTCAGACCGCTCTATACTTTGTGAAATTTGTCAGACCGCTCTATACTATGTGAAATCTGCCAGCCTGCTCTATATTATGTGAAATCTGCCAGTCTGCTCTATATTATGTGAAATCTGCCAGACTGCTCTTCAGTGTCTGTGAGGACAAGTCACAGTTAATTAGCATCATCCACTATTTAGTGGACAGCAATCAAATCACTGAAAAATGGGAAAGCTGCAGGCATTGACAACATCCAGCAGAGCTCATCAAATAGGGGGGGGTGGGGGGAGAGAAAGTGACAGACATCCTCACAAGAATTTGCATCAAGATCTGGCAGACTGGAGAGTGGCCAACACATTGGACCCAATCACTCATCATCATGCTCCCCAAGAAAGGCAATCTACAGCAATGCCAAAACTATCGAACGATCAGCCTCATAAGCCATGCCAGTAAAGTGATGTTAAAAGTCATCTTGAACGGACTAAAGCCACGGGCAGAAAAGATCATCGCTAAAGAACAGGCAGGCTTCCGCCCAAACAGAAGCACCACAGAACAAATATTCAACCTGCGAGTTCTGTGCGAGAAATACAGCCAGCACCAACAGAAACTATACCACGTCTTCATAGATTTCAAAAAGGCGTTTGACCGTGTATGGTACGACGCATTATGGGCCACGATGAAGAAATACAACATGGGACAAAAGATCATTCCGACCATCAAAGAGCTATACACAAAAGCCACCAGCGCAGTGCTTTTCCAAGGCATAGTTGGAGAGTGGTTCCATACCTCAGTGGGAGTTCGTCAAGGCTGTCTCCTATTGCCAACACTGTTTAATGTCTTCCTTGAGCGCATAATGACTGATGCCTTAGAAGATCACACTGGCACAGTCAGTATTGGAGGGCGGATAATCACCAACCTCAGGTTTGCTGATGACATCGACGGACTTGCAGGAAATGAACAGGAACTAGCCAACCTAGTGTACCACCTGGACAAAACATCCTCCAGATATGGCATGGAGATCAGTGCTGAGAAAACAAAACTCATGACAAACAGTGCCCAGCCAATCACTACCAAGATCAAAGTCAGTGGAAAAGAACTTGAGGTTGTAGATCACTTCAAGTACATTGGAGCTATTATTAGTGAAGAAGGTTCAAAATCCGAAATCCTCGCAAGAGCTGCACAAACAATAGCAACAATGGCAAAGCTCAAGACTATCTGGAAAGACTGAAACATCTCTCTCAGGACCAAGGTCAAGCTACTGCATGCACTTGTCATCTTTACATATCTGTATGCGTGCGAATCCTGGACATTGAATGCAGATCTACAAAGGAGGATCCAGGCTCTAGAGATGAGATGCCTCAGAAGACTCCTTGGCATTTCATACATGGACCACACTACCAACAACGAAGTCCTACAAACCATCACCCAACAAGTAAAGCACTACGAAAACCTGCTGACCACAGTCAAGAAAAGGAAGCTCAGATGGTACGGACATGTGACTAGATCAGATGGGCTGTCCAAAACCATACTGCAGGGAACAGTGCAGGGGAAGAGAAGGCGAGGCAGACAGAGGAAGAAATGGGCAGACATCACTGAATGGACAGGGAAGAGCTTCTCCACAACCCAGGCACTTGCACACAACCGCAGCAAATGGAGCCAGCTGGTGCAACGTTTATCAATGCAGTGCCCCTATGACCCTGGAGGGGGTTATGGGAGCAGATGAGAGAGATGAGATGACTATTTAGTGTTTTGTCAGCATGTACGTTTACCTATGAGTTGTTTTTCTTGTTCCCGTGGATTCTTATGCCCAAAATACAGTGCACAGGGAGGCACCACTATCTCATTCGAAAGACTTGGAAAACACAGAATGCATCATATAATGATGAAAAGAAAAGGAAAACTTTGACAAGACTTCTCGGTTGACTTCATTTTACCTTTGACTTAAAAAGAGTTTCTATTTGGACGCCAACCTCCCATCTTCTATTCCTGTCCTGTCCTGCATTTCTCATGGCCCTCATGTCGATTTCTCTTCCCCAGTCAAATGAAGATTCCTTGTGTTGCATCCTCAGGGTCAGAAGTCCACTAAGAGACCATCAACGTCAGGCTGCTGTAAAACCACCAGCCAGAGTCGCTGTGCACTGTTGCTGGGTCATGTTGGTGGTGCCTGTTCTGAGCTAACATACACAGGACACCACCTTCTAAGCCCCCTACTGATGACAGTAATAGCTCAGTCACGGAGTCAGACAGCGACACCCACTTTTGTGGTAACTGCCACAACCATCCAACAACCTGCAAATCTCCAACCCCAAAGGCTTTGAGACAAACTCACAGGCACAGAAGTGTACGGGGAAACCGAAACTGAGGTCACCATGAGACCAGAACATCCAGGGCCACCAAATCTGATTCTATTTTCTTTTATTGCATGATGATCAATGGATGACTCTGATGTAATTCTGCTGCTATGGAAGTGCATGTGCTTTGAGATTACTTGACAGGGCTGTACCCTATGCTTCCTATCATGATATATCCAGACATCAATCAGGCCTGAGAGATACAGATACCTGCAGTGTTGGTCAAGTAATTTGAACAACACATTCAAAATTGCATCCTAAAGTGGATGAAGCTTGACTGTGCAGTTCCAGTCTTCCCAATGAGCTCACACCACACTCACTCTGGGTAGGAGCCAGCTGGAGTCAGAAAAGTCCTCATGGCTCTTATGCCCATGGGATTTGAACCTATGACTTTCCAGCCCATAATTTGAAGCACTAACCATTGGTGGCTGGTCAGTTGCCTTGTCCTTTGTGGTGTGTGACTTTTGTGACTGGATACTGTACAAATGTGTTTATTTATGGGGGGTGGGAAGAAGGAAGTATGACCTATTGTAAGAGCTAAGGGCTTTTGCAAGATATAAACACAGGAAAAGTACATTACAATTATCATTATTGTGATAAGGCCATTGAAGAACCTTGTACTGACAAGAGATATTCAGTCAGTGTGACCTCCCCCCCCCTCCTACTATTGGAATTCTTTAACACAATAACTCTGGTTTGAGACTTTATCCAAGAACTATTGAATAGTCTCACAGACAATTTTAATTTCCAACACTTTGATAAGCTGCTGGATATCCTCTGAAGATCCAAACGTATAGTATGAAGCATAGTGCAACCCTCCCCGTAATCATGTACTCCTCAGAAATGAATTCATTGTGGAATGTAGTGTGACATTACTTTTTTCTTTCTTTCCTTTTCAAAATTTAAATTCTGTTATTTCAAGGAAAAAGCATTGTTTTAATATTTTTTTTACATCCAGTCCCCATGTGCATGCAGTTCTGTATTTATATTGACATCCATTCCCATGGGCACACAATGGCCTATTCTTCTGAAAAGCGGTGGTTATTATAGGTTTCTGTGTGTCAAGGCTCCTCTTCACCTAAGTCAACAGAACATTGCCTTTATTCTCTTGGTGTTTTTGGTGTAGGTTCACTTCCTTCTGAAGAATAGGGACTGTGTGTGTGTGTGTGTGTGTGTGTGTGTGTGTGTGTGTGTGTGTGTGTGTGTGTGTGTGCGTGCATGTATGTGAGAGAGAGAGAGCGAAACTACCAACCCTACTGGAAATTATGTGCAAATCGGTGGGAACGGAGGACAAAATTTACAAAACTGCATACATATGGGGACTGGATGAAAAAAGCACATGAATGCTTATTCCATTATCCTCAAAATAAAGAAAACTAACTAAATAAATAAGTAAACACACACACACTCATAAAAATTAGACTTGTACGCTTTTAATATTTTTCAATGTGACTATTTACAGTAAACACAACAGATCAATTTAAGAATCAATGAATGAAAAGTCAAATATTCTCAATCAGATTATTTACAGTACACACAACATAAAGAGTGGCTAGGAAGCCAGTTTCTATTGATACTGCATACAACTTTTCTGTCAGGCAGTGGTTTTTCCTTCTTCCATTAAATTTTACAGAGCATAGACAGCTGGTCAGCTTGCCTGTATGAGATTTAGTCATCCCCGAGGGGTTGCCGGGGCCTGTCAGTATAAATAACATCCCAACCCTACTGGAAATTCTGTGCAAGGAATTTCCTCTTTTCTATCCCTCCCTTTCTCTCTGCCTCGTTCCTTTTCTTCCAGTCAACTCCTTGTCTTTTTTTCTACCTCCTTGGTCCATTCTCCTGCCTTTTTTCCCCAGAAAGACTTAAAAGATAACATTTCACTTCCACGTTTAAGTCGGATGCACAGGGCCCGATTTGCCAGGTGCTCAACGGCAGTGTGACACGTTAGTTGCTATCTGAGTGTTCAATGAAGAAGAAGAAGTAGGAGACAGAGTGAGACTAACTCTAAAGATAAAACAACAAAGGAGGATGTGGACATAACTTGCAAGATATATAATAATGGATGATAGAAGCACTATAATGTATAATGACTTCATATTTTTCATTTAATTTTTTTTCATACAAAGAGCAATAATCATCTTCAGAGAGCATAGTTTAGGATCAGTTCTATTATAGTTTGACGGTTTGGGGCTGTGTTTCATAGCAATTGATACCAAAATTTTTTTCTTTCTTTAAAAAAAAAGAAGAAAAGTTTCCTTTCACGTTTAGATGTGATTTCATTGTGAAAACCATATAAAAGTGTATACAGTCATATTAGCCGAACATACTTCAGAACAACCATAAAAAAAAAAACCAAACCCCTCTCTTGACAATAATAATTTATTGATGCTATGTCTGAACTGGTGAAGACACATCTGAATCATCATCACCTCAAACCATACAGTCAGAATCCAAAGCACACAAAAAAGGCATCATATCTATTGACATGGCTGTAACTGAAACGGGCCAATAAAGAATCAGAGAAAAATACTTTCCATTGTATATTCTAAATGATCATATAAACCTATCCACAGAATATAGGACTGTCAAAGTAAAGAACTATGTATCCTTTATATATCAACTAACTTTTCATCTACTGCTTTGGTTTTGTTTGTTTTGGATGACATCTGCTTGGTTGTTGTGACACAAGATCTTGACAAAGCAATTTCATATGAACCATCATCAAAATTCCATGGTTTTTATGTGATTTTTTGTTTCTAATTAAAAAACATCTCACGGGTCCCCCAAAATCTTAATACCCTAAACTGTACCAGTCCCTGTTTGTAAGAAAGACACAATAAACAAGAAACCAACACATCTTGATACAAATACATTCAAAATCACCCTTTACTTTCAACAGCTTCCTGTGAAAAACTTACTTTGAATACAGCACATTTTTTTTTCTTCATTTGTCCAACTTTTTTCCTTGGAGCAGGGTGAAGGGGAGGAGGGGAGACTTGTAATAAACTACTGATGAACATCAACTTTCATACGTCATAAAAACGATGATGATAAGTATGCATGATGAGAAAACGGTGATCTCTGTGACTCAGTCCACATATGTATATGTGTCTATATATACATATATATACTACAGTAAGTCTCAGTTTTTGGAGCTGCCAGGCACAGCTCCCATTCGTGTGGGGTCCTGTGAGGGGTAGTGCATGACACCGGGACCACCGGGGCGTGGGGGCAGGCCGGGTGGGGGTCTCATCGGCATCACTCCAGGTGGTGGGGGGGGCAGGCGCATTCCTGCAACACACACATTCCGAGATGAAAAACTACAGGTAATGCAGGTGCATGCTTTCAACACAGACATGCATGGACGAGATAGAAACTGCAACTTTTGCCTTTCAACAAACACATGGACAAAAACCAGCAGGTAATGATGATTCTGTATCACTGCCCACACTGTTTGACAAAACAACCTTTAATCACTAATGGCACGGGCTGGAAAAATTACCCCCCATGGCTATGAACAAGCTGAACAAAGGCAAGACCCTTAGTCACACCTGAAGTTGCTCCTTCCTCGCAATCTAACCTTGTTTTGCACACTACTTAATCATGTGAAGCTATCCACTGTCATAAAAAGAGCAAATTTTATACAGGACAGTAAACACCTAAATCAGAAAGCCATGATAAAAGAAAGGACCCCCCCACCCACCCCCAAAAAAAGGCAGAACAGAAAATGGATTTGGCAAATCTGCAAAATCAGTACAACCTGAAAAGCAGAATATACTTCAGTATACCATTACAACAGTGTTCATGGTATGAAAGAAAAGTCTATGTCATAGTAAATGAGGAGTGTTAAGCAGGGGGACTGTGATAATGAGTCTTTTTAAATCACACTCCTTAAAAAAATGTTATGGCTTAGTTTTAAAACACTAACAAACTGAACCGAAGAACACTTGGAGGCAATGCTGCTTATCAATTTGCTGTCTAGGAATACATGGTCACTCTTGCAGCGCAGGCATGTCACCTCTTCATCATCCTGATATAATCTTACAATGAGAGCCTCTTCAGGAATGACCGTTTCGACTTGCTGCCTGCTGCAAAATAGATAATAAAGATTTGTGAAAAGGAAAGAGTACCTATGACAATTACACAGACATACGCCAGCTTCACCCCTTTACAATATGCACATGTGTGCTTATGCGCAAACATGCATGCATGCACACACACACACGCACACGCGCACACACACACGCGCACACAAAAATGAGCATCTTTCCAACCTGGAGGTGGAGGTCCTCTGGGTGGCATGCCGAACGGAGGTGGAGGACCCATAGGAGGAGGTCCCCGGGGAGGCACTCCACCTGGGGGCATGGGAGGCATGTTGGGGGGCGGCCCTCCACTCAGGTTGAAGTAATTATTGGACAGCTCTTCAGGAGGCATTGGCAGTGCTGGAAAAATAGACCTCAATGTCAATATGTGAAATCTAGAGCTACCATGCCAGGCAGTTTGCCTCAAAGTGTGTGTGTGTGTGTGTGTGTGTGTGTGTGTGTGTGCGTGCGTGCGTGCGCGTGCGTGCGTGCGTGCGTGTGTGTGTGCGCGTGCATTGATATATATATATATATCAATCAAGTACTTGATGCTGAAACAAGAATGAGCATCTGGACTATCAAGAGACATGCTAAGCAACTATCTGGTTAAACATAACACAAAATAATCCAAAAAAACCAGTCATTGCTGCAAATACTGTTTCTTAACCCCCTAGCAACAAAACCTCTAAATACGCATAACAACAGGCATTAACATAAACAGAGTTCCACAGAGATTCACACTAAGGATTATTTTCAATCCTAGCATGAGAAACCCTTTAATAACAATCTATCTCACATGAAACTCTGATGAACTCAATAAATATTTTGATTTTTAGGTTTGTTCTGTTTTGAAAAAAAATGTGTATGCTATGACTCAAGATGTGAAATACTGTTCTGAAATACTAAATGATTTGTCCATCTTAAAGACTACATACATTATGAACAGGAAAAGATATTTACTTCCTTTATCATCAACATTTATTACCTCTTATGGATAGTTTACCCTGTGCCTCAATGAATTGTCAGGGGTTGGGAAATTTGTACAAACGAAGAGATGTGTTCCATTATTTGAAACAGAAAAAATGTTCAATATATTGTCTTCAGACAACATTTGATAAAAAGGTAGAAAAATATGTAAGCCGGAATGGGGATATAAATGTTTTTTGCGTCTTATAAATCACATTGTAGAGGGGTTGCTATTTTTTTCTCAAATAATTTTGAATTTAAGATACAGGATGTAAGTAGGGATCCAAACGGTAACTTCATAATAGTAAAATTTTCAACAATGGATAAAGATTTCCTTTTAGTTAATGTATATGGTCCAAATGAGACAACCCACAGTTTTATTTCACTCTAAAAGAGACAATTAAGTCGTTATAAAATAAATAATATAATTGCCGTCGGGACTGGAATATCGCAATTGACCCTAATCTAGACTGTAATAATTATACACAAATTAACAATCCCAGAGCTAGAAAAGCACTTGAAATTTTTACAGAAGAACTGGCTCTATCTGATATATGAGAGAGTTGTAATCAGAGTATAGGAGATATACATGGCGAAAAGCAACACACACTGAAGCAAGGTCGCCTTGACTTCTTTCTATTGTCGGAATCCTTATTTGGTATTTTGAAAACACAGATATACTCCTGGATATCGTTCTGACCACTCACTGATAACGCTTACTCTAAATTTGAGAAAAGAAAAAATAAGAAAAGTTTTTGGAAGTTCAACTCTTCTCTTCTTAGAGATAGTCACTATGTAGAAGAAATAAACACAGAAATTTTCGAATGTGATCAAGAGTACGCAGACAAAAAATATGACAAATCAGTAATAGATGAAATTCCCAAAGCTGAAGTACAGCTATCGGTCCCAGATAAAATCTTTTTAGACTTTCTGCTGATGAAAATTAGAGCTAAAACAATAGGATATGCAATAATGAAGAAGAAAAAACAAGAGAAAATGAAATAAATTAATAAACGACATTGAACAACTAGAAAAGCTAGAACAATAAAGAGACAATGAAATAACACAACTTAGAGAAAAAAATACGAATTGGAGAAATACGTAAAAAGAGAATGGAGGGGTGTTGCTGAGATCCAAAGCACGATGGATTGCTGATGGTGAAAAGATATCCAAATATTTTTGTAATCTAGAAAAAAGAAATTTCATCAGTAAACGCATGTCAAAGCTATTAACGGAGAATGATACAGTTATCGACAATCAGAAAGATATTGAAAAAGAAGTTACAGCATTTTATGAGAGTCTCTACAGAAAGAGAAACATTGAACCATGTGAGATTGAACAGGTGGTTAAAAACCTACCCCAAATACAAGAAGAGAACAACAGCAGTTAGGTGGTAAAATAAGTATTGAAAAAGCAGGATGTGCGTTAAAAAATATGAAAATGGAAAAAGCCAGGAACAGACGGCTTTACGGTAGAATTTTTCAAGTTTTTTGGAAAGAATAGGTCATTTCATTAGTAGAGCACTTAATGAAAGTTACCAGGATGGTGAATTATCGGCTACACAGAAGGAAGGTCTAATTATCTGTCTCCCAAAAGGGGACAAACCTAGAGATACATTAAAAACTGGCGTCCAATAACCCTTCTTAATGTAGTTTATAAAATTGGTTCTGCATGTATTGCAAACCGGATTAAAAGAGTTCTGCCTACACTTATCAGCGAAGATCAGTCAGGTTTTATGCCAAATAGATACATTGGTGATAATATTAGATTAATATATGACCTGATTAACTACCTGGATAAAAAAATCAGCCTGGGTTTATTACTTAGGTCGACTTTGAAAAAGCATTCGACTCTTTAAGCTGGGATTTTATGTTCAAAGTCATGAAGGCATATGGTTTCGGTAGCAGTGTCTATCAATGGGTCAAAACATTCTATACAAATAAAATCAACAGTCCTCGTAAATGGTAACAGTTCAAAATGGTTTAGAATTGAAAGAGGGTGCAGCAGGGTGATCCAATATCGCCCTACTTATTTATTCTTAGTGCCGAGATTTTGGCTATAATGATTAAAGAAGATACATCAATTAAAGGATAGCATTGGAGAGAAGAACATAAAATTTCCAATATGCAGATGACACTCAATTGTTAAACATAGGAGATAAACTATCATTTGAACATTCTATACATATTCTAGAGAAGTTTGGAAAAATATCAGGTCTTTTCATGAATAGTGACAAAAGTCAAGTTATATGGCTTGGTAATAAAAAAGAATCAAGTAGTGTGTTCTGTCCCATCTAAAATGATGTGGAATCCCCCAAATTCAAGATTCTAGGAATCTGGTTTTACCCAAATCTAAAGGACTGTGAAAATATGAACTATAATGATAAATTTTTGAAATTAAAACGCTATTTAAAGTTTGGTTACAAAGAGTTATTACTCCACTTGGCAGAATTTGCCATTTTAAAGTCTCTTATCTTGTCAAAACTTATTCACCTGTGGATGTTATTACCGATCCAACTGACCATTTCATAAAAAGTCTACAAAGCTATGTTTCCAGTTTGTTTGGAACAATAAACAAGATAGAATAGGTAGAAAGACGGCTATTAAACCCGTTACTCAAGGAGGGATGAGCATACCTGATATAAGAAAATATATTTATGCGCTGAAACTTATATGGATAAGAAAATTAGAAATGTAAATCACAAATGGATAAGTATTGCAGAAAAAACATATCCACTTATCATGAACTTAGAAAGCTATGGATCAGATATAACAGCCACATTTTCAAACATCAATCCTTTTTGGACACTACGTTTAAGCTTATAGATTTTTCTCTCGTTGCATTAGTCCCTCAAATGCACGAGAATGCTCTCTGAACCAGTTTTTTACAATGAAAATTAACAGTAGGTAATAAAGTAATCAACACACGTATTTAATACAGAAAGGTATATATTCTATTAAACACTTTCTCAATGAAAAAGGTGAATTTATTAATTACAAAGATTTCAGTTCAAGCTGTGGCAGGCCTATTGACTTTCTTACGTTTCATGGATGGATTTCCTCAATGAAACAGTACATAAGGAAAGCTGGCATACAATAAGTGACAACATAAGTAATATTCAAGAGACACCCACGTATCTGCGGATCATTGATAGTGTAAATAAGGGGACAAAAAGTATTATGGAATATCTGGTATCAGACAAACAACTTCCAACTGTTGCACAAAGTGGACAGAAAAACTACATGAACATTTCCATTGGAAAGATATCTTTGTAAAAATTACATAAAATTAAAGATGTAAAACTAAAATGGCTGCAAATGAGAATAATTCACCGCATCATTGCTACAAACGTGGTGTTGAATGCTATGGGTTTAATGAACACAACACTTTGTACTTTGTGTAATGAGACCAGAGACTCGATAGAACACTTTTTATGGGATTGTAAATATATTAGAACTTTTTGGACAAGTTTAGAACATTGTATTAAAGAACGATGCACAAATGTCTGTAACATAACATTTTCTCGTAATTTAGTCATTTTTGGGGTAGACCAACACATTAAAACAGATATGACCTTTGGATTTGATAATGTTGCTTGCAAAGTTACACATTACAGATGCAAAAAATTGACAGACAGTACCAACACTTTCTGTTTTTCAGGCACAGCTACACAATAGATTTAAAACCGAGCAGTATAATGCAAGAATTGCAAATAACCTTATGAAATTCGAAATAGAATGGAATAACTACAAATCATTGTTTTTTGTCACATAAAGGATGAATAAAACATCAGAAGACACACAGCTTTGGACAAAAAAACCCAACAAACATCCCATCAAGCCCTCCTGTAATGGGGGAGGGAGGAATGGCAATTGAAAAACTGTGTAATATTCTTCAGATGGCATGGCATATGAATTGTGTACTGTATAAAATGCCGTTGTGTATATATGTATGTATGTATGTTTGTATGTGTGTATGTATGTAATTATGCAGGAATGCTGTATATACGTTATTTCTTTGTTATGTCTAGTTAACGTTTATTGATATTGATAATGCTTGTCATGCATATATGTATTTGTAACAACAAAAGGAATTTAAAAAAAAATATTTAAAAAAAAAAAAAAAGATTTGTGAAAAGGAAAGAGTACCTATGACAATTACACAGACATACGCCAGCTTCACCCCTTTACAATATGCACATGTGTGCTTATGCGCAAACATGCATGCATGCACACACACACACGCACACGCGCACACACACACACACACGCGCACACAAAAATGAGCATCTTTCCAACCTGGAGGTGGAGGTCCTCTGGGTGGCATGCCGAACGGAGGTGGAGGACCCATAGGAGGAGGTCCCCGGGGAGGCACTCCACCTGGGGGCATGGGAGGCATGTTGGGGGGCGGCCCTCCACTCAGGTTGAAGTAATTATTGGACAGCTCTTCAGGAGGCATTGGCAGTGCTGGAAAAATAGACCTCAATGTCAATATGTGAAATCTAGAGCTACCATGCCAGGCAGTTTGCCTCAAAGTGTGTGTGTGTGTGTGTGTGTGTGTGTGTGTGCGCGTGCGTGTGTGTGTGCGTGCATTGATATATATATATCAATCAAGTACTTGATGCTGAAACAAGAATGAGCATCTGGACTATCAAGAGACATGCTAAGCAACTATCTGGTTAAACATAACACAAAATAATCCAAAAAACCAGTCATTGCTGCAAATACTGTTTCTTAACCCCCTAGCAACAAAACCTCTAAATACGCATAACAACAGGCATTAACATAAACAGAGTTCCACAGAGATTCACACTAAGGATTATTTTCAATCCTAGCATGAGAAACCCTTTAATAACAATCTATACAACACAAAACATAATAGTATGGGATGTACGAAAACAACCACCACCACCACCACCACCCAAACAGAAGCAGGTGAAAACTTCCCCACAGATAATAACAGCTTCCTCAGGATCAGAAAACCCCAAAGTCTGCCCCCTCTCTCTCACCTCCAGGCAATCCAGGCACAGGCTCCAGTGGAGCACTAGGCTCTCCAGTGGGCGTCTGAGGCACCATCTGCTGACCCTGAGAACGACCCCACTTGATGTTCAACCTCCGCCCATTGATGATCAGCTTGTTGAAGGACTTTTCTGCGGCAGTCTCCGCTGAAGCACGCGTGGTGAACTGCACGAAGGCGCATTGCTGCTTGGTGACGATGTTGACCGAGCGCAACTCCCCAAACTGGTAAAAGTGATCCCTGAACATGACGAAACAGATCTATGTCACATGAGGCAAACGTCTGCTAACAACAAAGCTGACAAATTGGTTGTTTATTCATTAAAAAAAGAAGAAGTTTATAATCATAATTTTGTGCCACTGTGTGCATCAGCGGTGTGTGTGTGTATATTCTTTTATACTGAGGATAATGGAATAAGCACTTGTGTGCTTTTTTGCATCCAGTCCCCATGTGTATGCGGTTTTGTAAATTCTGTCATCCGTTCTCACCGGCACACAATGGCCTACTCTTCTGAAAAGCGGAACGGGTTTTAACGTGTGCGCAAGATGTTCTGTGTGCGTTCGCACACGGGACTTTGGTTTATAGTCTCATCCGAAGGACTTTTGGGGAGAGTGGAGTTGGCACCAATGTTAACTCCAGGGGAAAATATCCCCTTGAACGGGAATCGAACATGTGTGTGTGTGTGTGTGTGTGTGTGTGCCTGTGTGTGTATATGTGGTGTGTGTGTAGAGATGTGCTAATCTCCTTTAGCTTCATTTTAAAATAACACACACACACATCTTATTATTTATTATTATTATTTGTTGATTTTGAAAGAATGCTCAAATCCGTTAGGAAGTAAACACATCACATATCTACAGCACAGCTTACAAATCATGAAGACAGATGCATGACAAACGCTAAACCTCACCCTACTTATGCGTCAACACCAGATATTCAAAAAGAAGCCATCACAAAAGAAAAATGTTTGGAGATGATAACAGTAATAAGCTGTTTCTAAGGAAAGGCAGAAGTGCAAATACTAGTGTTTGTAATCAAGCTGTTCACAGCACCTGAGAAAAATGGCAGAAACCCACGTTTCAATCTGAACAAAGTTGTCTCCTTCCTTCTAGGTACTAACGTTGGTCTGACCGATATTTACCTAACTTTTAAGACAACATAAACTGTTTTTGTTTCAAATCACCCTCGCTCTTTCTGATTGAACAGCTTGTTTCCCAAATGACCCAAGTTGCCTTTTCCCAGTTAAGATCAGAGAACTTTTCTTTCCCACCATCCCACTGGCACCAATAAGCTCTTTTTCCTCATCAATCAATACTGGACGTACCTGAGTTCCTTTTCCCCGATCTTGTCTCCCAGGTTGCCGACATAGAGGGTGGTGACAGTGTTGTCTTCAGGGACCTCCAGCTTTGGCATGGAGTTGTAGCGGTTCAGCAACTTCTCCGCCACAGGGTCGTTGATCCCGTAGAATCGGTCTTTGATGTTCTGGTCAGCCAGAGGGTCATCAGGGTCTGTTGGCTTCTCATGCCTGCAAAAGATTTTAAAAAGACATATAAATGCTTGAAATCTATGTTGAAAGAAAGGAAAAAGAAATGAAAATGAATCTGTTCAAATAAAGGAAAAAGAAACGAAAATGAACACATTTAAAATACTAAAAAGCACAATTGTGAAGTTGGATACATTCCACAATGAGGTGAAGTAAGATGGTGATATCCTTACTTCAATACATCTGAAATGATTCAAACAAAACTGAACTTTTAATCAGACTGAGATAGGCAACAGTGACAATGATCCCTCAACCCCCCAAAAACAAACCCCAAAACTAAAAAGCCAATTAACACCCACCCCTAGAAGGAAAAGTAAAAATCCCACGTAAAGTGGATCTATGCTACAAAAGCTCTGGATACTGTCCCCCTGAGAAACAAGTACATACCTGTATGGGCACTCCTCTCCACGTTTGCATTCTCCCTTCACCCAGAACGAGCAGATGTGTGGGCGGTTACGTTTGTAGTAAGGTGTTGTGCGAGCAAGCTTCAGCAGCATGTCACTAGGTGCCTGTGCTTTTCCCGCCAATGCTCCCACTGGTGATACACCATCACTGTTGGCAATCTGAAATGGAATATAAAAAACGTAGTACAGACAGCAAACATACATTATATACAGCATAAATGAAAAAAAAAATATACAAAAGCCAAATCCCCCCTCCCCCCAACCCCCCCCCCCCCACTATAGTCAGTCATGTATCTAAATTATTCAACAACAGTAAGCAGTATGGCAATGAGGTACTGACAAACCCATTACCTGTTATTTTCTGAGATTGAAGTCTTTTAACTAACACTCTATCACTTTTTGCTGCATTTAACATACATAATATGTAAATCTGAGCATTTTTGAGAACTCTGTAGAGATCAATGCATTTCTAAGCGCACCATATTGTAACTCTGGGTTTAGAAAGTGCTAGAGTAGTTTTGATATGTCTTGTTACACGTGTTCTTTGATTTTTAGAGTGGTGCTTGCTTTACAAATACTGTCAGTGTGTTTTGCATATTTTACATTGCTACTCAGGATTTTTCATTTTTAGATAATAAAGAGGTCTTGGCTTTACATCACAGACATAGAGTTGGGTGGAGGGGGCACACTGAAGAATTAATCATACCTCTCTCTCCATGTTCTGTGTGTAGTATTCTTTGTTAACATCTGATTTGGGCATACTGTCCTGAAGCTTCAGAGCTGTGTCGCGCACCTGAACTGGCAAGCCTGTGAATGAAAGACAAATTATCAACAAATAATAAACAAACAATGTAGTGAAAGCTTTCACCAAAACACAACATCACTATATCATCAATCCTCTCCGCTATCTAAATTCCAGCAAAATAACTTAGTTAATCGCATGTTAGATTTGACAAATGGATTTCTTCAGGCAAATAATACTTGGCCATGCTAATGACATCAGCCATTCAGATTTTTTATGAGCACATTCTTTTGTTTTAACTGTTCCATACAAGACACAGTAACCACTGAAATTAAATCTCCTTTTCATTAAAATATATTGAAGACCCTTTCCTTCTAACATTTGAAAAGAAAGTAATCATTACATTTCACCATTTTCACATGCAGAAAAAAAATCCTAAAAATCTTAATAACTCAACAGATTTTACTTGTTTGTGAAGAGGTGATGCATTACAACCATTCTTTTCAGCATAACTACTTTAAAATCTAAAACAAACAAAAACTTACCATATTCCAGATCCAACAAGCAGGTCTGACAGACATTCCTCAGCTTGCTGCATGTCTGACAAACTTCTGTCTTTTTGAACCGCATACGAGCTCCTGGACACCACCGGAACACTGTGAACGGTCGGGAGCAGGTCTTGCATTCCTTTCCATATTTCTCTTTGGTCTGAGAACGTGAAAAACAGCAGTGCTTGAAAGTTAATCGTAAAAACTAACAAACAAAACCCAACAAAAAAAACCATGGGTCCAAATCTTACATTGTGTATAAGACAACTTCAAACCCATAACGGTGAGTGAAGCAAGATTGTCAGCAAATAAACCTTTCTGTACTATGAATTTATGAGTACTTAATCATCACAGATTGCTACAGTTTGTGAAAGCTTTTGCCAAGTTACATTTTTCAGGAAATGTGTTGTAAGCAGGTTGCACCTGGCAAAGCACATTCCTCTCCAAAACACAGGGTGCATGCTGAGTATGTTTGTATCATCCATCTCACCAGGTGTAGCTGGCATACTCTTCTAGAACTATCAAAGGCGGATGGAGCCTGAAATGTATGCACAAGTTCTGTATGTACTGACACACAGAAGAGGACTCAAGCAGAAGTGAAGCCAGTACAGAGTCAATTCCATGGGGCAATTTCCCTAAAAGACACCTTAGTAAAAACTTACTATCACATAATGAACATCACACTCTACCACCTTTGTATATATATTGAACATTACATCTCTCTCTCTCTCTCTCTTAGTATCCTATTTCATAAACTCCCATTAATCCTTTTACTTTAGTTAAACTCATAATAATCATAAAATATGTCTCCAGCTGTACGGAAAAATACTCACCATGCGAATATATGGATTGTCCCCAAGGCATGTCTGGCACAGAATTGGGAATTCCTGAAAAAGTACCATGAAAAATACATTTACTCACTTTGGCAAAGCAGTGAAACATTTTATTTTTGTCTCATGGATAACCAGTAAGTTAGTTTTACATCTAGTTATAATAACTGATTCAGTGATTGCATTTGAACACCAAATTATTTGTTCTCATTAATTTCCTCTCAATAGCTGTCTTTATTCAAAGTCTATCATGGTTGTTGGCATATTGATTGTTATCTTCCTCAAAATTATTTAAACTGATGCTGTGTAAGTGTAAAAAAACTAATATTTAGAGACTATAGAATGAATCTGCTTATTTATCTTTATTTCATCTCACACTTTTCATAACAGTGACATTACTGGCATTGACAATAATCTACAGCGCACACATGTATCTTCCCCTTCTTTGCCTCCAAATCAGTTACAAATGGCATGCGCATGTACATTATAAAAATGCATAAAAACAATGCATGCATGTGTAAAGACATTTCTGTAAGCAGAAAATACATAATTTATAGTTCTAGATATTTGTCTTATATATACATATTTTCTCAAAAGCCCAACACTATATCATCCCAAATATGAAAACAGATGATCCTTTGTTTTACTTAGTTTACTGATCTTTAGATGGCAATGTATGTGGGGCTAAGCCACATGTGACAGAACTTTGTATGAGAACATATTTGGTTTCTTGCTTATTTGGATAAGGTAGACCTATCATTGTATCAACTTTTAATATTTTTCCAAATTGATCACAGACTGCAGGAGTGATTTTAAAACAAAATCCAATACTGTATTTGATTTTTTTCACCTATACCCAACACCTAAATTCTAGTCTTCACCAAATAATAATAGCAAACAAAGACGTCTCAGGCTATAACTGAATGAACACCTAAAGCACATACTACATCAGTACATGAATAACAGAGAAAACCCAACCAACCTTTTCTTTTTCTTTTAAAGGATGAGTTTAAGGGAGAGGTATGAATCCCTACCCCCTAATAGTAATATGTGGGGATCAAGGGGGCACATCCCCATGAAGCTGAAGCATTAAAAAAAATATATAAAAAACTATCTCCTAAAATGAAAACCATATCAAAAGTCTTGTAAATGAAAACAATTTCTAAAAACCCGCTGGCTTTACTGTCTAGAAACAACCATAGTCAAGGAAAAAAAAGTGTTCGTTTTGTGAGCATGATTCATTTGATTGGAAACGGGACACAGACAGTCTTCCAAAATGTGAGGGATCATTAGAACATGTATACCTGAAGATCCCCTCCCCCCTTCCCATTAAATATATCTTGGGTTCACAAAGACCTCTCAATGGTATAAAATTCAAAGAGCTTTTTATAATTTTAAGAAATTCAAGGGTGTGGTTCATGCTGTACTACATTTGTAGCCTACCCATGCTAAGCTCTATTAGTATTAACAATTACTGATTGCCACTTAAAATAACACTGGCAATACATGTAACATGTATATATTGCCACTTAAAATAACACTGGCAATACATGTAACATGTATATATATACTCTGTGTGTGTGTACTGTAAGTCTGTGTGTGTGTACTGTAAGTGTGTGTGTGACTATGTTTGTGTGTGTGTGTGTGTTTTACTTACTGTGTCACTGTCAGTGTGTGTGTGTGTGTGTGTGTGTGTGGTGTGTGTGTGTGTGTGTCACTGTGTGTGTGTGTGTGTTCAAGTCCACTCACATATGATTACAAGCCATTGGATTGTTTATTTTTGGCAATAAAGTACTAATAGCTCATGACTGTCACAAGAGACATCATATTAAATTCAAACTGAAAGGTCTAACTTTTGTTTAAGAGTGATTACTGATCACTACATTACAATTTAGACTGATTTGTACATAGGCCTAGTTAGTATCTACATCAAAATCTGAAAATGGATAATGATTGTACACACTGGCTTCGGAATTCACTGATAAGATATATGAAATCAGTGTGTGATAGACTGGAATAGAGACATCTCTGATCTCATTAGGATGCTGAATGAACCATACCAACATTATATAATATTACCAATACCATGCATCCAACAATATGGCCAATGCACAATTTTCTTCTTCTTTAAATCTTGATATGTATGGATATTTCGTAAAAGTAAGTAAACATCTGAGTGTTTCACAATGGAAACCAGGGAGGCATGACGATACTGAAAGTGAAACTATTTTAAAAGAACAATTTACTAAATCAAGTAAATGGCCAATCGGCGGCCACATTGGATTTGGTCCATGTGTTCCCAGTGTGTAAAATTTTGTTAGAGCGATAGTTGAGGTTTACTGTTACAACTAAGTCACTGTATAAATGATATTTTAAACTGTGAAACACATTTATACGTTTCCTTTACATTCCGCTCTGAAACAACAAGACTAGTTAAATATTCATTATATTGCAATGTCCTCATCTGGGTTTCTGAGTGAAAGCAATGGCCTGGCGAGTCTCGCAGCTCTAGCAAGACCATCACAATAGCGTTAACTTCAACAAAACTTGCAGCAGCTATATAAACAGTTATACAGTTAAAACTGGGCATATTACACTGTTTAAAATTATATATGAAAGATTGATTCATACCGAATCTTCCCAATTCTGTCTGTTGTACGTGTTCGCTCCTTTGGAAGTCGCCATCTTGTGATTTAGAACATTTGTCTTATTACCATGACCGCACACAAGAAAACAAAAAAGCCATAACAAGCCGAAAACGACAAAAACAATCCCCAAAGCAAACCAAGCCAAAATACAAAACAAAAACCAAAAAAATCACCCCAACCTGTAAAATAAACAACAACAACAACATGCACACCCCTAAACACTTACCCTTTCCTTTTTGTTGTTTTTGTTATATTTTGTTTTGTTTTTGCTGCTTCTTCTTATGTGACATTTCTGTCCAGGTGCTCCCACACTGCTCAGTTCAATCTCTCCACACCACACGAGCCTGTGCTCATCAGCAGCAGCTCATGGGGAGCTCATCAGTGTAAAGCTCATGAGTACATATTCATTATCCTTAAAAGAGAAGATTTTAAACAGAAGATTTTGTTTTTAAAAGGGTTGCCACCCAACCCACCATCCAGAAGGGCCCAGCAATGCAGCTAGGTTACTTAAGTCTGTGTTCAGTGGTGCCTGTTCTGAGCCGACATACACAAGACATCACCCACAAAGCCCCCTATGATGACAGTAACAGCTTAGTGGCAGAGCGAGATTGAGTGAGACACCCATCTGGGGTGGTAGCCACCACAACACTCCTCTAAGGGCTTTCTCCTTTGAACCCTTGACCCTGAAACATTGACATGGATTCACCAAGACACAGAATTGTAAGGGGAAACTGAAACAGGTCACCATGAGACATGAGCAACACGGGCGACTGTATCAGTCATTTTCTTTTATTTCATGATAGTCATTGATGACAAGGATGATGCAATGATAATGCTATCAAAGTGCACCAGCTTGAAGTCCATTTGACAGGGCTGTATTCTGTGTGATCAGAATTGTGATATCCTGGCGTCAACCTAGCCCAGAGATACAGGCACCTGAAGTAATGTACAGTGATTTGAGCAACACTCAAAATCAAATCCATAAAGAGGATGATGCGGCAGTGTGGTTGTAGTCTTCCCAATGAACCCATATTCTGGATAGGAGCTGGCCAGAGTATGAAAACCCGTGTGACTTTTGCGATTAAAACAACAAAACTTTACATCTAGGAAACCAACATGCAAACCATAGTACCATGGCAGCTGGTTTTACTTTTGGGGGTGGTTTTTTGTTGTCTTGTAACTTTATTCCTTTGCAGAGGACCTAAATCAAAACTGAACACTTAAATACATTAACAATTTAGTGTTGATAATGATAAACAACAACATGAAAGCATGTGTGTGTGTGTGCATGGCACTGTGTGTGTGCATGCTTGCACATGCGCGTGTTTGTGTGAGCATGCAGGAAGCAGAAGGGAGTTATCAGTTAGAAGGGTATACTTGCATGTCACGTGATGTGCCTTTCTTTTAATTGTGAATATTCTTTTTTCAGTCTCATTTTCATATCATTAGTTATGCTTCATTACATTATTCTTCTGTCCAGCTTTACTTTGCTGTTATTTTTTTTGAGTACACAAGATGGTAAAACTTGCCAGAGGCTCACATTTTTGTTTATAGCAGACTTTTTGTCTAGGCTGCAAACACACTCTAATTTGCAAGCACTAAATGATGCATTTGACCTCAAATCTATTCTGTAAGTGTAGCAGACAGTCAAGCATTCAAGGTCTGGTGAAATAAAGGGGAATATTCACTTCATGCTGAAACTAGGGGAATTTCTCTTACTATAGATTCTGAATACAGGCATGAATCTAGGTCACCACTTTGCTTTAAGCTATAAATACATGTAATTGTAAGAAGCATCAGCTGTTTCATCCTATCGAAATACAGGCAAATGTAGGTCACCATTTTTCTTTATACTATGCATGTACAAAGTAAGAAACAAATTATTTTGTTCCTACTGAGACCTAAATATTCCCACATCATCTGTTGCACAGCACTGCCATCATTCTAGCAAGATCAGTTTGCTATCAGATTTCTAGAGTTGCTTCTCCCTGTGAATGCTTTGGAGGCCTGTTCAGTCATGCCTATTTTCTTTGTCATTTCCCTAGTAAAAAGTATTTGGTTTACCTGGCATGACAGTGGAAGAGTTATATGGCCTAGGTGGTTTAGGCCATTTTTTGGCATATGGTGGAAGTAACTGGAGCTTGGTTAGCAAATTTTCTGACTTTCTAATGGGTGATGAGGTTCTCCTTTGTGAAGCAGCTGTTTTGATAGTGCAGAAAGCTACTTTCAGTTGTTAATGATGCGCAACTTCAAGCTGTCAGCGACAATCATTTTCAAATACTCTTGGCTGAGGAAGCAGGCTGACCACCTGCAGAGTTACAAGCAGGCACTACACATCTCACTGAGAAGACTTCTCAGCCTTTTTCTTTCTCAGCATTGGTCAACCTGTCCTGTTTGATGCGGTTTCAGGCTTAGTGGAGTAGATCTGTCAACTTCATTTGAGTGACAATGTTACATTATTGTATTCTCAGTATATGACCTGACAATGAAAAAAATATTGTTATGCAAACATCACCATCCAAGGTACAAGATCTGGGATTCAGTTGTTTTTGCATTCATGTAGGCTTGTTGTGAATTCATCATTCTGATTGGAGCATATACACGCAAACAATGAGAGAGAGAGCGAGAGAGAGAGAGAGAGACAGAGAGAGAGACAGAGACAGAGAGACTGACAGACAGAGACAAAGACAATCATGATGTATAACTTTCACACAAATAAGTCAAATAAACTTTGTTGATATCCAAACATTTATCATACAATGAACATGTACGTGTAAGATTTATTCAGTATTCTGTACAATGGTGCACAAATTCCAGACTCCAAAGAACATTCCTACCAGTCTGGAAACAAAATCTGTTGTGAATATGGTTTAAAACATGGTAATCCATCAAAATCATTCACAATCACAAAAATACATTTACATGAACTGCATCAAACTTGCTCCATACACACATGTATACAACACCTTAATTAGTTTTTCACAACACTTACTACACAACTCCTTCCAACTGTTCCTATTGCCACAACAGCTTTATGTTCAGTTCATGATTTGACTTATTAACTGAAAACAAACCACACTGAATATTCAATTTATTCATAAGACAATCATTTTAAACAGAATCTTTGTGATGTTGAGTGCATCCCCCAAAGTTTGTTACAGTGATTATATATATCAATACGAAGACAATATATTATTATTGCCAAATGCCGTGATTGTTTTATTGATAATTTATATATATATATATTTTTTTAATTAAAATTTTTTGCTGCCTCGTTTTTTCAGTTTTTGGCAGTAATATAAATCCATCACCACCTACCCTCCCCCTCCCCAAAAAAGTGCCTAAAAAAGATTTGTTCTATCTTAAATCCAGCCCTTATTTTGCATGGAGCTTTTGCTATCAAAATCAGATACCTCTTGGCCACAGCCAAACAGTGATCTGACACAATTATTAAATCCTTAAACTCTTTATGATGGAAGATAACCACACCTGTTCTTATTCAACGTAAGCAGGGTTTAAATTGAAACTTTACTCCTATAGATCTATGTCTCTGCTGACTGCACAATTGATACTTGGAAGAAAAAGTGAACCCTTAGCAGCAAATAGTGCATCTCCCAATCATGGCACCAGCCCAATATGCGTATTTCATTTCAAAGATAATTATTTAACTATGTCTTATCACATATAGTAAGACTGAACAGTATCCTGTGTGTGAAGCGAGCAGCAATCAGTCTGCCACACTGCTGGCCCATAAACATAGCTGACAATCACATTAGATAAACTGAGACATGAGGGAAGCTGCTGCTGCTGCTGCTGCTTCTTTTTTGAAAGATATTTTTGTACAACTTGCCTTTTATCACTTTTTGATGTGATGGAATTTAATGGTGAAAGTAAACATAACAGCAGCAGGCATCCTTCCGTCTCAGAAGACTATAGAGTTGCGCTTTAGGTATTTATTTTGGTAGGTAAATACTTGATTATAAATTAATGTGAACAGCTCATGAATGAGACATGCTTTCTTGCCAGGAGTGGAAAATGTTTACTTATTGCTGGACATAAGTGCTCCCAAGTCCTACCAAGAGCAATACAAGAATGGGAGCTACTGCATCCTGTGATTTGAAGTGAGGGTCAAGAATAGCAGCTATATAAATTATCAAGGCTGACACTGATCAGCTTCAGTGAAGATGCCAAAAATTTTATAATTACACCTGTGCACCATTTCCAATAATGGCTCTGTAACTCAAGTCAGATTCAGCCTCCTCAGTGAATAGCACGAGACTCTGGTTATGCCCGTTACTTGCAAAACCTAAAAAACCCCACCACTCCACAAAACCATATAGTACACGCACGTGTTGTGTGTGTGTGTGTGTGTGTGTGCGCGTGCGTGCGCGCATGCATGTGTGCATATAAGTGTGTGTGTGTGCGCTGGTGTGTGCACGTGTGTTTGAGTGTATAAGTACATGTATGTGTGCGCAAGCATATATGTAATTATCACCCCAAAAAAGATAATAAAATGTAAATGCTATACATGGCTCTTCACAACAAAAATGTGGCAAAATCAGCTGTTAATAAGAACTTTCAAAGAAAACTATTAAAAAATGCACTACACAAAAAAAGAACTTTTGAAAAGAAATAAGCAATGGTTTGATAAAGCATATCACAATAACAGACTTTTCGACAACACACCAAGAAATCTTTGATAAAAACATATTTACACAAGTAACTGAACCTAGTAGCAAAAATTGCCAAGCTTATGGCAAGTGCCAGAATGTGTCCATGTGCTGGTAAGAGCTGGAGAGCTCTGTATTTGACTAGAAGACAGTTACACACTCGTTTCAAACAGTAACACAAGTTTTAAATGACAAGAGGGGGGTGGGGTAGCCTACTGGTTTTGAGCAGTGAGCTCGCAATCTGATGGCACGAATTCAAGCCATCTCTCAGACGCCTATTCAAGGGTTTTTTCCCTTGAGTTGACATCAGTACTAACTCAATTCCCATGAAAGTCCTTCGAATGAGGCTTTAAACTGAGATCCAGCATACAAATGCATGCAGAACATCTTGCGCGCACATTAAAATCCATTCCACCTTTCGAAAGAGTACGCTAGGAACGGATGACAAAATGTAAAAAAATAGCACGCACACTGGCATCATAATTATAAAGTCATCATCCCCAAAATAGTAATCTGGACTAATGATGGGCAAATGGTCACATACACAAAGTCTCACCAATGGTGAACATCAGAGCTCTAGCAATGGAATGAAAAAAAACACCACCCCAACACAAAACGAAACAAACTAGAGCATAGCTGTATGTGTGTCTGAACTTTGTGATTTGTACTGATGTACAAACCTGCATTAAGCAAGACCCTGGTAGATAAATAACTAAAAATTCTTTGTGATTATTTCTTCTTGCAATGAAAATATCAACCATGATATTTCAAGCCCTCTCCTACCACCTTTTTTGTCCCAAATCATTTCAGACCGAGGACCAAAATAGACAAATGCACACATGAAAATCTGGTGAGTTTCCATTCAAAAAGTCTGTCTACACTCCAATTGAATCTGAAAGGGGTGTTAAAAAAAACTTGTCTTTAAACTTTTACTTCACTTTCACTAATTTTATGCCACTACTACTCCTATCAAAACTATTCATCATTATCATTTTAGTTATCATTGTAACTATATTTTTTATGGTTGTAGTTTCCTTTTGTCTGTTTTGTTCATAGTCAGAATTCAACTAAAAAAGTGGGAAATATAGTCCTGACCCTGATTTAAACTGAAATAATGGTTTCCACAGGGGGCATTAACAGATCAGACGGCAAGAAAATCGCCTCTCTTTTGTACACTGTCAAAATCACAAACTCGCTCCCATGGTAAATTTATTTCCTACTTTCAGACCCGCAATGAGTGACATACTTTGCCACTTATGAGATTAGTGCAAGTTTGTTTTTTTACCTTTCACAACCTTCAGTGATTTAACCAAACGAACAACCTTCATACTGTTATGACTGTTCACTATCGTCAAAAAAAAAATCAATTAAATAATAAAAATGTACAAATATCAACAATACAAATAGATATTCAACACCATCAATTAGATTCATTCTCATACTTTGTACTTCCTTCAGGAAACACACACACACTTGCACATATGCCCTCATACATATCACATAAAGTCTGTCACTATTCACTTACGTTTAAAATGTCCCCAAACCACACAAAAATTACTTTTCAAATTACATCACGTAAGATGTTAAAGACAGAAACTTTAGCTAGAAGGGAGCTTCTTCTCTAAAGACCAACTCTCCCGAGTTTCTGTTTTCTGTCACCACATATTAATCATAAAAAGCACTCTGAGCCACACTGGTGTCAACATCACAGATACATATATATGTGTTTCTTCTGGTAAGGTAATGTCACACCTTAGTTAAAAATTTCTTGAAGAACATTGGCATAAAAATCAAAGACATGAGTACTTTCTGGTGAGAAAATGTCACATCTTAGTTAAAATCAGCATTCTGAAGAACACTGGTGTTGAAATCAAAGATATGTGTACCTTCTAGTGCAATAATGGTACATCTTAGATGAAAACAGCATTTTGAAGAACACTGGTGTCGAAATCAAAGATATGTGTACCTTCTAGTGCAATAATGGTACATCTTAGTTGAAAACAGCATTCTGAAGAACACTGGTGTCGAAATCAAAGATATGTGTACCTTCTAGTGCAATAATGGTACATCTTAGTTGAAAACAGCATTCTGAAGAACACTGGTGTCGAAATCAAATACATGTGTGCCTTTATGTGAGATAATGTGACACCTTAGAAAAAAGCAGCATTCAGAAGAACACTGGCATCGAAAGTAAAGACTTGTACTTTTGGATGAAATCATGTTACATCTCAGTTCAAAAACAGTATTCAGAAGAATTGAGGCTTCGAAACCAAACTTATGTACCTTCAGGAGAGACTCTGTCACAATATTGAAGTCTCTAATAATATTCTGAAGAACGGAAAGGTCAAAGCTAAGATATTATCTTGTGAAAATGAAAGGCTCAGCACTACATCACTTGAGGTATTATGTATTTTTCTTTCTTTTATCTAAAATTTTTTTTTATAGGTTACCACAAATATTGTTAAAGGAAAAAAAAGTAAAAACCTACTCAAATTGAACATGAAAACAATCATATTTAGAAATGACCAAGTTATGTGGTCAGATTATTCTGTTTGCTGAAAACTGTATCTAATCATGCAGAATTAATGAAATTAAACATGCATTTTCTGACTGCTTTAAGAAATACACAAACAGCTGAAAAATACATGTACTCCTATCATTTGTTAACCACAGCTACAACAACAACATGAAATCTCATTCTCAAGCATGACCATGTTACCAGCATACCGATCAATAATACTAACGCTGTTTTCAGACTTCTACAAATTTATGCTATACTCTTTGCATTCTCTTCCTTTTCCAATTACATGTGTTTGCATTTGCACCCTACAAAATTATTTCTTGTGTACAAAAGTCAAATTCACACTCCATTATACAGAAATTCAAATAAACCGCCTGAAACCATTCAGTCTATTAAATTTATACACACACATGCGCGCGCATGCAAAAACACAAACATCATACATCACACACAGAGCATCAAAAAGATATATGATACAGAAAAATGATGATAAAACTAGAGATGAGAAAAGAAGCCCATCTTTTATATGAACACCAGCTCTCTTGCTATTCAACAATTCTTTCCTTATCTGCTGTAGGTGCTGTAGTGAGCAAATGGAAGTGCAACCAGAGAGAGCTCAGGGGTTTGATTCCCACCTGAAGCCAGATTCTTCCACTATCCACAAGACCATGTAATGGTAGTCTGGGTGTTTGACTAATGGAAGATCTGATACACCGAGGTACTGTGTGTGCCACTTGTATTTGCGAATGTAAAAAGAAACAACAACCCAAACAAACAGCTCCCTTCCCCCAAAACAAAGAACATGTTGACATGAAAACTCTCCCTGGCAAAGTTCTGAAGTGAAAAAAAAAGGCAGCTCTCAAAGGGCAACAAAAACAAATGCAGAAAGTGCAGACAAAGGGGGTGGTAGTGAACTAGTGGCCACATGCTAAGGAGATCAGCCCTAACTTTGATCAGACAAGTCTGCCATGACTGTACATGGTTTATAATGCAATACAGATACTCTATAAGTTTTCACCCTAATGTTACTGGTCTCTGATCATTTAAAATTGAAAATTACTATAAATACTCTCATCTTTCAAAATTGTATTTTGAAGAGTTACAAAACACTAATCCAAGTTGTATGTGCTTTTTAGATATGTAATAAATGTTCATCTTTGATTGCGTGTTTAATGATCCAAATCAGATGAAAATTGATTTTTAAAAACTGATAAAATGCATGTTATCAAAACCATGCTGAAAAAAGACATTTCCTCAACAGAAATAAACAATTATTCAATTTAAGTGTTAAAATCATGATTAATGCTGTCATTTAAAGAAACCTCTCTGTGCCAAACACGTACTAACAGAATCTAATCCATCAAAAATGGACAAATGCAAGGTGAAGGTAAAGTGAAGTGACAGTCATATTATTTTTCTAGAACATTCCACTAGTCTTCACTTCTTGTTACACAAATTACACACATAATGACATGCTTTGAAAAATTATAATGATGCCGCCCCCCAAAACCCCCCCCACAAAAAAACAAAATCAGCAATGAAAACATGATTACTTAATATCTATCAGGTACATCCATAACAACCCTTTTCAAGCAAACATTTGTTCACTGAACATCAGTGAAAAAATGACAAAATGAACAAACCAACAACTATAACAAAAGTTCCCAAAACATACGCACACACACACTTGCTTGTGCACTTTCTTTTTTCCTAATCTCATGGAGACCACATTTATGCTTGAGCCACACATGCATGACTGACCCCCCCTCCCTTTCTTTCTACACAGGCATTTCTTAACTAACACAGACTGTACACAATTGTGACAAGAATACTATGTACAAGATCACACCTAACCATACACTATTTCATTCCGAAACAAGCAGGGTACACTCACACACATCATCACAAAAGGCCAGCTTCTGATCAGGAATAGATTCTCTGAATCTTATCACAGGAAGGAGTCTTAGTATCCATTGCCTGTTGATACAACTTGCCATCCCCATAATTCTTGGCTCTCCATATCATGTTCTCCTCTGCACACAAAGAAAGGACAACAGGATAAGTATTTTAATGCAATATGCAGATACAACGGCCATTTCATTTAACTTCTTCACAAGGTATCAATGAAGTCAAAATGACTTCATCTGCAGTGATGTACTGTGTAGTTCACCTCTGCAAGGTTTTGGACCATTTGTTGGATCTTTCACAAGCTGTATGATAGTGGTGACCTGGGTCCAACAGTTTGATGGACTTGTGTGTCCTTCACTTCATCTGACACCACTATAGCCCAGTATATTTTTGTTTGCTCAATGATAAAATGTTCAGTGCTTCTCTTATCTTGCTTCTCAAGATGTTAGTTTAGATGGTTAGGATTTTGACATTACCACAGAATTTTTATGCCCACAGTCTTTGTAATGTTATTTGCAGCCCAGCTGAAAACAAGGGTCATATCAAGGCTAAAGTCCTTCAGATGAGACTATAAGCTGAGGCACCATGTGTAAATGCACACAGAACATCTAGCGCATTCGTTAAAAAGCCATTCTGCCTTTAGCACGCTATCTTATGCCAGGAGGAATGCATGACAATGTTGTTTTAAAAACTAATGCGCGCACACACACACAAAAGCAAACATCAAGGCTATACTGCATAAAAAAGGTAACAGATCCAAAAGCTAATGGTTGAGAACCAATACACCAGACTGTCTACACCATAGACCAATTATATACCAACCTGTCAAGCACATGTTACAGAAAAGTCATTATGAAAATAAAGAATTAATAACAATAATAAAAAAAAGAATATAACATGGCATACACAATAATAAAGATAATCCACATATTCATGGCATCAGTAGAATTCAAAATATTTTTTTAAGAAAGCATTGTAAAATCTATTTCAAATCCACATTTTACCTCTGAAAGATTTTAAAAAACCCCAAATATCTCCTTTACATACCCTCCAATCCGTATGTGTGTATAAGTGCATACATACATATGTGGATGACTGTATTCATATTTATACATATGGCTATTCAAACTCTCTATTTTACAGCTGTAACAGAAATGTATGAAAAGCCAAAGCTGGTACAAAATGGTATACAGACCAAACACTATCACAGGACAAATAACAAATCAACTCACTGTAGGTACGCTCACGCCAACAGTTGCTCCTGAGATGTGATATATATTCATCCTCTACCATGCGTTCTATCCGTCGTAATTCTCCTCTGTATTCTATTTTAAAGTCTTTCTTGACAAAATACGGTACTTTCAAGTTGAAGGTCTCCTTCTTCACCGAGTATTTCCTGAAAAAAAAGAAAGGAATCAAACATTCAAAAATGAAATCCCTCTATTATCAGGCGCTGTCTGTCTCCCCCCTGCTCCCCTTTTGCTCCCTGAAGAGTCATTGGGACACTGCTATGTCATGAAGTGAGTCTTGGACAAGTGCCTGCAGTAACTGTAAGCCGCCATCCATTTTACACTTCCAAATTTGGACAAGGCTGCTCAAATGACCAGATCAAAATGACACTTTTCTGCATTTCTGGAGTCAGGCTGACACAGGGAACTTTATTAATTCACACTGTGGAGGAAAATAAAGAGTAACGCCCTGTAATAAAGTATCAAAACATACTGGCTCTCTGAATCATTGTCATTAATCCATTTATTAAAATAAATAAAAAAAGGTTCTTATGGTAACCTCCCTTCCATTCTTGTTATCGTGATGATATTTATGTTTCATAGAGATCTCTGATTTAGGGACTGTAATCAAATGTCTTTTCCACTTTGTACTTAAGAGTAAGCTGTTAGTTTTAAGATTCATGGGTAATTGTTAGTTGAAGGACATAGTAACAGCCATATGCTGATATCACTCCTCTGTCTCCATACTGTTACACATAGTAACAGCCATGTGCTGATATCACTCCTCTGTCTCCATACTGTTACACATAGTAGCAGCCATGTGCTGATATCACTCCTCTGTCTCCATACTGTTACACATAGTAACAGCCATGCGCTGATATCACTCCTCTGTCTCCATACTGTTGTCAACAGACAGTGGTGTGCCTTAAATAATAAATCAAACTGGCAACGCTACTCCACATTCATATGACCCATCTGCACTACAGGTTGTCATAGGATCAATGGCCTAGCAATAGCTCGGCATTGAGGGCTCTCTGTGACTGCTAAATTCAAAGAAGATAAAATTAATCATCCAAATTACAAGGCTTGTGGTCTGCTCAGAAGACCATGCAAGTAACAGCAGTGAGATGTCACTAGACATTAGGTCAAGCAACAAAAAGAAAACTTGTACTGATCAAATACGAAAAATGTAATAGTCCTTCGGATGAGACTATAATGCGAGGCATCATGTGCAAATGTGTGTAGAACATTTTGCACATACATTAAAAACCCGTTTCCACCTTTCAGAAGAGTAGGCCATTTCACGCCAGTTGGAACAGATGATAATTTTTTCTTTTTTAAAACACATGTACAAGAGTGTCGTGTTTAGACACCATCCCTGAAGTCAGAATGTAGATACTTTTGATGGTGGGTAAAAATGGTTGCATATGAAACATCTCACTACTGGCGAACCTTGGAGCTCTAGCTGCAGAACCCCCCTCCACCCCCCAAAAAAAAATCAACAGCAGCAAAACCCCCCCAAAAAACAAACTCCTCTTCCCAACTAAAAACAAAACCCCAAACAAAAAGCCCTCTAACATTGTACTGTATTTCCATGTGGCTGCTTGGGTTTGAATCCTTTCATTACCCCTCCTTTAGGTGTTTGGGGTTTTTTTCCTTCCTAAACATGACAATATCTTTCTCTTGTGTAAAACAAAACAACCGTCAGTGTACGAGTTCACAAGGTGAACAAAGTGGACAACTTACTGTGTGGACTGCAAACTGAAGATGGGGTCGCTGACCAGGAAACTTGACAGGAGAGACAGAAGGATCAGAATCAGGATAGGAGTCAGCTGCAGCAGCAAGGTGAAACTGCTCTGTAACACACACACATCACATCACACACCACACACCAATGTCATCAAATACAACACAATACAATACAATGCAACGCTATAAAATATAATGCAATACTCTCTGATACATCTACAGTATACACAAAGAGTGAATTAACTGCCAAGTATGGTTTTGGCACTTTGGGTGACCTCTTTTATTTCATCACACTGCAGACCTTTATACTAATGAAATCGTTAGTTTTCAAACAAAAAATTAACAAAAACATATGTGGGTTTCCTTCAGAATTCACTCAGCGTACAGGAAGTAGAGAATATCAGTTTGCTAAGGGCTCAAGATTTCTTTCATTCAACTTCTCATGGGAAATAAAGAGTTGTTTATCACTGTTATAACTGCTCAACACTAGAAAAAGCTAACCAAAAGACATTTCCAGTACTACATCAATGCACACAAACATCATTAACTGTGTGTAAAAGACAGCAACTGATTTTGACACACTGTTATAGCGTTGTGAAAAAATAGCTAGACACACAGTTGTTATAAACAAGAGGGAGTGAGGGAGGGTGGGGGTGAAGAGAAAGAGAGAGAGAGAGAGAGAGAGAGAGAGAGAAGAGAGAGAGAGAGAGAGAGAGAGAGAGAGAGAAGAGGAGAGAGAGAGAGAGAGAGAGAGTGAGAGAGATGACAGGCAGGCACAAAAATAATCAGAAATACCAACAGATACATTCCTATGATACTGTGACAAACTTCTGAAAAGAAGACAAAAATCTTGGGGATAAAACATGCTCCATATTCTATGACATCTACTGTCATTCTCTTCACCACTAAATTAGAATGAATTAAGAAATATGGAATTATCATTCACAGAGAATTAGTATCCAACAGCAGATATGTATCATAAAGAGTAACGTATGTTTTAGACATTTTGTCATCATATAAGACATGGGGGGACAGGATAGCTCAGTGGTCAGAGCACTCGCTTCCCCCCAGCCAAGTTAAGCAGCGTTGAGCGTGGTTACCAGTTGGATGGGTGACCGTTTGCGCGCCTTGGCTTCAGTACAGTTCCCCCAGTTCACCCAGCTGTAAATGGGTACCTGCCCTCTTTAGGGTCAGGGAAGGTAAAGCAGCGAGGGAGAGGAGATGGGCGCCGCCCTCAATATGCTGGCCCTAGAGAAGTGAAGTCTCTGACGCCTCGCTCCCCTACGACCTTATAGGTTATGGGACCCCTTTACCTTTTACTTATAAGACATGACTGGCATATACCTGATGAAGTGTTTAAGATTGCTGTGTTATTTCCTAGATTTCTTCTGCAGCAACAGGAGAACAGAAACAATTTACAATTAAGCAGATAAGTAAATACAAATAAAAATTCATTACTTATGGACAAGGTATATATTTACACTACTTATCATCAGTTGGCCTTACTATTAATCCCCTTGATATCATCAAAAAGACACCAAAAAATGAAACAATAGGGGTGAACTACTTGAAATATGAGAAAAGACTACATCTAGTAACACCTGTCATAGTTGTCCTCAGCTACCAATTTTCTTCTCATTGCTATTTCACACATCTTAAGCTAGAAAGTTAAAAAAAACCAAACCCACCCCAAAACAAAAAAACAAAAATTCCATTTCATCAAAACTGCAACTGTTTAAAAAGAAAAAGGCATTGGGTTTACTTCCAGGCCATCAGCATGAGACATACAGAGTATGTACACTTAAAGAACCAAAGCAAGATGCAGGTTTGCCCTACAGGGCGGTTTGGACTGACTAGCAAATCCTAATGGGCACCAGCAGAGTCACTTCCCTAACCTTGAATCACACAGGACAGCATTCCCTACAACTGCCAATTACTTCCACTTTGTGAAATCCCATCTCCCTTTACAAAAGAGTTGGGCATAAGGTGTGCAATCTTTTGACTTTTTTTGCAAATCATTGTAAATGTGTTTATGACCCCACCAAACAAAACAAAACAAACAAACAAACCCCATCCCAATACAACCACCTCACCCCAACCCATAAGAATAAGAAGCCAATCAAGTTCTTAAATAACTCCATGTCTCCATGTTTCAGATGATTAGTCTGATGTCAAAATGAGAGGATCATTGCCTACGCACACTCAACAGTTCAGTAAATGGAATCAGAACAAGTAGGGAGATGGTATCTTCATACATGTGATTATCACTTCACACACACTGTGATTCAGAAACATTTTGATAAGTTAAAAACCACATAAAAAATTAGTGATGGGTACAGTCAACCATGAAGCTGTTAAATTGCTGACTTAATCTTTTCTTCACACATTTCTATGCATGCACACATCAGACATATCAGTTTTAAGAAAAACATCTTGACCAAATAGGGAAAGAGTGCTAGACATTGGGTGATAGTCTTCATACTAGAAAAAAAAAAGCACCACGAAAAGGTAAAAACAAACGATGAAAAGTGGCAATGGCACTGTTTTCTCCACAAAGCCATTCTGCAGTCATGTCAGGAAGGAAAAAAATGGCAAATACTACCATTCCACATTCTTGAAAAACGGAAGGTAAGGTGAGATAGGTACAGTGTGATACTTCATATGGTCAGTACATATACAAGCCAGCTTGGAAAAAAATTAGACAGTATCTATCAACTAACAACAGTATACTACTAAAAGTCTGTATGAAAGTTGGCTCTGAAGAAAAAAATCTCTTTCAACATTACACACAACAGTGAGAATCAAATTTGTGACTTTCTGCATCAATCATCAGATGTTCTACCCATTGTGCCAACCAGGCTCATCATCAAGGAATCAGTTTTACATGATAAAAAGGACTGTTTGCATACTCTGGGGGTGAGATGTATGGTGGAGCACTTGGTTTTGGGAGAACCTCACAGTCCCTAACAGGAGTTTGTGAGGAGAAAAATAGAACAATCAGCCAGACAAAAAGTGCTTCTTTTTTTTTTTTTCACAAAAAAGTATTGCAAAGTAAGTCCAGAACAGCGTACTAAGGTATGACAAAACGAGCCACAGACTACACTTGCAAGGGACACTGAAATCGCACACGTCAGATTGTTACAGAAATGACAAGGGGAGTGAACAGAAAGCAGCAAAGACATGCAGGCAGGCAAAAAGTACCCGCTGCAAATACAGAAAGATCACTGTCGAATAGGGAAGAGGCTCTGCTGGCATTTTACGGGACGGGCCTGATGCTCTCCTCTGACTTCGTCTGCGAAACTGCCAATAACACAGACACTCCACTAAGTCATAAAGAACTTAACTTTCTTTCCAGCCTTTTTTTTTGGGGGGGGGGTTGAAAATTTACAACGGGAACCAAGGCCTTTGTTCTGGCTGTTCTCTCTCATAAAGCATACTACTACTTCATTTCACATGAGCTCTATCTCTAGTCTCTGAATATGATACTGAATATAACTCAGATCAGAGAGACACACACATACAAAATATTTTTGTAATACGATAAAAGAATATGGTCTATTCAGCAATATACATTCCTTTGATTACTGAGTTTATTATGCCTATTGTGCCTTCTGGCTTAAAATGGTCTGCTCTGGGGAGCAGGCATGGAGACAATTCTCTTTTAGATTATTAGGTTGGCTTTTTTTAACTGCAGAAACACACACACACACACACACACACACACACACACACACACACACACACACACACACACACACACACACAGTATCTTAAAGGTTTGAGTTAATTCTGAACCCACAGCTTTTCCCCCCTTGTAAACAAGTAATCAAAGCCGTTATGGTTTTCTTTTCAAATTGAAGCTCTGGACTGTGGCACATTAATTGGTATTTCTTGAGTTGAAATTTATTCTGCTGGTTAAGTCAACAAAGTCACACTGCTCTATAGCTACAGGTACCCTCAAAATCCTTACCTCTGATTGCTGCTCTCTGCCATAGCTGTAGGTGTAGTAATGGGACCTGTGGTGGCTGTGAGAGTGGTGACGTCTGTTCACATGGCCTGTTCACGGGAAAAAAGGAGAGAGGGCATTAAGTATTTGCCACTTGCCAATACAATATTCTTAACATTCTGTGACATGGATCTCTAATGTGTGTGTATGTGTGTGTGCAGCTTAGTTTAAAAGTAACAAGGTTATAACATAGTAATGATAAAATAAATAGACAGCTAGCTTACTGACTGCGATTTCCAATAGCTTAAGACTGTCTCTGGTAAAACTAAAAGTCTCTCAGCTTCATGCCTATTTTCATGAGCTCCACCTCACATTCTCAATAGCTGATGACAATGACAAATTCTTTTATTTTATTTCGAGGAAATGAATAAGCACTCATGTGCTTTTTTACATCCAGTCCCCGCCCTTAGGGATATATAAGAGAGAGACAGACAGACAGACAGAGACAGAGAGAGAGAGAGAGAGAGAGGTGTGTGCGTGTGTTGCGGTGGAATTCAACCTAAGACTGTTCGAGTTTTTTGTCCACCTGCTGTGGTCCAAAAAGGTAAAGAGGGGACGGGATAGCTCAGTGGTCGGAGCACTCGCTTTCCCCCAGCCAAGTTAAGCAGCGTCGAGCGTGGTTACCAGTTGGATGGGTGACCGTTTGCGCGCCTTGGCTTCAGTACAGTTCCCCCAGTTCACCCAGCTGTAAATGGGTACCTGCCCTCTTTAGGGTCAGGGAAGGTAAAGCAGCGAGGGAGAGGAGATGGGCGCCGCCCTCAATATGCTGGCCCTAGAGAAGTGAGGTCTCTGACGCCTTGCTCCCCTACAACCTTATAGGTTATGGGACTCCTTTACCTTTACTGCTGTGGTCCATGTGAAGTCTAACAAACTGAAAGGCAAAACACAGCTGTCACACCTGACTGCTGTATTATCAGTTTCTGCCTAAACTGTGCCCTTAAATTTCGCATTGTAAAATCTACTGAATCACTCATGAACCAGAGCAACACATATCCCATACAAAGGCAACTGTTCACTTTCACTCCACAGGTCAAGATGACTGAAGACTTTGAGGTAAGTTAACACCTACTGAAAGTATCTGTAATATAATAGACTTGACATTATTCTATACTTACACTTTCTAGTGATGGAGTACTTTCATAGAACACTTTTTACCTCTTACCCTAGAGGAAATAAACAAGCTTTGAACAGTAATAATGGAGAATAGCCAATACACACAAACATAGACAGGTGATAAAACAAGATGCATACCTACTTCACATACACACTCACATGCATTCACACAGATTTAAATGTACATATGCAGGCTCAACATAGACAGGGCAATTCTGAGAGTCCATAAAACACGTGTAACACCTATGCAGTGCAACTTTTCCAGTCACTGATGGTAAATATTAATCTTGGAGCACAATAAACTGGGCTGATAACACAAACATTTAAAAAATATTTTTCTTCTGTGTTTTTGTTTGTTAGGTAAGGGGACGGGATAGCTCAGTGGTCGGAGCACTCGCTTTCCCCCAGCCAAGTTAAGCAGCGTCGAGCATGGTTACCAGTTGGGTGGGTGACCGTTTGCGCACCTTGGCTTCAGTACAGTTTCCCCAGTTCACCCAGCTGTAAATGGGTACCTGCCCTCTTTAGGGTCAGGGAAGGTAAAGCAGCGAGGGAGAGGAGATGGGCGCCGCCCTCAATATGCTGGCCCTAGAGAAGCGAGGTCTCTGACGCCTCGTTCCCCTACGACCTTATAGGTTATGGGACTCCTTTACCTCCTTTTGTGTTTGCTTTGTAAGATAAAACATATGTACACAATATCCTTCAAGGAATACACTCGTTTTTAGTTTTGTTTTGATTCACACTTCGTCTTTTTATACCTGAAGGGTATCCTCCACCAAAGAACATGTTGAACAGTTCCTCTGGAGTAATATCACCTGCAGACACACCACATACAGGTTAATATTGAACAATACTTCCCAGTTGATTTTTTAAATTATTGGTATCTTTCCACTCCATAACTAACATTTCATACCAAGTATCTGCTTTCCAATTCATGTCACTTAGGTCTAAAACAAATCCAGTCAATCTAAAGATTTTTTTTCACAGTCAAAAACTATGTAGGAAGTCATGTTGATTCACATGCATTTCTTTCATTTTTTTCTTTTCACTTGATGATACCAGAAGACTCTTGAGAATCTTTTACCAAGAATTCATGACACTTTCAAACACTTTCAACTACACACATTGTATATAATGTGTACATTGCAGACCAAAAGCCTACCTTCATATCCTCCACGTGAATAGTCTGAAGAGTAACGAGATGTTTGTTGCAGCTCTGGGCCGTACACATCATACTTTCTCCTCTTGTCTGCATCACTCAATACTGCATAAGCATTACCAATTCCTGAAAATGAAGGAAAATAAAATTGATCAAACAGTTATGTCATTTTACTTCTCTTTCCAACAATCACATTTTATCTTAATTCTCCATTCTTCTCTAACTCATCTGTCTCCTCCCCAGCACATCTCACAGACATGAATGTTGTTGTTGTTAGTTGTTGGGCATACCTGAGCGAAACACCCTGTGGGTCACAAAAACATACACTATGGTCTTACTTGTTACATTTGGGAATCACTCTGGAACCATGAGGACACCCTGGATGAGATATCTGTGTGCATGTTTCTCTACAAGTATCTCACCATACAGGCAGCAATACTCCAACTTTAGAACACATGAGTAAAATATTAATTTTTTTCTCTTCCTCAGCTAGAACTCCCGAGGTTCCACAATGGTGAGATTTTGTGTATGCGACTGTTTTTGCCCATCATGAAGATAGCTGGTTTCTGATTTCGTGAATGTAAGCTACATATGTTCATGTTTCTGTAACCCATCAAATACTGACATGAATTATGGGATCTTTGATATGCATATTTGATCTTTTTATGTGTATATACATGAAGAAATTTAAGGCACTGGCAGGTCTGGACTTGAAGTTGACACGGGAGATCATAAAAATCCCCACCCTTAATTAACCAGATGCTGCTGAGATTCAAACTCACGACTTCATGGACCCATGTGATTGATGTGAAACGGTCTTATCCAGTTGGCTATGGTGTTTGTCCGTACAATAACAAATTTTCAGGATTTAGGCAAAAAACAAAAAAACCATCCCCCACCCTCCCCAATAAATGCCCCCCCCCCAAAAAAAAAAAAGAAAAAAAAAGAAAAAAAGATGACATGCATGAATCAAGCAACAGTTAGTATCTATCTAAACCACAAACTGTCAAATTCTCGAACAGATGTTGCCTTTTCCTGACTCAGTGCTATAATTTTAGTACTTAAAACACAAGTCCTATTACTTTGATAAAACTAAACTGGTTTGAAACACAGAATCTCTACAAATCTGCATTTTCTAACAACAAAACATTGTTTTAACCCTCTTGTCCCCGATCCGGCCGCAGCCGACAGTACCGGAGGCTGCCACTAGATTCCAATCCGACCGCAGCCGACAGTTGGTGCTGCCCACGTGGGCAGTACTTTTCCATCACACACAGATCTGCGGTTTTCACACTATGTGTCTGAAAATTGGTGGGGCGATGCAGGGAGGGTGTCAGAGGATGCCAGTGATAAATTTAGACCACTAACATGCGTGTAGTGGGGAGGGAAGGAAGAAATAACAGCCAGCGACCGGAAGGCTTTTCAATGGTGCAGCGTGGTGAAAAAAAATGGCGTTTTCTTTAGTAGCAGATGATTCATCTGATTAGTGAGACGATAAATTGAATGTTATTGTCTTGGAAGTAGAAACATTTGAACGAGAATTGTTAAGTGAGTCCGATATTAAACGATTACGAGGAAGAGGAGGAAGGAAATGCTGCAGTTATGGAGAAGAGTGTGCCTGAAAATAATGTGCTACACGGCACATTCCTGACCTGTGCTACACACACCGACTGTGGAGAAATTTGACCTCCCGGCCGGTCCGCGGCATAGACGCCTGAATGCGTGATGCCTTTTGACTGTTTTCTCATTATTACCACACTTTTGCTTTGAAACTGCAATGGCAGAAACAAACAGATATGCTGATAATGAAAATAGCAAGAAGGATAATAACATAGGTCTCCGGTCTGCCAAGGTTCGACAGGTGAGAGCAATGGGTACACCCCTCCCCCCCCCCCCACACACATCCATAATTTGTGCTTTTTGTGATGTGATGTGACCCTGTGCCACCACTACGACTACTTTAGAGACTACCAACATTAAAATGTTGTAGAGTTACAGAAGTTCTGTGTTGTTTTGAATTTGTCACACTGTGCTGTGACACTGGTGACAGTGTGACAGTCATGTACAATAATACACTTCTGTACACTTAACAAACATGTGTTAGCACACGCAGATATGAACTGCAGTATAAAGGTCACATGTTGATTGAATATGACTTGTTTTCAAAAGAAAAAATAGTTAAAAAACTTCTGTCTCCTCGAGACATACCATACAACAACAGGTGCTATGGGGACATTGTGTGACACATCCTTGAAGTACTATTTCACATAACTATTGGTAAACACATCAGCTGGGTATCACTTCCTTATTCGAGACTGATATGCTTGAACTATTGTCAAATCCATGCAGGATTTGCTGTTTTATCATATATACCATATTTTTACCTGTGATTCGTGACAAATAAGGTGACAATGACAAGACATCTGGTGACCAGACACATAAACTTGCGCCATAAATGCAAGTACAAAGACATACCTAGCTTGTGACAAAATTTCAGCTTGATAACTTGTCATGCACACACACTATTGTCTTAGGAGTAAAGTAAGTCAGATGGAGGTAGAAAACCTGCAAAGAATTCAAAATCTACAGGCAGTTTAGCTCTGTAGAATCCAACAACAAGAGGGTTAAAGCTAAAAACGCAAGTCCAGAAGACCTTCAAAATTCTAAATATTGTAAACTGTCCAGTGTGGACTGGTTGTGTTGAAAATTGGCAAAGATACTGGTCTGGTACAGCCGCACACACACACATACCCATACACTGATACAGAGTTTAACCATTTCAACAAAATTTGTTTCCCACATTTTTTAAATAATCTTAAAACAACAGTATTTACACATTTACTCAGATAAACTATTATTCAAGAGGGATTTTTTTCTCTTAATAATGGTATACTATACATGTCTGATTTCTATGAATAACAGATGCTTATAACAAAATCAGCATCTGAAAATAACTCCATGTGATTTAATTATTTTGTACATCAAACTTTCACTCTAAGCCAGGGTCTTGAGTTCAGATACTGGCACGACTTAGCATGGATTAAAGAACTCTTTTTTTCTTAAAGTGTGTTTCTTTTTTTATTAGCAAGAATATATTAGAATAGTGTGCCCCCTAAATAGCTATAAATGCTTTCATTTGATACATCACATATAATATGACAAACTAACAATGAGAACATTCTGTATTATAAAATGTTAATGTTACATCACATATAATATGACAAACTAACAATGAGAGCATTCTGTATTATAAAATGTTAATGTATTGATACCTTTAAAGGCTTCTGTAGCTCCTGGGGCCTTGTTTTTATCAGGGTGCATCTGCAGAGCCAGTTTTCTGTAGGCTTTCTTCAGGTCGCTCTCTGAACAGTCCTTCTTCACTTCCAACACTTCGTAGTAGTCTTTACATCTGTTTATCCTGAACATGACAAAACACAAAAGAGCAACAGACCTGTTAACACTGTAATGTTTGCTTCCAAAGATAACAGTTCTGAAAATACGATTTTGGGCTTGTTTAGCTTTCTACTGTAATATTGTAAGTTTTTAATGTACTGAATATTCTGATACTGTGATAGGCTTTGCACTATTTAGTGATTATATTATAACTCACTGCAATTAGATGACATGCCTTACTTAGTTGTAAGTAATTTTAATAGTACTCTACAACTACAAGGTTTGTCACAGCAAAGATGAAATTGTAGTGCATCATACAAGGTTTAAAAAAAAAAAAATATATTTTTCTTTTACAGGTTAAACTCAAGCAGTCAAAGAGTCATCAAAATATTTGTTAGACTGAATAATTTCTTTTGAAGATTCTTGATTCTTAATGGTAAACAAATACTGGCAATAGGCAATATTGAATATACTGTCCCACTTTATACATTTTAAGTTTTAAACAAGACTGCCTTATGTTTGGAGCTGTGAGCTTTAGTCAAAACCTAAATGCAGCAATTGATTTACATGACCCAATTATTTTTTAACAAGACTGCTTCAGCTATTTTTTTTATCCATAGCATCACGCATACACACACACACATGTATTCAAACAGCAGTTTCTATCAAATAAAAACAGACCAGTTTTGTTAGGTTAAAAACCTACCTTTTGACTGCAGCAAGTTGTTCTGAGGTGTAGTCTGCAGATGCATTCACTTGACTGTCTGATGAAGCTTCCCGTGGAATACTGCCCTTTCGTTTACGTACTTCTTCCTTGTATTTTGTCTCTTCATTGTCCGATTCTGGAGACTCATTTTGCTGTTCTGTCAACTTGGTCAAAAGTTCTGTGGAAAAGATAAACTCTCAAAAGCCTGCCAACTCATACAAATGGTAGCACCTAGTCTTTAAAATGATATCCTTAAATTAAGATATATATCCCCCCCCCCCCCCCCCCCCCTGATTTCTAGACTTTTGTGAAATTATTTGCCACAATCAGTTCATATAAACTGCACATGGGACAGAGACAAATTATACAATTACTGCCCATCTTATACAATTTTCGATAATATTGTAAACCTGTCACCTTCACATAAAACTGACAAAAAGGGCATAGAAACTAAGAAAGAAACACAATAATTGTTGGGATAACTGTTAAAAAATTTTTTTTTGGGGGGGGGGGGGGGGGGTAAATCTGCACATGGGAAGGTAGATGAAGGAAGGCCTGGGTAGAAAACTGGAGACTTCAGAGGCATTATATTCCTTACATCTCATTTAACTATACATCCTATTTCACAACTTTTAATACTATGTGATATTGGCACATAATGCAATGT
This sequence comes from Rapana venosa, assembly GCA_028751875.1. Taxonomy (NCBI): domain Eukaryota; kingdom Metazoa; phylum Mollusca; class Gastropoda; order Neogastropoda; family Muricidae; genus Rapana; species Rapana venosa. The sequence continues at coordinate 100,592,422 of CM054134.1, forward strand.
TTACACTTGGAATTTTGGCAGTTATGTTCCCTGAATCTAAAATAGAATCAACTAATACTAGCTGGGGGTGGGGGTGGGGGGTTAAGGCTTTTTTTGAAATTGTATTATAGTCCCTTTGGAATTACTCCGATTTAGAGACTGTGGTCGCAAGTCATCCCACTCAGCCACCCCAAAAATAGCACAATTCTAAAGCAACTGTGCCAAGCCTGGTCAAGCATGCATGCTCAAGCGATGCATGCTGCATAAGCCTGAGCTCATGGTGAAATGGGGTTGAGGCATGCACTCCATCCCTTTAAGTTTAATAAAAGCCCCTCCACCTCTCTACTGTTGAGTATTACTAGGCTATTTGTCAGAGAGACTCAGAGAGAGAGAGAGAGAGAGAGAGCTGCTTGGTAGTGGTGGTTGGTTGATAGTAATGATACTGTCCCTAAATCTGACACCTCTGATGTAATCAAAAGTTTACTTTTGGAAGGGCAGGTAGGCATGATGTAGCCTACTGCTGATCACATGAGAAGAAATCAGAAGTCATGGTAATGTTGGAAATATCATATGCCTCTAGCACTGTAGGTAGTGGTCACTTTGCCACCGTGTCACTATCTTGTAGGGGCTCATTGGATTGAACATCAGGCATGTGGTGTGAGGATGCTTGCTCGAGTCTCCCTAAAAACGTCTGTTTGTGAGTATTTCTCCCTGGAGCTAAAATTGGTTTTTGACTTCATTCCGGGATACCCTACCAGTACCACTGTACCGTGTACCAGTCCATCGGATGAGACAATAAAGCACGAGACGAGACAAGATGTAGAGACTCTTTCATCAACTGAGGGAAAGACTTGATACATATCAATATCGGCCGAGTTCAACAGGTACAGTTGCATGTTCGAAATAAGCAAGTGATGTAAGTTTGCACGAGTGTCGGAGATGGAGGTCGGAAGGCGCTGGGGGGGGGGGGGGGGGGGGGGGGAGAAGGGAGGGGAGGAAGACAAACGAAGGGGAGCATACCTTGGGCTTTTTCAGATGGATATAGACGTTCTGCTTTTTTCAAGAATCTGACTGCTTTTTCAAAGTTTCCTGCAGCAATACAGCGCAGAGCTATCGCAAAGCACCTATCGCTCTCATCTTTGTTGCCGTCCATTTTCTTCTTACATTTTGCCGTCCCGTCGTCTAATAAAAGCTTGAGTTTGATTGGTTGACCCGAATCGACGGGAGACAACTGTTTGTACACCTGCTTATGCAGAGGGCGACTAGGAAACTGCAGTACTTGGCCTTATGGTTATTTCATGTTTTATTTCATGTTGTTTATAGCCCTACCAACCACGAAAGCCATACCAAGGTTGCCATCTCGTTTAGTTCCAGTGGCTCCAGTAACATTCGCCTCAAGTGCAAAGCTGTCACATCTTAATACCTTAAAATATCCAACACAATCAATCTGAAAAACAAACAACACACACACACACAACAACAAAACAACTCAAACCATTAAAAATCATTGTCTGGCAGCCAGAACAAAACCCAAAAAAGTCATACAATGAAAAAAGAGATACTTGAAAGATTTTCTTGAAAAAAGGCAGGAGAATGGACTAGGAAGGCAGAAATTCGAAAATACACAAGCGAAATATTGGAAAGGAAAAAGACAGAACCAAGATGAAATTTCTAGTACAGAATTTCCAGAAGGTTGGGATGCTGTTTATACTGACAGGCCCCCAGCATCCCCACAGGGGAAGCCTTATGGTCTCATGTCCTATGTAAGATACTTCAGTAATGTACCAGATAGAGCTGCCATTCTTTATGGGGAAAATACCAACCCCCCCCCCCCCCCCCCCCAACAAAGCAACAACCCTAAACCAAATCAAAACACCAACAGCAGCAGCAGCAGCAGCAAAAACAAAAAAAGGACACAAATAAACAAAACTGTCTGTCCGTGAAGCGTTTCAACTTTTCATTTATTTTAAGGGGACGGGATAGCTCAGTGGTCGGAGCACTCGCTTTCCCCCAGCCAAGTTAAGCAGCGTCGAGCGTGGTTACCAGTTGGATGGGTGACCGTTTGCACGCCTTGGCTTCGGTACAGTTCCCCCAGTTCACCCAGCTGTCAATGGGTACCTGCCCTCTTTAGGGTCAGGGAAGGTAAAGCAGCGACGGAGAGGAGATGGGCGCCGCCCTCAATATGCTGGCCCTAGAGAAGCGAGGTCTCTGACGCCTCGCTCCCCTACGACCTTATAGGTTATGGGACTCCTTTACCTTTACCTCTCCTTAACAGTGAAAGAGTAGTGCTCTGCCATGGTTGTCCAGTGGTCAGGATTAGCGTTCACAGAAAGTATGTTTACCCGTGAGGACGCCAGGGGGATTGTCAGTATAAATAGCATCTGCCCTGCCTGGGAATTCTGTGCTACAAATTGGATCTGTTCTATTCCTACCTTTGTTTCTGCCTTGTTCCTTTTCTACCTGTCACTTCTTGGGGGGGGGGGGGGGGGGGGGGGGGGCTGCATTCTTGCATTCTTGGTCTATTCTTCTGTCTTGTTTCCCCCAGAAAGACTTAAAGATAACAATTCTCTCCCATGCCGAATTCAGATGCGCTGGGCCTGACTTGCCAGGCCCTTAACAGCAGTACAACGTATTTTTGCTCACATGACACACAACAGTAGATGCTGTCTGAGTGTTCAAAGAAGGAGAAGAAGAAGAAACTGTATCTTTCTTTCTATGTCTTGTTCTTTTCTTTTGGGTACCACTGTTAGGCAAGAAACCGATTTAAATACGTGTTGCTACATGAATCTTCAGAAAGCCTACTCATTATTTTTGTTCAAATAGTGTCTAGACCCTCTTACATGAATTAAATGAAGCCTTTGTATTATTCATGATTCTACTTGAACCAGCAGAAACTCTCATCATCATTAACCATTACACCCAGTGGTGTGTAGAGCAGCAACAAAGCGCTTCCACTCCTGCCTATCCTGGGCTAACCTAGTTACTGATCCCCAAGAGTGCTGCATGGCCTTCATCTCACTTTCTACAGTCCTCCTCCACGTTGCTTTTGGTCTTCCTTTCTTTCTCCTTCCTTCTGGGGTCCAGTGCAATGCTGTTATTGTGATTGACTGTGGGTCTCTTCGGGGGATGTGCCCAATCCACTTCCACCGTCGTCTGGTGATGATGGTTCCCATGTCTTCCTGCCTGCATCTCGTAGTAGGTCTTCATTGGAGATCTTCTCTGGCCAAAAGATCCGGAGAATTCTTCGGAGGCATACGGTGTGAAAGGATCGAAGTTTGGTAAGATCCGCTTCCGTCATCCTCCAGCACTCAGAACCGTACAGGAGTGTAGATACAACACAGCTCTGGTATAGCTTCAGCTTGGTGTTGGTGCTGTACTGAGTTGATCTCCAGATATTGTTCATCTCCCTAAACACACTCCTGGCCTTGCCCAGTCTGTTGTGGATGTCTTCTTTTGTGCCGCCCTCTGGTTTGATGCTGCTGCCAAGGCATGTGAACTTGTCTGTCTGGCGCAGGTCATTTCCATTCACTTTCACAGGGGCTGGTGTGTTCACATTCAGCGACATTGTCTCTGTTTTCTTGGTGCTAATACAAAGCCCCACTTGCTGTCCGAATGTTTGGAGTCTGCTGGTCTTCTCCTGGATATGTTGGTGAGCAGAAACTCTACTTTTTGTTTATTGTACTCGCGACATAAATCTGATGAAATCATTGCAAGTACATGACTATTATGAAATATTATTATCTGACTTTTAAAAAAAAAAAGCCACAGTTTCTGTCAGTCAGTCTGTCTATGTTCAGGGTCATGTCATGACTCCTTTCCAGCCTGCACTTCCTGATCCCCAATTCTCTGGCACTTCTCTCCTTTTCTTTCATCCGACAAGTGAGAAAGAAATCATGACAATTCTGAAAGAAATGACTATAAAATCATATGATCTTGATCCCATACCTGCTTCTCTTTTCACACAGTGCCTACCACAACTCATACCCGCTATCACGAAAAATAGTAAACTCATCTATTGTTTCAGGAAATGTTCCATCAGCTCTCAAAACTGCTATAGTCACACCTCTACTCAAAAAGCATGACCTTGACCCTAACATTCTGAAGAATTATAGGCCTGTTTCCAATCTACCTTTTATTTCTAAAGTCCTTGCAAAGGTAGTTCTCAAACAGCTCAACAACCACCTTCTCTCCAACAATCTTCTTCCTGAGTTTCAGTCAGTCTATCGCGTCAACCAAAGCACTGAAACCACCCTAGTACACACTTTAAACACGCTTCTACTCGCTTCTGACTCCGGGAAAATCTCCCTTCTCAATCTACTCGACTTATCAGCAGCCTTTGATACTATAGACCACTCAATTCTTCTCTCCCGTCTTCAAAAAACGTTCGGTGTTACTGGCACAGCCCTCACCTGGTTTAATTCATACCTTACTGACCGATTCCAGACAGTTGCAGTAAACAAGTTTCAATCAATACCTGCCAAACTGGAATGCGCAGTCCCACAGGGATCAGTTCTAGGCCCTGTTCTTTTCACTCTTTACACTGCCCCACTGTCACATATAATAAACCGTCATCAAATCAACCATCATTTTTACGCAGATGACTCTCAGATTCAAAGCAGTGTTACTCCTGAAAATCTGCCTTCTCTCCTGATAAAATATGGCCCGCTGCTTTGAAGATATTCAAAACTGGATGACAGAACAAATTACAGCTAAATGCAGATAAAACCAAGCCATGCTTGTAGGGACCAAACACAAACTCTCTTCCATTACAACACCTTCAATAGAACTCGGCAATACATCAGTCCCTCTATCCACTGCTGTGAAGTATCTAGGTGTCGTTATTGACAACACACTCTCTATGAAAAAATTCCTACCCAGACCTGTCAATCGTGCTACTATCAATTACGGCGTATTAGTGCAATTCGAAAGTACCTGTCCACCGATGCAACAGCCAAACTTGTCACTTCTCTTATTCTTTCAAGTCTGGACTATTGCAGTTCTCTTTTGTCTGGTCTTCCAGCATCATCTATCCACTCCTTTCAACGTATACAAAACTCCGCAGCTCGACTAGTTCTCAGAAAGAAAAAATCTGAGCACATTACCCCTCTCTTGCAATCTCTCCACTGGCTGCCTGTGCCACAGAGAGTAAATTGTAAGATCAGTACCCTCTGTTACAAATGTCTCCACAAAACTGCACCCTCCTACCTCTGTGAATGTCTTAACCTGTACACTCCTTCACGTTCCCTCCGCTCTAATGCAGATACCTTGTGCCTACGAATACCTAGATTCAACCAATCCACTGTTGGCCGCCGCTCTTTCTCTATTTCGCGTCCATCGACCTGGAATGGGCTCCCTCTCTCTCTTCGCCAGAAATGTAGTTATGACACCTTTAAATCCAGCCTCAAGACATATTTATTTCAAACCTAAGACCCCCCCCCCCTCCCTCCTGTTTCATATCAGAGCTATCCCACCTTCACTAACCCATGTCCTATCACCCTGCTAAAGTATACGACCTGTGTGAGTGTGTGTGTGCTTTAGAAAAATATTTGACCATTGCAATTTTATTTCATAGATTTTGTCTGCAGCGCACCATGTTTGTAAATATCTGTTTGTTTAAACTATTGATTATTTATCATTGATTGCATGACTGTGTAAGGTTAGGTTGAATGCATGCGCTTTGATTTGTCTTTGCATTAGACCATGAGTGGTGGTCTGGGCACTAGTCTTTCGGATGAGACGATAAACGGAGGTCCCTCGTGTTACACATAATTATTTAGCGCACGTAAAAGAACCCACGGCAACAAGAGAGTTGTCCATGGCAAAATTCTGTAGAAAAAAGCCACTCGAATAGGGAAACAAATACAGTTGCAGACAGGAAAAGGACAAAAAAAAAAAGGGTGGCGCTACTCTTGTGGCGACGCGCTCTCCCGGGGAGAGCAGCCCGAATTTCACGGAGAGAAATCTGCCGTGACTTAAAGTGGTATGAAATGAAATGAAATGAAATGTGTTCTAGTGTCAAATAGCGTGTGGTCACATCGGCATGTGTCAGAGGTCATGTCAAAGTGTTCCAGTGTCATTGTGACGAAGTGTCACTGTGAGCGCATGTAATTTTGACACAGTGTCAACACATGTCCATGTCACCAAGTGTCAGTGCGGTCATATGTTTTTTTTTCTTCTTCTAGAATATAGGTCTCTTCTGCATTATGTGCCAACGTAGGTGTGTGTGTTGTGTGTGTGTGTGTGTGTGTGTGTGTGTGTGTGTGTGTGTGTGTGCGTGCGCGTGCGTGCGTGCGTGCGTGCTCGCGCATGGAGCAGTGATTTGTGCTGCCCTCCTCGAGAAGAGAACATAGCCACAATTTGGCTCTGTCCAGTCCGCCCCCCCCTCCCCCCTTCCAGGTTGCATGATTTAGTGTGTGTGTGTGTGTGTGTGTGTGTGTGTGTGTGTGTGTGGTGTGTGTGTGTGTGTGAGTGATCTTCAGTTTAACGTCTATTCACATTTAGTGATTTTAAACGGGAAAAAATATATGTTTATTGATTTAAGACCATATACTAGAAGAAGAAAAAAAACACACGGACTTTGGACATTCAAGGCAATATTGTCAGTAATGACGCAATGAATACTTAGTATTTTCTAACGTTCTGTTCCTGTACCTGTGTGTGTGTGTGTGTGTGTGTGTTTATTGATTTATTTCATTCTTTTATTTCGAGGATAATGCAATCAGGTGCTTTATTTTTACATCCAGTCTCTGTGTGTATGCAGTTTTGTAAATTTTGTCATCCGTTCTCACCAGCACACGATGACCTGATCTTCCAAAAAGCTGAACAGGTTTTAACGCGTGCACAAGATGTTCCGTGTGAGTTCGCACACGGGACTTTGGACATTCAAGGCAATATTGTCAGTAATGACGCAATGAATGCTTAGTATTTTCTAACGTTCTGTTCCTGTACCTTTTTATTATCTAAAGTATAAACGTGAAAGAATGGATGATATAGTAGGTGAAGTAATTTGTTTGTCCTGACGTTTTATGATTTTCTTTTTTTAAATTCTTAAAACATTCTTTATTTTAGTGTGTGTGTGCGTGTGTCTGTTGTGTGTGTGTGTGTGTGTGTGTGTGTGTGTACGTGTGCGCGCACGCACGCAGGTATGTATGAGTATGTGTGTGCGTGTGTATGTATATGTGTGTAATTTGTATTTTCCAGTGTATTATCTTATCGATTCTTCTCTTTTTACTGGTTTAGTTTATTGGTAAAGGTTGCAATTATGTAGTATTTCAATATAATCATTAAGAAATTTGTTCTTAGATAGATGGCTTGATGAAAAAAGCAAATGCATTGCTTATTCAATGTACCATCTGGAAATAAAAAAAATTAACTTGACTTGACTTGGTTTTAAGTCTTATCCAAAGACTTTTTTTAGGGGGTGGGGGGTGGGGGTGTGGGGGAGGGGGATAGAGTTGGCAGTGCTGTTAAATTCAGGGGGAAAAATCCCCTTGATGTGTGTGTGTGTGTGTGTGTGTGTGTGTGTGTGTGTGTGTGTGTGTATATTCACTACATGGTGATTTAGACACACCCGCATTCATACCACACCGCATCTCTCTCTCTCTTTCTCTCCCCTACACGCACACCCCCCCCCCCACACACACACACACATATATATATATATATATATATATATATATATATATATATATATATATATATATATATATTATATATATATATAACTAATTACAGTAAAGGTCTTACAGGTGAAGAATATATTATGACTTCAGCAACTGACATTATGAATTGCTGAGAGTCATATAAAACTTCTTGACTAGTGGCATATTTCTTATGAATATCTAAACCTCTCCTTTTATACATGTGAAGAAGAATTGGGCAATCAAACAACAAATGGTGGACTGAAAGTGGAATAGAACAACAACATGTTACATTTTTTGAATATTTAGTATTCCATGCATTTAATCTCAGTTTATGTATTAGTAAGTAGTAGTAAGTATGTTCTTTCGAGCCAGAAGGCCCATAGAGCCGGAGCTTATCCCGGTTTCTGTAGCGTTTAGCGAACTGATGGTTTTTCACCACCCCTGTGACAGGACGCTAGTCTGTCGCCAGATACTTCCCCAGCAGAGCTGGTACCCACTTGTACACCTGGGTGGAGTGAGGAAAATAGGAGTAAAGTGTCTTTCCCAAGGGCACAACACCGAGCCGAGCGGGGATCGAACCCGCGACCTCTGGATCACGAGTTGACCGCCTAAACCACTCGACCACGGTGCCTCAGGTTATGTATTACAATTTCTAATTTCCGTGGGCAAGGAAACTGCTGATAATGTTTTTCTATAATCGTGTGTGCGTCAAAGTCAAAGTCAAACTTTTATTTTCAGATGGTACATTGAATAAGCAGTGCATTTGCTTTTTTTCATCAAGCCATCTATCTAAAGAAAAAAAAAAGCGAGAAAAAAAAGATAATGTATATGCAGACATAGAATAAAAATCCTAATCTATGGTAAACTATACAAATCAAGCAAGAAAAACAATAACATAGCGTGTGTGTACGTGCGTGCGTGCGTGTACGTGTTTGTGTGAGTGTGTACGTGCGTGCGTGTGCGTGCGTGTGTGTGTGTGTGTGTGTGTGTGACTTAAACATTTGAAAGTGAGGTTCATCCCTTTGTTTTTATCAGTAGATACGAATTGCAAGCTATAGGATCTGAAGACTACCACTGGGTGAGATCTGCACTGCAGAAAAAGGCAGGCTGTGTGTGTGTGTGTGTGTGTGTGTGTGTGTGTGGAGGGGGGGGGGGGGGGTACTGGTTTACTTCTTTTGCTTCAGAATAGCACAGGAGGTAGAGAACGATGTGAAGTGCCTATTGGCTTTGCGCGCGCGCACATACACACACCCGCGCGCGCACGCACGCATGCACCCACGCGCACGCATGCACCCACGCACGCACCCTCTCACGCGCATGCATGTACCACCCCCCCACACGCGCGCGCACGCACCCATGTGTGCGTGTGTGTGTGTGTGTGTGTGTGTGTGTGTGTGGCGCGCGCGTGTGTATGTGTGTACATATGCCTGAGAAAGAGAAACACTTTTGAACACAGAATAAAAATTCTTTATTGCACATTATTTTCATGTCATCAAAAATATCGATAGCAAATATTAACAACAACAACAACTACAACAAAGGATAGCATACAGCACAGGTCAACAGTTCTTTGCCAGGTTTTTGCTGAGATTTCCTGTACCTACTATTATTATCATTATTTCTTTTTTTTTACAAAGATATAGGATACTATAACAATCTTTTATTTAAATGGAAAAAAGGGTTTGAATCCGGTAATATAACTGCTTTTTGCATGTTTTGCAATATGCTATAACAATCTTAGATTTAATAGAAAAAACAACAACTTACACCTGAATTCCCCAACAGCACTGCTTTTCAGCATGTTCTTCAATTGTTCAGTTACATGATAAAAACACAGGACTATACAAAACCAGATGCAAGCTTTGAATCAGTAGTACTCATCATATCCGTGAAAACACCGTATCAATTTTTCAATGAATGTTTTTTTTCAAGTTATGAGGGAGAGTTGGAGGTTTGGGGGGAGGGGGTGGGTGGGTGAGTAGAAAAGTAAAGAAAAAGGTTACAAAAATATCAGTTATGACTTTTCAATGAACTGCAGCAGCAGCAGCACCACCACCACCACCACCTGCTGCTGCTGCAGCAGCAGTTGTAATAGTAATTTGGAAATCAAGAGGTAATGTGAGAGGTCGTGGCTATTCAAAGGTAGACTGTTGTATTGCATTGTATAGTCTTGTTTTGTGTTGTACTCATATGTTATTGTAGAAGTTGATAGAAGCTGTATGGAACAGGGATTTGTGCCGCTCTCCTCGCCAAGAGCACATAACCACAACATGCTGCTGTCCAGTTTTTCTACCTTTCTAGGTTGCATGCTTCATGTATGTGTGTGTGTGTGTGTGTGTGTGTGTGTGTGTGTGTGTGTGTGTGTGTGTGTGTGTGTGTTTCTCGGTGGCAATGGCTTTTCCTTTTCTTCTTCTTTTTGTTAGTTTGTAGAACAGAATATTGCCAGAGACAATTTTTTTGTTGTAACCGTAGTTTGTTTTATGTGTACTTAATATAGTGCTGAGTTTATATCAAACACTAGCATCCCGACTATGCATTATTACAATTACTATATTATTACGGTTACAACAATAACAACAACAACAACAACAAAACAAGCCTTTCGGCTGAGACTATAAACCGAGGTCCCGTGTGCAAACGCACGCAGAACATCTTACGCACACGTTAAAACCCGATCCGCTAATCGGAAGAGTAGGCCATTGTGTTCCGGTGAGAACGGATGACAAAATTTACAAAACAGCATGCACATGGGGACTAGATGTAAAAAAGCACATGAGTGCTTATTCCATTATCGTGGAAATAAAATAATAGATGAGTAAATACATATATAAAAATAATAGATAAATAAATAAATAAATAAGATTAATTATTCATGGTATTGGGGAGTGGGGAAACATTTACCTTCTGATGGGACTTGAAACCTCCATTTTCCCCTTTCTAGACCAATGCTTGAGTTGAGTGGATAAGGGGTCTTACCATCCATCCCTTTGGGTCCACGAAGTCGTGGGTTTGAATCTCGGCAATGGCCTCTGGTGGATTTAAAGATGGGGATTTTTACCATCTTACGCGTCAGCTTAACACACAGACCCGCCAGTGCTTTAATTCCCCTCGTGTATATACGCAGGCAGAAATGAAATAATTTATGCAATTTAAAGGGCCCGTAATTCATATCATCTTTCGATGGGTTACGGAAACGCAAACATGCCCAGCATGCACAATTCTAGCCTTATGGAATCTTCCAAGTCTGAAAAATTGCTATGCAATGTAATAGAAGTAGTCGTAGCAATCGTCGTAGTGGTGGTGGTGGTTGTTTGGTGATGGGAGTGTTGGTACTGGTGGTAGAAGCAGTTGTACTAGGGGTAGTTGTTGCAAACTTACTACTAACAGAAATAGTAGTATAGCAGCAGCAGCAGCAGCAGCAGCAGCAGCAGCAGCAGCAGCAGCAGCAGCAGCAGCAGCAGCAAAACAACACAACATTAATAGTAGCAGTTGTAGTGGATATGAAATGCACCTTCAGTGGCCAATTTAGACTTGAAAGCCTCTTTTCAATCAGTGGTTATTTGGTTCATGAACTAGTAAGCTTTCTGTAAATCAAAAACATGCACTTTGCTCCCCAACCCACTCCTTACACCCCCACCACTCAAAAATGACAAACAACCAACAAACGAGCCAACATCCCCCACCCCCACCCCCTGCCTTCCATCCTTCATAACTGCCCTATGTTCGTCTCGTTCCTTTTTGACCACCACAATCACGCATTAGAGAAACGAGGAAGAAAAAGAACTGGTCTTGGCTGAACTGTCTGTCTTACACCTGTAAAAAAGTGTCTTACGTCTGCAGTCTATGAAATGTGAGTCACTTTACCGTGTTTCACATCGTTTAGGCTATACCAATAGAGTCAAGGAATAAAGTTTTTAAAAAAAGAAGGCTTAGAAGCAGACTGGGGAGGGGGATAAATGCAGGTTCTGGTAAAATATCCGGAGATGGTACTTGTCATTAGTTCAGAGGACTGCAAGAGACCATTTGATCTTCTAAGTATGACAGGAAGAATGAAACAACAACTAAACATGATGATCATCATAATGATCAGTATCATGATAATCATCATCAACACCACCAACAACAAAAACAACAACAAAAAACATCAACATTTTTATAACTCACTATCAGATCCAGCACAGCAGTCTTGTTCTGACATTGTTCAGCATGTTTTATAAATAGTTGTCATATCAAATCGATACCCTACACGTCTAGAAAGCTTCTCTGTATTTTCCCACTTCACCACCGTTTTGTAACAGACACGGTGATGTAGTAAGCTTGGTAACTGATATGGCAGTGCATTACTTTATTTAAATGGCGCCTGTTGTAGTGATCTCTGTAGATAGCCGACGTTTCTCTCACTTGAAAATGTACACAACTCACAGCAGTTTCAGTCTTTTGAATTGCACCCAGCCGATTTTCTTTTAATTTCATTGCAACAGCTTTGATGAGAATAAAAAAGAAAAATCTCACAACCAATAAAAAAAAAAGAACAAATACAAGCTTATACAGAGTATATTGTAAGGCAGGACATATGCACACTGGCATGCTTAATAACAGTAGAATGTACAGATATAGGCATATTGTTTGACAACCAATTGATCCATTTTCAAAGGCTTTTATGTTTAGTAACTTTTTTCACAAAACTTGCATCACAAAACAGATGGCTAACTTTTGTCATCCATTTTCTGGAAGCGAGCTAATATCTTTGAAAACCTGGCTTTGGAGGCTTTGCCATGTGTCTTCTTAGCTTCTGTATTGTTCACCTCGTCCGCCATTTGCCCCTCATTATTGGCATTACTTTCTCTAGCTCTGCTAGTCTGTGGGTCACTGACATTGTCTGTATTTGGCTTGGCAGGAACTGTCCTCTGAGTTCTCACTACATGATTCTGTAGTTCTTGAGACTTTGTTACAGCTTGTTTCAGGGTTTTTGAGGTTCCGTTTGTCCTTTGATCCTGAGTGCCTGGTGCTCTGTTTCTACGTTGTCTTTGTCTCTTGCCACTTTGCTCGTTTTCGACAATGACAGTTGGTTCTACATGCATTTCTGGCGACTCTCCTTCGTTGTGGTCTTCATTGCCCATCTCGTCTTCCCCGAAATCAACCACAGTGATTTTAGGTATCTCCGTGGGCCGTATTTTCCGAGAGGGTCGACTAGATTTGCCACGCTCAGGTGGTTCTGGGGCGCTCTGCCGCTGCTGAGGAGCCCCTCTAAGGACAGGAGCGACAGATGGTGAGAACAGATCCGTTGTCTCTTCAGTGTCCATGGCTTCATCATCAAACGTCTCCTCCTCGTCGTCCTCACTGTCCGAATCGAGGTCCAGGTGTACGTCATCCTCGGTGACGGGTCTGAGGTGACCTGTGTCATCTACGATGGCTGAAGGGTCATCTTGCTGGTGGCGGGAGGCATGGGAGGAGCGGCTGGAGGAATGGGAGGAGCTGAAGACGTCCTCCTCATCATTGGAGCTGACGTCTGGCGTCTCCAGGGAGCTTGAGGTGGTCACCAGCATGTGGCCGTTGGTGCCCGTCAGTGTCGGCCTGTTGCTTGCCTGGGGCTGTCGCTGTTGGCGCTGGTTGTGATGGTGCTGCAGCTGACGCGCTGCTGCTACTCTGTGGCATGAAATAAAGAGTGATGTAGCACAGCCAGTACGATGCTGATGTCGCCTATTGTGCGTTATCACTTGTACCAGTTTTCTCTTGTTTTATGTAACAATAAAATCATACATTATATTACAAAACTCACCACTAATCATTTTCTCTCATTAAAAAAAGCAAGCATCAAGTCCAATTACAACGCACTGTGCTGATTTTTTTTTATATACAACACAGCAAACATGTGAAACATTACACAGCAGGGTAAATATGTATGGGATGAAAGACAACCCGTTCCTTTTGCATTTGTATACCTGTAACACATGATGTAAATTGCTCTTAAAAATAATCTGTAGAATAGATGTTCTCACATACTTAAATTCTACATTCTTGAATTCTGTTGAAATAGGGGAAAATCCCCAAGTACCGAACAGGTGACTAATACCGAACAGCCGATTTCTCAAAATCGGGACTTAACTGCTCAGATTTGATTGGGTGAGGTGATGAAGTACTGTCCCTTGGAACCATGTACGAAAAATAATGGCCAAGAAAAGGGTTCCACGAAAATGATGAGTTATTTTATGATTTTAGGCCTCTCACTACTATTTTCGACCTAAGAAAATAGAAATCATACAGTAACACAACTATTCCATAAACTCTCTACATCTTTTTTTTACAGAGCTGAAGAAAAATCAAATCGAATGAAACAACCAGTTTCTTGTCTATAGGCCTACCTGTTTTTCACAGCCATGGCATTTCGCTTCAGGGACCTTTTCCCATGAACCACTGCGACAGGCACGTGCGGCTTGGGTCGCACTGCTGGCGCCATCTTTTGTCCCGCTTCGGAAGTATTCGTCGGTTTCCTCTTTTGATCGGCCCCCAAAGCGCCTAACACTTTTGCCATCTGAGCCGCTTTCAACATGGAGGACACTGACAAACAACAAACAACAACAGTGTGAAAGAAATGTTATGGCATGAAAATAAACACACAAAGAAAACATAATTACTAATTATTTGAGCTATTGATGTGTGATGTGTTTCTTACATCAGTTGATGTTTCATTTTCACATGAGGTATCTTTATTACAGTCATATTCATTGCACTGTCCTTAACACTGATCAGATATAAACTATTCTCTCTCTCTCTCTCTCTCTCTCTTCTCTCTCTCTCTCTCTCTCTCTGTGAAATATTGTCCGAAATGTATCGATTCTATTATATAAGGCATTCAAATTACGATCAGTGCTGACTTAGTTAAGTTTGTTAATGTGTGTGTATGTTGAGTGATTTCATTAATATTACCTGTGTACTCTACCCCTTCATTAGGGGCAATGGCCTTTACATGAATAAACATTCCGAATCCGAATCCGAATCCGAATCTCTCTCTCTGTGTCTGTCTGTCTGTCTGTCTGTCTCTGTGTGAGGCTGATTCACTATGTGATACATCAAAAGCAAAAGCAAAAAAAGAGCAAATATTATGTATTTGAACTAAGATTAACAGAATTACGAAATGTCGGTGTTTCTTTTTTCTCTCAACTGTTTTGAAATATGTATAGCACTCTTGTCTTACGTGTATGACTTGAAAAAAAAGTACACACACACACACACACACACTTTCAAATCAGATGACAGAATTTACAAAAGTGCCTACACACGGGGACTGGATGTAAAAAAGCACATAAGTGAGAAATCATCATTTTTTTCTTGTGCACTTGTAAATGTTCCAAGCGCATCACATGTGTGCGTGCGTACTTGTGAGTCTATGTGCAAGACAATGGCTGAGTCTAAAGATGAGTTCATCTACCTTTCAGAAAAAAATACAGTTACTTACGCCATTGACACCATACATGGAAGCTACATTTGCCTGGAATATTGGCATTATCTCTAAGCAGCAGTTGCAATGCGTGACGGCTTATGTCACAGGAAAAGTTATCTTTCTTACCAGCAGACGCCATTTTGGAAATGCCGCCATTTTTCGGTCCACCGGGTTGTTCCAAGTCATGCTTGGCTGTTATATGATAAACAGAGCAGAGAAAATGACAGATAACACGAAACAATAACGATGTCCACAACACCAATACAGCAACAACAACAACAAGGCTACTACTACTACTACTACTACTACTACTACTACTACTACTACTACTACTACTACTACTACTACTACTACCACCTCCTCCACCACTACTTCTACTAAAAAGAAGAAGAGCAACAACAACCATCACTACCAAACAAACTAATAATAAGGAAACAACAGCAAAAAATTCTTCTGCAACAAATACTTCTGCTAAAGCTGCTTCTACTACTACTACTACTACTACTACTACTACTACTACTACTACTACTACTACTACTACTACTACTACTACTACTAGGCTACTTCTACAACAACTACAACTGCTGCTGCTGCTACTGCTACTATTGCTATTACTGCTGTTGCTGCTGCTGCTGCTGCTGCTACTACTACTACTACTACTACTACTACTACTACTACTACTACTTCTACTACTACTACTACTACTACTACTACTGCTGCTGCTGCTGCTGCTGCTGCTGCTGCTGCTACTTCTTCCTTCTTCTTCTTCTTCTTCTTCTTCTTCTTCTTTCTTCTTCTTCTTCTCTACTACTACTACTACTACTACTACTACTACTACTACTACTACTACTACTACTACTACTACTACTACTCCTGCTGCTGCTGCTGCTGCTGCTGCTGCTACTTCTTCCTCTTCTACTACTACTACTACTACTACTACTACTACTACTACTACTACTACTACTACTACTACTACTACTACTACTACTACTACTAAGCGCTTCGATTTGTTTGTTTTTACAAGATTCAGCACTATATAAATTCCATATATTATTACTACTACTACTACTACTACTACTACTACTACTACTACTACTACTACTACTACTACTACTACTACTGCTGCTGCTGCTGCTGCTGCTGCTGCTGCTGCTGCTAGTTCTACCACCACCACCACCACCACCACCACCACCACCACATCCACTAGTTGTTTTAAGCGATTTGTAAGGGAAATGTGAGGGGAAACAAAGATTTACCGTCAGCCATGGCGTACACTTTCTTTCTGCCTTCTGTCCGTTCCTGTCAAACGAAATATGAACAGTAAAAAAGCTGATATGGAATAATGTAGATTTCTTGCAAACAGTTATAACAATACTTCATAACCAAGCATGGATAGCTACATGGAAAGACTAAAAGGCATGTATGTACTCGTACTATCTCAAAATGAAAAGCCACAGTTTTGAAAGTTATTGATTTTTGGAGTCAATTTGGTTATTTTGAACGATTCTTTATACTAATTGTTAATCAACAAATGGAAAAAGAAATGTTACCATGCCTCCGGAGTTGCTGTCTGAGCGTTCGACAAAGAAGAATAATAATATGGTTTTTAAGGTTTTTGGATTTCTTTTCTGATACATTTCCCTTAAGTACACATACACACTGTTATAAAGAAAAAGAATCGGTCTTATCATCATCATCGTCATCGATATCGCAATCGGCATCATCATCATCATCATCATCATCATCATCATCATCATCATCATCATCATCATCATCATCATCGGGCTTATCCTAATTATCAAAATCCTCATCTTTATCTGCTGTCCTTGGAAACTGGCACCATCATCATGATCATCACACACACACACACACACACACACACACACACACACACACACACACACACACACACACACACACCCCACACCACACACACACACACGCACGCACGCACGCACGCACGCACGCACGTGCTGACAGGAGGACGGGATAGCCTAGTGGTCAGAACATTGCGCTCGCAATCTGACGACCCGGGTTCGATTCCCGTTCAAGGGGATATTTTCCTAGGGAGTTAACATCAGCGCAGACTCTACTCTTCCCCAAAGTCCTTCGGATGAGACTATAAACCGAGGTCCCGTGTGCGAACGCAGCAGAACATCTTGCGCACACGTTCAATCCTGTTCCGCTTTTCGTAAGAGTAGGCCATTGTGTGCCGGTGGGAACAGATGACAGAATTCACAAATCCGCATACACACGGGGACTGGATGTAAAAAAACCCGCACATAAGTGCTTATTCCATTATCCTCGATATAAAAGAATAAGATATAAATTTTTAAAATGACATAGTACACTCATGTGTGTGTTCAGAACGAAACTACAAGGGAGACCAAAGAGAGGAGGGCCAGTAAGCGGCCTGTTTACATATTCCAGCTGCATCCGCAGTTCGTTGTTGGCGTCCCTCAGTGACCGGCCAACGGAGATCAGGTAATAGATGGTCATTCTGCGACAAGCCAGGCAGCAAAGAGTGAAAGAGTTAGGAACATTTGATCAGAAATGAAGAAAAGAAATGAGAAAGAAAGAAAGAAACCTTTCTCCTTTGTTCTCCTGGAGGGGGCTGGATAGCCTGGAGGTGACGGCCCAGGTTCCAGGCACCCCCTAAGCATCCGTTTAAGGGGATTTTCCTCCTGGAGTTAGCATCAGTACCAGCTCCATTCCCCAGAAAGCCCTTCAGATGAGACTATAAACCCAGGTCCCGTACACGAACGCACGCAGAACATCTTGCGCATGCGTTAAAACCCGTTCCGTCTTTCGGAAAAGTAGGCTATTACCTGCCGGTAAAGACAAATAACAAAATTTAAAACACAACAACAAACGCACGCTCTCTGGTATCGTGTTAAGACATCACCCCCAAAGTTGGAATGCAGCTATCTTAATGGCGGGTAAAAACGGTCGCATACGCAAAATCTCACCATTGGTGAACCTCGGAGGACTAGCCGAAGAACGAAGAAAAAAAAGGAAGAAGAAAAAACAGTTCTTCCAGCCCGAGAACCGGCCTACAATAACACCACATTCTGGTTATTGCAGTAGGCTGTGTGTCCACGTTCCTACACAGACCAAGAACCTGTGCATCCTCAGTCCACAGCGTGGTTACAGACTTCTGGTGGCTACATCTACTTTTCTTTCTCCCGGCGTTGACACCCTCTCTCTCTCTCTCTCTCTCTCTCTCTCTCTCTCTCTCTCTCTCTCTCCTCTTCTCTCTCTCTCTCTTCTCTCTCTGTCTCTCTCTCTCTCTGTCTCTCTCTGCTTCTGTCAGCCAGTCAGTCAGTCAGTCGGTCAGTCAGTCAGTCTGTCAGTTAGTCTGTCTGTCAGTTAGTCTGTCAGTCAGTCAGTCTGTCAGTTGGTCGGTCTTCCTGTCTGTATTTGCCTGTCTCTGTCTGTCTGTCTGTCTGTCTGTCTCTTATCTTGGTAACTTAAGTCATATTTTTGTAACTAATTTTTGTTGTTGTTATATAATGGATGGTGGTCTAGAGGTAACGCGCCTGTCTAGAATGCGAAAAGTCCGGGTCGGAAGTGTGCGGTGGTTCAAATCCCGTTTGGGCCCGAAACTTTTTCCCCATCCATTAGACCATGAGTGGTGGTCTGGGCGCTAGTCTTTCGGATGAGACGATAAACCGAGGTCCCGTGTGTTACACAAGATTATTCAGCGCACGTAAAAGAACCCACGGCAACAAGAGAGTTGTCCCTGGCAAAATTCTTAGAAAAAAGCCACTCTGATAGGGAAACAAAATACAGTTGCAGACCAAAAAAAAAAAAAAAAAAAAAGGGTGGCGCTGCTCTTGTGGCGACGCGCTCTTCCCGGGGAGAGCAGCCCAAATTTCACGCAGAGAAATCTCGTGACTTAAAGTGGTATAAATGAAATAAATAATAACATTTTGTTGATATTGCTTTTTCTTTTTCCTTTTCCACTAAAATACTAAGCAGTTCGGCAACCTCCTTCATGTATGGGCCAATGGCCTTATGATTTCGAGTACGAGTTCTCTCTCTCTCTCTCTCTCTCTCTCTCTCTCTCTCTCTCTCTCTCTCTCTCTCTCTTCTCTCTCTCTCTCTCTCTCTCTCTCTCTCTCTCTGTCTGTTTGTCTGTCTGTCTGTCTGTCTGTCTGTCTGTCTGTCTGTCTGTCTGTCTGTTCCCCAAGCCAGAGGGCAGCCAATATAATTATACCCTCACCCCATCAGCATGAAGATGGGGAGAATGACACCAGGGGAAGCCACATAGTCCATGACGGAGTTGACACTGGCTGGTAGCTCATTCTCCATAGTCTTCGTCAACACGTTGTAGATCTTGTTCAGACCACTACAGAAAAATGGAATGAGTTTAGAAATGTTTCGCATCGTGTACATTTACTTTATTCGTGAAGGTACATTTATCAGTTTATGCCAGGTAGAATAATAATTTTTTTCACACACACGCAGACACGCATGTATGCAAGGATACACGCACGTACGGGTACACACACACACACACACACACACACACACACACACACACACACACACACACACACACCACACACACACACACACACACAACACGCACGCACACACACACCACACACACACACACACACACGCACGCACGCACACACGTCACAACACACATATCTGTCTAGACTACATATCATACCTCACAAATAACCTAAACGAACTGCCTACATAACCACACACAAAGACACACACACACACCACCCTACCACCACCCACCACCACATCACCACCCCCATCACCACCCCCACCACCCACCCACCACCCATCCCCCCCCCACCACCACCCTCCACCACCACCAACACCACCACCCACCACCACCCACCACCCCCATCCCCACCCCCTTCCACCACCCACCACCACCCACCACCACCCACCACCACCACCCACCTCCTCCTCCACCCACCCACCCACTACGACCACTGACCTAAAAGGGCCGCAATCAGGAGAGGGTTCTATGCCGACGATGGCGAAGAGGGGAGGCAGCATGCAGAGGAAGAGCATGACGAGCAGCAGGGCGAAGTAGAAGTTGTTGGAGCGCGAGGCCCTGAAGATGCGCTCCTGGGGAACGTTGCACACCAGCACTGTCCAGCAGCGCACGTACATCAGCAGCAGCAGCTTCAGGAAGTTCAGCAGCGCCAGGCCCGGGGAGAAGAATATTCCCAGCCTGGAGACACAGAGAGACAGACAGACACAGAGAGAGAGTCAGAGAGAGAAAGACAGAGAGAGAGGGGGAGGGAGGAGGGGAGGGGGAGGAGGGAGAGAGAGGGGGGGGGGGGGAGGAGAGAGAGAGGGGAGAGAGGGGAGGGGGAGAGAGAGAGATCAAATCAAATCAAATCAAAATCTTTTATTTCGAGGAAAATGAATAAGCACCCGTGCTTGTTTTATTTTTTTATTTTTTTATTTTACTACTACATCATCCAGTCCCAGAGAAAGAAAGAAAGAAAGAAAGAGAGAGAGAGAGAGAGAGAGAGAGAGAGAGTGAGAGAGAGAGAGAGAGAGAGAGAGAGAGATTAAAATTAAACCAAATCAAATCAAATTCTTTTTATTTCGAGGAAAACGAATAAGCACCCATCATGTGAGGTTAAAATTTTAAAATTTTTTTTTAAATCATCCAGTCCCACAGAGTGAGAGAGAGAGAGAGAGAGAGAGAGAGAGAGAGAGAGAGAGAGAGAGAGAGGAGAGAGAGAGAGAGAGGAGAGAGAGAGAGAGAGGAGAGAATCATCTTAGGATCACCGTTTTCTTTTTTGAAGACATATTTGGAGTGTTCGTTTTCATTAGTCATCGCTGTAGATGTTATCATTATTGTCGTTTTGATGAATCGGTTTCTTCTTCGTCGAACTATCAGGCAGCAACTATTGTTGTCTGTCAAAAAAACGAAAATGCTTTGTGCTGCGCTGCCCATAAGCGCCTGACAAGTCAGGACCAGCGTATCTGACTTCGGCGTGGGAGAGAATTATTATCTTGTTAAGTCTTTGTGGACAATAAAGGCAGGAGAATGGGCCAAGAAGGCAGAAAATAGACAAGAAACGAGTGACAGGGAGAAAAAGAACGAGGCAGAAAACAAAGAAAGGGACAGGCAAGAGAGAATTTCAAGCACAGACTTTCCAAAAGGTGAGGATGCTGATTATACTGACAGGCCCTCGGTATCGCCACGAGGGAAAATCGGGTTTATATTCAGCATCATCGTCATTATTGATGAAAGTATCATTGTTAGCATACATATTATCGATGATGGTCATCAATATCACTGCAATATATTGTCATTATGTAGGTCGAATATTCATTATCGTTTAAGAAAATCCTGTTGTGTTTAGAGAGAAAAGTAAAGACATAACATTAAAAAAAAGAGAGATAACAGGAAGAGATAACAGGGGATAGTGACAGAGAAAACCTACGGAGTGAAGAGCAAAGTTCATTATTATGATCTTGATATGGGTATTTGAAAATTACTAGAACTGGAAACAAAGTACATTGCTCGTAATCATAACTTAAGATTATCAATGGAAAACTCACAAACACTTTTGTTAAGACAACATTCAAATGAACTTACCAGATATTTCCTTGATTGTTGATCAAATGCAACAAATTTTCAGCAGTTTTGAAGTCTGGATATTCTGGCTGAAATACAGGAAAAATAATTTACATGAGAGAGAGAGAGCAGACAGCTTACCAACTAAGTAGCCAACGACCCCTCACCCCCCACCCACCACCCCCCACTCAAATCAAAGAAACAAAACCAAAAAATAACAAAACACTCTTTCCATTAAGGTTACCTAGTTGGGTAAATTTAAGTGACTGCATTTTGCACTTGTTTTTTTCTTCTAAACGACAAAACAAGATAAAGGCAAAAAGAAAGAAACAAAGAATAGACAAATTTAAGTTCTGATGAATGTCTCAAGGAGCGACTGAGCATTTGGGAGGACAGTGGACGAAAGACCTTTAGACCTTGAGTGATAGTCTGGGCTCTAGTCTTTTGAATGAGACAATAAACCGTGGTTCTGTGTGCAACACACATTTATGCACTTAAAACAACCCACGACAAGAGAGTTCTCACAGGCAAAATTCTGTAGGAAAAGCCTCTCTCACAGGGAAACAAGTACATGTACAATTTTCTTTAAATGGGTGTCGTTGCTCTTGTGATGACATGCTCTAGCCTGGGAGAACAGCCCGAATTCTACACAGAGGAATCTGCCGTGACTGAAAGTGGAATACAACACAATACAATACAATACAATGCACTGCAGTACAATTAAGGTAAAGGTAAATGTGTACCATAACCTATGTGGTCGTAGGGGAATGAGGCATCAGAGACCTCAACTTCTCAAGGGGCCAGCATATTGAGGGCGGCGCTCATCTCTTCCTCGCTACTTTACCTTCCCTGACCCTAAAGAGGCAGGTACCCATTTACAGCTGGGTGAAATGGGGAACTGTACTGAAGCCAAGGCGCGCAAACGGTCACCCATCCAACTGGTAACCACGCTCGATGCTGCTTAACCTTAGCTGGGGAAAGCGAGTTCTCTGACCACTGAGCTATCCCGTACCGCAATACAATACAACAAATACAAAACAACACAACACAATACATTACAATACAATAGAACACAATACAATACAATGCAATGCATCACAATACATAAAATACAATTCAATATAATTCAATTAAAAAAAGACGAGAAAAGACAATGAATACTTAGTTTAAAAAAAGACAGAAAAATGCTACAATCAACACAACACTTACAAACTTCTTTTGAAGGTCCCAGCAGCAGATGTTGTTGCAGTACTTGACGAAGAGACTGCGGAAGACATCGATGATGAAAATCTGACCCAGGGTAAAGATCAGGTCCATGATGGTCAGTTTAAACACCTCCTGCCAGCAACACGCAATATTGACAATATTGACGGTGATGGTAATAATGATAACACTGACTTACGACACAGCAAAAGCAGTAATAGCAATTGCAATAACAATTTGACAACAACATCAGAAGAGCGAATGATAATGATAAAATCACTACCACCACAACAGCGACGACCACCAACAAGAGAAATGACACTACAACAAAAGGAATGACGACAACAACGATGATGATGATGACGATGACGATTTGATGATGATGTGATGATGATAACATAAAGAAATGAGTCTAAAAACCACCACCACCACCACCTTTACCAAGTGCAATTACAACAACAACGACGATTACTACTACAATTACTGTTGCTTCTCGTACTTCTGCTACCACTTTTGTTCGCTATTCCTATTGTTAAAAAAAGACGAAGAAGGAAAAGAAGGAGACGAAGAAGAAAAGAAGAAGGAGACGAGGAAGGAAAAGAAGAAGGAAAAGAAGAAGGAGACGAAGAAGAAGAACGGGGAGGAGGAGGAGGAAAAGAACACCACTCTACACCCACCCACACTCACTGCCTTTCCTTTCCCCCTCCAACCAACTCCACCCACCCTCCACGACCCCCTCCCTCCAAACAAAAACAAAACCCTAACCCAAAACAAAACAGAATAGAACCCCCCCCCTGTCCTCCACCCCCAACACACACACGTCAAATCCCAAAAACAAAGCAACCCCTTCCATGCACAACTCTAACGCACCTGGCCAATCATGGTCTCCCAACAAATTGACACCTTGGTGGCGTTGGCTCTGCAGTTGTCTCCCCCCACACCATCCGTCCTCACCCCTCCCTGGCTGCCGTGCTGTTGGCCGCTGCCAGAAAACGGTTCCGCCGAGCTGCTGTTGATGCCGATGGGGGTGGTGAGGATGGGCATGGCGGAGGTGAGGGAGATGTCTGTGATACCATTTCCATTGGAACCCCCGTTTGCACACAGCGATGAGTTGCTGACCGTCTGGGTCACCGTCTGTTCTTTCTGTTGGTGGGGGTGGAACAATGTTTGGTAGAAGGAGTTTAGAATTGTGCACAGCGTGGCAGCACTTGATTTGTGTGATGTGTGTGATATGTTCTAGGATAGTTCCAACAACGTTATGCCGGGTTTCATTACAGTTTGATGCATATTGAGAGGACAACATGGTATCTCAGCTGGGAAATGCTTTTCAACAACAGCTTCATGTTGGGACCACCTAAGTGATAGGTGACATGAAAAGAAATTATAGGACATTTATACCTCTTTTCAACACACACACACACACACACACACAAACGCACACACGCACGCACACACGCACGAACGCACGCACCCACGCACACACACACACTCCACAAAAAAGCAAAAAAGCACAGAAAGACAATCAGAGACAAGCAGAGACAGAGACAAAGACACAGACCGCCCGACCGATCGAGAGACATATATACATACATACATACATACATACATACATACATACATACATACATACATACATACATACATACATACATACATACATACATACATACAGATAGACAGACAGACAGATAGACAGTCAGACAGATAGACAGACAGACAGACAGGCAGGCAGGCAGGCAGGCAGACAGGCAGGCAGACAGACAGGCACAGGTAGACAAACGAGGAGAAAAATTAATTACCAAATCTTGCTGTTTGTTGTAGAGGGCGATAAACAGAGTATACAAGTTGACCAGGTTCAGTATGAAGATTCTGAAATTTAAAAAAAATCCTTTTCTCACAGCATGAATAAGCTTGAGTTTTTCTTGACGAGCTCACTTGGTCTGTCCGTCCGTCCATCCATCCGTCCATCCATCCATCCATCCATCCATCCATCCATCCATCCATCCATCCATCCATCCATCCATCCATCCATCCATCCATCCATCCATCCATCCATCCATCCATTCATCCATCCATGTATAACCCACCAACCACCTAATCAGTCATCCACCCAACTACCAAAAAATCTTACAAACGAACAACCAAGGAAGCGCAGCAACCACAGCACAGCTCCCTACCCTAGGCACCATACTATAAAACATGAACATCGTAACATACACGCCATGCCATACTACCCAAGTCCACACCACCCCACACCACATCCCATCCTACAATCCCACCTCACATCCCATTGTACCCCAAAACCCCACCCACTATCCTACTCACTCCTTCCACTATTCCACCCCACCCTCCATCTCACCTCCCCACCCCATTCCTTCCCATTTCATTTCATCCCTCTCCATCCCACCACACTCAATTCCCCTACTACTTTACCTTAGTCCATCCCATCCACTATCTCACCCTACCCTACCCCATACCACCCACTATCTCACCCTATCCTACCCCATCCCACCCACTGTACCACACCACCCTGCCTCATCCTACCCGTTATCCCACCCCACCCACACTATCCCACCCTACCCTACTCCATACCATCCCATCCACTATCCCACCCTACCCCACTCCACACCACACCACCCAACTCCACCACACCACACTTTACCCCCACTCTACCCCATCCCAACTACCCCACCCCAACCCAACCCTATACCATCCCCCACCCCCATCGACCCCCCCCCCCCCTGACAGCCCCCCTCCCTCTCCCCCCCCCCTCACCTGGCCAGCTGCAGACGCAGGGCGATACGCGGGTGATACTTCTCTATCAGGGCGATGAGGTCCAGCACGTTGGGGAACAGGGTGGTGATCAGCGTCATCATGATCGTCAGCTGTGCACACACACACACACACACACACACACACACACACACACACACACACACACACACACACACACACACACACACACACACACACACACACACACACACACACACACACACACACACACACACACACATACATTCACACATGCGTGTGCGGGCGCGATTGCCGGCGCACGCACGCATG
This sequence comes from Rapana venosa, assembly GCA_028751875.1. Lineage (NCBI taxonomy): Eukaryota > Metazoa > Mollusca > Gastropoda > Neogastropoda > Muricidae > Rapana > Rapana venosa. The sequence goes on from CM054134.1 coordinate 100,618,325, forward strand.
CACACATGTACGCACAAACGCACGCACGCATATACACACACATTAACACACACACACACACACATTGATTTTTTATAGTTTAACACTGTTTTGATTTTTTAAATTCTATGTATGCATGTATTATTGTTTCCTCGTGTTTGATTTGTATGGTTTATCATGAAAGGTTTTTTAAATTCTATGTTTGCATATATATATCTTTTTAAAATAGATAGATGACTTGATGGAAAAAGCACATGCACTGCTTATTCAATGTAGCATCTAAAAATAAAAGTTTGACTTTGACGCACGCACGCACGCACGCACGCACGCACGCACGCACTTCCTCTTGTTTTTCTTCTTTAAACGCCCAGACAGCAACTATTATTGTCTGTCATATGAGCACAAATGCATTACGCTACGGTTCAAAGCCTGACAAGTCAGTGCCAGCGCATCCGAATTCGGCGTGGAAGAAAATTGTTGTCATCTGTTAAGTCTTTCTGGAAGAAAGGCAGGAAAAAGGACCAAGAAGGCAGAAAATAAACAAAAAGGAGGTGACGGAAGAAAAGAACAAGGCAGAAAGAAAGAGAAGGATAAGAAAGAGGAATTCTAGCACAGTTTCAGAAAGGTAGGGTGCATGATTATATGATAGACCCTGGTATCCCAGAGGGGATATTCGAATGCTTCAACCTACCATTTTCCAGAAGCCAGGAGTTACTTTTCGGATTGACCCTGTTCAGCGGACTTCCGATGCTAAACGCCACTCATTGGCCAGAAGCCAGCCTGAGATCGTTCGATGTTGGCATTCAAGATCCGGAAAAGTAGCAGCATGCCTGGAAACAGAAATGAATACATGTTGGATTTATTCCGGAGAAAGATGAGCAGATGCCTGGAGAAAAAAAATGAGGAGATCGAGAGAGGAGAGAGAGAGAGAGAGAGAGGAGGGAGGAGAGAGAGAGAGAGAGAGGAGAGAGGAGAGAGAGAGAGAGAGAGAGGGGGGGGAAGCATTTGACTTATCGACTGCAAAACATAATTTAGATTTTTTTTTGTTTTGCTTTCGTTTTTTTTTTTTAAAGTAAGGCATTGATAGGCTTTTTAGCAGCCGAAGGGAGATGAAAATCGTCAATTCTGGATGCTATGGTTGTCAATGTTCTGGTGTATACGTTTTGGGGTGGTGGTGGGGTTAAACCCACTCTCTAACCCCATTTTCATTATCTAAATTGCCTGTTTCCAACTGCATATCACAACCATTGAGATGACTATCATTATTCTCATAACAGTGTTGCTTCACATGACACACTCCATGAAAACCAAACATGTTGAACGCATACCATATAAATGTACACAAACTGCTGATTAAAAGGAACACACAAAAGAATTCGTTTAAAATGTTTTCAGTGTTCAACCCTTATTCACCGTCATTCTTCCCTCCGCTGCTACTGCATTAATGTTTTCACATTCAATTTGCTGACGGCTTAAAAGCAGGCGTTATAATTGTATTAGTCTATTATTAGACACTCTCCACACCAATACCTGCCTTGGTGCCCGTCCATTCCCCCGACGCTATTATTCTCCTACCATTACTTCCACATCAGCTGCCTTTTATATGCATAGACTCGTTCTGCTGAGCCATGAACCTTACAAAATGTTTGCACACACACACAAACACACACACAAACATACACACACATCCATCACCACCACCAACACATCACATCGCATCACATCCCATCACTTCACATTACACTGTAATGTAACAGAAACGTTCAGAAACGTTCGTAAGTTTATTGAAAGCATACTCACTTCCTTTCCTCTTGTTTCTTTTCTTGTTCCTCAACAATGGATTCCTAGCACAGAAAACAAACTTCAGCACATCTTCAGAGACAAGGTCAGACTGAAAACCCCACCACCTGCCATACTCATTCACAATCCAAAGAACTAACCCCTCTGGTCAACTGCAATTAGCTAACCAAAGGTTTTCGTGTAAAGAAAAAGCACAAGTGTTTCTTCATGCAATAAAATAACAAAAAAGCTAAAACAACACAAGGCATGGGTTTAATGCAAAACCTTATAATCAAAATATATATTAACTGATGGTAAGAAATGTTCAAAAAATCATGCAAGCTCTGTGAAAATGGAAAAGCGAGGGATAGTGGACCTACTGTGGCCACGCCACGTGTTCTCAGTCTCCGGGAAGAGAATAAGGTATTGTCTTGTCTTGTGTTGTATTTCGTCTGAGTGAGTGGGGAGACATTACATTGAAGACAGAATTGAATTGTATACTACTTTAAGTAACGGCTGATTTGTGTGTGTGAATTTCGGGCTGCTCTCTCTGGGGAGAGCACGTCACTACCAGAGCAGTGCTACCCATTAGAAAAAAAATCATGCCTGCATGTGTGTTTATTTCCTTATGAGATGAGCTTTTTTTGTTTTGTCTTGCTTCTTTTAAAAAAAACAACAGAATTGCCATGATTTATATTATATGGGCTAAATAGATTTTGCACACAAGACCTCAGTTTATCGTCTCCCCCGAAAGACTAGCACACATATCACCACCCAACAGGCTTAAAGAGAGATGAGCTTGCACTTCTCGATTTCTAGGTAAGTACTTCACCTCCAGACAAGCGGTCCACCACTCCCAAGGTTCACAAAGAGAAACTGTGACCAAGGCTATGCAATCTGCTATCACTCTCATTATTTGCAATATGCTGTGACTTATTATATGCACTGTGTCGTGGCAGAAATACTGAAGCAAACAGCAGCAGACAAAGAAGCAGGCACCTTGGATGTGTTTCCTTGTGTAATATTCCTTTTTTTTGCTCTTTACACCAGCAAAGATTGCAATTGATGAACATTCTTGTTGTTTTTGGTTTACACTTTACAGCTCAGCAGCCGTCATGTTTATGTTAATTTTCATTGTTTAATAAATGAGCACACCACAAGCTACAGGCTTGTTGTTGCTATGATTCCAAAATGCTGTTTGTTTTTCAACGTTTATCCTCATTTCTGAAAGACACGCTCTATAAAGCAAGCAGGCACCTTCATGGTGGTGACGATGGAGGCGTGTTTGGTGGTGGCGGTCTCGGGGTTGCCCACCATGTAGTCCCAGTCTGTGAACACCTTCCAGGAAAACGTGAACTGCTCGTCTTTGTTCGACATGCGACTCTGCCTGGAGTTGGAGGCCATCCTGCAGAGACACAGCGGGTGAAGGAGGCATAGACATGATGAACAGTTGCGTTTGTTTTGCTTTTCCTTCGGATGAGACTATAAACCCAGGCCCCGTGTGCGAACGCATGCAGAACATTTTGCGCACACGTTAAATCCTGTTCCGCTTTTCGAAAGAGTAGGCCATTGTGTGCCGGTGGGAACAGATGATAAAATTTACAAAAACCGCATACACACGGGGACTGGGAAAAAATGTCATCTGAGCGCTTTGATTTGTTGCTTTACAAGATTCAGCGCTATATAAATTCCATACATTATTATTATTATCATTTCATTTATTTTGTGAATAGTTATCTCTTGTTTGCTGGTTATTGGTTTATCTAAACAGAGTTTATTTGATTTATTCATGCAAGACAGTCAATGCAGTAACACTTAAGAAAAAGCATAGATAATTATGTTTGTGTTTGTATATCACCATCATGAACTGATGTACAGTACTCCCAACAAAATGCATAAGAACCACAGGCTGCAGCTAATTCCAATTTACTGGTCGAATTGAAAATAAGGTACGTTTTGAGATTTTGAGAATATTGAGAAAAATAAAAGGCAATCTGACAAAACGATGTAAAAAATAAAACAACAGTAGACTTCCAGGTTATTTGGAAACGAGTCACAAACAAGATACTTGAGGTGGAGGATTTAACATTCCGTTTCATAAATAGATCAGCAAAAAGCCAAGCACCCCTTCCTCCGCTCAAACCAAATACATGAAAGACGAAAGAAAATACAAAAGAAGTGATTACAGGAAGAGAAACCTTACTTTTTCAACACCACGATGAAGCTGTAAGCAAAGGAGAGAAGGGTGGTGACCAGGTAGGCCAACGGCAGACGATAGCCTTTGCCAATGGTGTCCTCATTTCCGTAGTACCCGTAGAAAAGTGGGGAGTAGTGCATCACACCCTTTTATGGACAAAAATGTATCAACATGATCAATATGATATCAAAACATCAAATTTCAACCATTCAAAAAATCAATTTTAACACATTTGAATAAACAATATTGTTTTAAACATTTTACACACACGTGCGCACATATGCACACACACACACACCGTTCTTCTCTTTCCCCTTTAACCCCACCCCCTCCCACCCCTCAACTTCCTCCTCCAAAGTCCACAAGCACACCACGCACTCCCGCTCGCATAGAGACGCGCACATTCGCACAGGTGTGCACTCACATGTGGACAATACACATGGAACAACGACAAAGCCGTTATGTCAAAGCTAGCTGTATTCAAATGCTCAGATAACTGACCTCAGCGTTCCAGATGGTCTTCAGGTCATAGGCTGAGCCCAGTTCATCGTCTGGGATTTGCTTCCTCTTCGTGGTGCCGTAGTCTGGCCCCACCAGCATCTGTTCAAATACACCACACTTCTCAGGAGACTGCTTGGAGGCTACAATCATGGGGCAACAACACTGTTGATAATGTAAAGGCTTTATGTTTGCGGGACTATCTTTTTTTCTTTCCTCGGCTAGACCTCCGATGATTTTGCGTATAATTATAAGGTAGTCGCATTCCGACTAGGGGATGTGATGGAATATTAGTTTGACAATTTTATTGAAAAACAAGTTTCATCAAATATTAATTATCTGGCATCATTAGCTTAAAAGTTTAGACTTTAACAGTGTATCTGCTCATACAATTATTTAGTATCTTACCGTCGCTGCTAAACTCGGGTCATCTGGTCCTATGACTGTCCACTCACAGTTTGCCATCGTGTGGGATGGATCGGAACATGTTGCAGATAACGTGCCGTGTGATAGCTCCCGCTCCTGCTAAAATGTCTGCAGGAAGTGTTGGTATGTCTCTGGAAGCTTTAATGACGTCCCTTTGTGTCCAGAAAGATACAGTTAGTTCTCTGCGTGGTTCTTGTTCAAATAGTTCTCTGTGAATTGTTAGCTTTAGAGTTCTTCGCATGATCTTAAATAATTCTCTCATCGCTCACTGTAATATATTAGCTTTAATGGCTAAGGTTTGTGTTGAACAGTGCACAAATTTTGATCATTTAAGAACGTAAAATGATGGGAGAAAAAGAAATCAAAGAAGCATTGCAAAATATGTATAAGGCTTCCTCGAAGAGAATGACAGGATTTGACAAATTAAAGTCTTATATCTGCTGGCGATACTTGCCAGTACGCAATGCACCAAACTCAAACCTGACAGCCAACCTATTGAGGTGATTTACACAGGGTTTTTTAGATAATAAAATCCTGTTTTTTTCAGTCATCCATAACACGACACTGAGGTGGCTAAACAGGCTAAGGTCTGCGACAAACCGAACTGCCTAGAGTGGTAGTGGTGAAGGAGCAGACTATGCAGGACTAGCTCCATTCTCTTGCCTGACGACGCTCTGATGTCTGCAAGAGCAGGGTCCTGCCCCAGACTGCACAGTCTTCAATGGAGCAACAACTTTTCTGACCGGAATTCTTGTCTTCTGGAATATTGACTGTCCATACACGTGAAGAAAAAAAGTGGCACGATTTGTTTTAGAAAAAGAAAGGAGATTGGATCAGAAAAAAAAATCCAGGTAAAAACACAAGTGTGATGGAAATAAGTAAATTTCTAACTTAAGATTTCCAGAAGTTGTGGACAGTTGGTATATTTTATGAAAGAGGATCCTTAGCATCCTTACAAACAATCCAAACTTTCCAGATCTGAATCCTTTCCATCTTAATGTTTGGCAATGATCTTCACATTGGAATGAACAGCGGGAACTGAAAACGTGACTTTGCTAGTACAAAGATGGATGACTTTGTCCTCTCTTTTTTAATTTTGCATTCCAACTACTTTCAAAACTGTACGCAACACACGATGCTCAAAATGTTAGACAATCTTCATCTACTTCCATGATTTTTTTTAAAATCTGGAAACGGTCTGGCCGTAATCAATATTCCGGTTAATTAAACTGAATTATCCAGTTGAGTGCTGCTGAGGGGTATCATTTCTCTTGAAGTTTTACGAGTTTTACTAAAATGGGGTCGCACCCAACGGACAACGTTAAGACTTAATTCCTCCCCGGTTTTTTTGTCATTGTTGTGCTTCTGCTGCTGTTGTTGTCGATTGTTGTGGTGGTAGCGATCGTTCTTGGTGGTGGTGGGGGTTCTTTTACGCTTCCTTTTCCTTACTTTTATTACGCAAACGGTATTTTTTCGATATAAATTTTGTCAAGAATATTTCATTCTTGTATTGCCACTCATTTGACAATCTGGAAAGAAAAAAGCTGGTGTGGGTTTACTCTGTCTGGAAGCTGGTTTCCCACACAAAGCCCCCAAAGTCTGGCGGAACACAGGAAGAAAAATGGCGGACTGATGGTTGCTTGAAATCACAGAGCCATGTCTTTGTAGGCCTACATCACTTCTTGGCCAGCTGTCAATCGTCAACAGTCCTGTCAGAAAAGCAGTTAAAGTGGATCTGGAAAAAAGTGAACGGAGAAAGAGGAAGGGACATGGACGGAGGGGGCGGGGGTAGGGTCTGCCGAAAATGAAAGGAATCAGAAACGCAGGAAGAGGAATCCCATTTGAGAGAAGGGTGTGGGGGAAGGATAAGGGGGGTAAGCGGAGGAGGGGAAGGGCCAGCAAAGGTAGTTAATCACACGTTAGCAAAACCAGTCCTTGGAATCTTATAACTGCATTTGCATTCACCTCTGTCTGCATGCACTGAAAGGGCTGAGGATTTTTATCAGATTTCTTATTTGTGATTACCTGTTTATTGTACTGTTTGTCATGAATCATTAGGCACGCACAGTAGCATGACATTGTGTGTGTGTGTGTGTGTGTGTGTGTGTGTGTGTGTGTTTCATTTATTTATTATTCTTTTATTTATTCTTTTATATCGAGGATAATGGAATAAGCACTCATGTAGTTTTTACATCCAGTCCCCGTGTTTATGCAGTTTTGTAAATGTTGTCATCTGTTCCCACCGGCACGCAATGGCCTACTCTTTCGAAAAGCGGAACAGAATTGAACGTGTGTGTAAGATGTTCTGCATGCGTTCGCACACGGAGCCTCGGTTTATAGTTTCATCCGAAGGACTTTTGGGGAGAGTGGATTCTGCACTGATGTAAACTCCAGTGGAAAAATCCCCTTGAACGGGATTTGAACCCGGGTCGTCAGATTGCGAGCGCAATGTTCTAACCACTAGGCTGTCCTGTCCCCCTTGTATGTGTGTGTGTGTGTGTGTGTGTGTGTGTGTGTGTGTGTGTGTGTGTGTGTGTGTGTGTGTGTGTGTG
>CM054134.1:100633255-100645755 GCA_028751875.1 Rapana venosa
TTGGTCACGTGTAACACTTCATCCTGACCCGTAGTAACACCAGTTCTTTGTCACTGTAACACTTCATCCTGATCCGCAGTAACACCAGCGTCACGATGGTCAGTTTTTACTTTTGTTTTCTCACAATCCATTTGTTTCCTTGTCCAGTGTGAAAAAGCATTTTATTTCCATGTTTTCGTCAATTTTTTCCCCTGTAAACTTACATTGCATGGAAACTTTGGTTAAACACACAATTTTGGACTTTGGTAAATCATTTGATTTTGATCGACTTGCAGGGCAAGAATGGGAAGGAAACAGAAGAAAGTAGAGGAATTCTGTGACTCTACGCTTCACCTACGAGTCACGTATTTTGTCTTGATTTTATTCCTTTAGAAATAGCAGCTGAATTTAGAGTTCTGCAAATGAATGAATGAATAAATTGTAATATTCAATATGGTTCTTTTGTTTCTTGGTATAGACATGTTACATCCTGTCTTGCGATAGTGTTGCCCTGTATTCCATGATATATCTACCCCCTTGTTTCTCGTTCTTTATGTGTTGTTTCTTTTTCCTGATATTTTCACAATCTTTAAACACTTACAGTTGTCTTATCTTAATTTTCACCTTTTTAACGCAATTTTATTCAGCTGCAGCCAACGTTTGCACGTAAATGTTAGAGTACTATTGTAAGCGTTGCTTGTTGTACTCATTTCAGGTGTTGGTGCTATGTTGCTCTGAACGTTTGAGGGCTATATGTAAGAAGTCTTGGTAACTTAATATATTATCCCTGTGAAATATAAATGCGTTTGGGTTTAACGAATAAACTTTTGTTAAAATAAAATAAATCGTGATTAGAAGTGAGGTATCTTACACACTTTTTTTTTACCACATTACCATTCACTATTGAAAAAAATGAAAATGTGGCGGACATTTGTCAATAAACACTAAATAAATGACTGACTAGCTGATTGACTAACAGATTGACTGACTGAAAAGTGGAATAACTGATCGATGACTAAATGACGGGCTGGTCAATTAACTGTTTGACTGTTTAACTCTTTGTAACAATAGATTACTGAAAACTGATTTCAGGAGAAAAAAGTAAACCTTTTCTACATGTGCAAGATGCATGTTTTGATGTGTGTGTGTGAGTGTGTGTGTGTGTGTGTGTGTGTGTGTGTGTGTTGCTTTGCTTTACTGCCAAAACTTAAGAAAGTGTCAGAATATGTTAAACATAATGCCCCGTTTTCTTGTGCAAGGTCCTGATCTTGATTAAGTCATCAAAGAACCGATAGAGGTAGATACTAAAAAACAACAACAACAACAAAACAAACCCAAAACAACACAGACCAGATTTAGAAAAAGGCTTAACATCCCTCTATTCTTGATCATCTACTGGTGGTGGGTCTTGTTGACCATAATAATATACCCTGATCACGATCAGGTTTGGTTAGAATGAAATAATGATTCACATACTGCCTCTATTTTAAGCAACAACAAAAATCTCTGAAAGAATTGGTTTTGGGGTGTGTTTTGAAGACCTGTCAAGCCCCAATAACCCTCTGCCATCATTTCTCCGTGGGGAATTGAATAATTGAAATTTTTCCCCGAGCTTGAAACAGTTACCTCAGGCTTTTTCTGTCTCTCTTCATTCGCTGTTGCTGTTGTTGATGTTGTTTTTGAGAGCTTAAAACAAAAGCTTTGTACAGTATCTACCAAAAAAGTGAGTTTTAGTTCTCTTTTCCTGTAGCAGTACGTGTCCAGTTATTTATTTTTAAAAATTTAATTTAGTTCAACAAATGAGCCAACCAGCCAGCCAAGAAACTATGAGGCAAAAGGGGAAGAAGAAGAAGAAGAAGAGAAAGAAGAAGAAGAAGAAGAAGAAGAAGAAGAAGAAGAAGAAGAGAAGAAGAAGAAGAAGAAGGAAGGAGGAGAAGAAGAAGAAGAAGGAGAAGGAGAAGGAAGAAGAAGAAAGAAGAAGAAGGAAGAAGGAGAAGAAAGAAAGAAAAATAGAGAGAGAGAGACAGACATTCACAGACAGACAGACAGACGGAGACACAGAGACAGCGACAGAGAGACAGATATACAGAAACAGATGCAAATCAAAAATGGAATCTAACCAGACGAAAACTAATAAAAGAATACGACGTCCACATTTATATTTAACTAAATACATCGCGAGCGCAAACACAACAATGCGAAATATCCTGAATACCTCACAAACAAAAACAAATACACTTCCAAAAAGAAAAAGAAGAAGCCCAAAATAAACAAAAAAAGCCAAACAAACAACAAGTAAAAAGAAGAAGCCAAACTACCCCCCCCCCCCCAAAAAAAAAGGGAAAAAAGAAGACAAAGAAGCCAAACCAAGAAAAAAAAATGTGAGTCTTACATCAAACGACTCACCACAAGAAAAAAAACCCAACCCAAACAACAAGAACAACAGCAAACCCGCTAGCGATCAACTCATAAAACAAACACACTACACCACCGCAACAGTCCACACTGGCAGATCTGCTCCCCCTGATCCGATTAAGGCAAGCCTTGGCCGGGTACTTGGCCAATTCCTTGACGACCCCTGCCCTGCCTTCAATGCAGTCCCCGATTCTTCGAAACATCAATCTCCCTCCTCCTCCTCCTCCTCCTCACTCTTTATCTTTCCTCACCTCCTTCCAGCCTCTCTCTCTCTGTCTCGCTCTCTCTCTGTCTCTCTGTTTCTCTCTGTGTCTCTCTTTGTGTCTCTCTCTGTGTGTCTGTCTCTGTGTCTCTGTCTCTTTCTTTCTTCTCTCTCTCTCTCTTCACTCTCTCTCTCTTCTCTCTCTCTCTCTTCTCTCCTCTCTCTCTCTCTCTCTCTCTCTCTCTCTCTCTCTCTCTCTCTCTCTCTCTCTCTCTCTCTCTCTCCCCTCTCTCTTTCTCCACATTACAGGTTCTGTCAGCAGTCAACAATGCCATATTGTGTGATTGTGACAAACGCGCAGGATCAAAAAGCAGCCAGCAGGTGATCGACTGAGTGTCGGAGGCAGCGAGAAAAAAACCCTGATTACATCCCCCTCAGTCACGCCAGTCCCCAATAACGGCCAGAGAGTGGGGCAACAAACAACGCAAACTAAAAGTACTTGCAAGCAAACAGAAGAAGAAGAAGAAGAAGAAAATTAAAGAGGAGGAAGAGGACAGGAAGAATGACAAAATGGAAACAGGAATGATTATATATTGATAAATAAACTCCAACTCCCCCCCCCCCCAACACATAATATGACAGAAAAAAAGGAGAAAACAGGTTTATTATGTGGGGAAAAAAGTACAGATTCATAACACATTCATCAGCAAGACATCGCCGAAGTGTTACCATGAATGGAAGCTAAACTCGGAACTAGAATGGGAAATTGTATCATATACAAAACAACAACAAAAAATTAATAGAAACTGAATTAAAATAGTTGCACTTAAGATGATTCATAAAACCACTGGCCGCCAGTGTAGCTCTGGTAAATATGAGTATTTAAACAATTCTAAATCTACATTTGGTAAGGAATTACAAAACTATATTCAGAGTCTTGAGACTGTGTTCATGTGAAAGCATTTTTACAGTCTTACTACAGAAACGAATGTTTGCCAAGGACATATCCCAAACATATTTCTCCATGCATCCTCAATAAAAATTGGCACATGACATGACAAGAACATCAGCTCAATTGAAAATTCCTGACTATATCATACAACCAGCCAGATTATTTACCTTTAAATGTAAAGTGAACTAGATATTGTCTAATTATATAATTCTAAACAATACCTTAAGAGAAATGTGAGATTGAAAAAAGATGTCTATGAAATCTAGTGTCACAATACAATACATTCACGATGAGCAGTTCTGTTTCAGTCTACTTACAGAGAGAAGGAGGGAGGAAAGATTAGGAGGAGTGGGAGTGGGGGGGGGGGGGCTGAAGGAGGGGGTAGAAAGCCTGAACGTCAAACTGACAATAATGTTCACATTTCTTTGTTATGATTAAACTTTTTTTCTCGTGTTCTTATCATACAAATCACTTGAAAACAAAATTTGCACCTGCTTCCTTTTTCTCTCTATAGTTCTAAGTAGCTTTTGTTCTGGGAGTAAATATTTTTTACGTGTTTTTTTTTCTTTTTATAGTATATGAAAAAATTAATGAATTATTTCCTAAAAAACCCAGCTAGTAGCTAGATAGAAAAACAGTTACAGAGAGATCAAACAAATCAAATGAAGACTTGATATCCATCTAGAACTAAAGGTGAACTATAGAGTACATCTAATGAGTGGCTTTGCAATGGAAGAAGCATTGCGATATTATCTTTCCTCCAAAACTCCATGGAAGCAAGGTAAAGTTAGACTAAACAGAAGACTATACTCCTTAAACCACATGAAGTCAGACTTTAAAACGTATACTCAATGTCTTTAAAGTCTAACGTGGTGTTGTTTTTCCAGGAATGCCCCCAAAATCCAGCTACACGAAATTAATTTCCTGCTTTAAAAAAATGACGCTGGACTCCCAAAGAACAGATAAAGACAAATTTGAAAGAAACATATCGAGTTAGGCCGCAAAAGGTGCTCGTGAGGGCAAAACTTCCTTACAAATTGATAGAAAGAGAACCAAAAGAAAGGTATGAAGTAAGTCTCTAAAGAAAAATGCAAAGAAACATGTGAAATTAGAATACTAACAAAAAGGCTGAGTCACATTCCAATCAAAGAAATGACTACACACACACCACACACACACACACACACACACACACACACACACACACACACACACACACACACACACACACGCACAACACACACACTATTTTAAATTCCAAATAAGCTGTGATACTAAACTAAAAAAAAACAACAACACAGGGATGATAAAAGGATTAAAAACAAAGAAACAAACGGACCCCAAACTGAAGTGACTATATTTTAAATAAACTGTGAAGGATAACGCGACTCCAAGAAACATTTGGCATTGGATTCTAAACAAACAACTAGGTTCTAAAACAATTCCTTGTGGCATGAACTGCACATCATATAAACAACTATTTCTAGATTCCAAACAAAGAGCGGATGTAAACCAGGCTGAAAATAAACAAACATGTGGTAATAGATCTCAACCAAACATAATTGGCAGGCATTCGACATTAGATTCCAAATACACAGGCAATGTTAGACTCTAGCTGAACAGGAGAAGCTAATGGTTATGTCAGATGAACAGGTAACACTAGAACAGAACAATAAATCAAGTGAACATCTTGCGCACACTTTGAAACCTGTTTCGCTTTCTATAAGTGCCGGTAGGAATGGATGACAACATTTACAAAACTGCATAAACAAGGGACTAGATGTAAAAAAAGAAAATGAGTTCTTATTCCCTTATCCTCGAAATAAAAGAATAAAAAGACTCCAAATGCAAAGGTTATGCTGGACTTCTGATACAGAGGTGGTATTTACTAGACTCTAATTAGACAGATGGTCCTAAACTTCACAGATACAAATCTTGTTAACTAGACCTAGAAAACAAAAACAATAACACGAAAACAGGAAACAAACCCAAAACAATAACAACAACAACAAACAAACATACAAATTAAACAAACAAAACTGCAGGTGATCACAGACCTGAAATAAACAGATGTATTGCCATAATACATCTACCCCCTTGCTTATGGTTGTTTATTTCTTCTTTCTTTTCCCTGATATTTTCACAATCTTTAAAGCTTTTGAGTTATCTTACCTTATTTTTCATCTATTTGAAGCAATTCTGTTCAGATGCAGCCTTTTTTTTTTTTTACATAAATGCTAGAGTACTCGTATAAGCATTTCTTGTTGTACTCATTTTATGCATTGGTACTACGTTGTTCTGAACTGATAAAATTTAAACAACAAAAACAAAAAATAAACAGATGGTATTAGATAGGCCATAGCTAGGATGGTGACTCTACACTTCAAATGAACATTAAGTTTTACTGTAATCTAACCCGCCTCTGACATAATATCTCACCTGAACGACCTCATCTCTAACTATGACCCCAAACAGTCAGTCATCTTGCCATTATTAATAATGCCCCCTTACCAACCAAACCCGGTATTTAACAACAAGGATTTGCTGTAAGGGAACAAGGGGTTGTGCCTGACTCTTTAAAAAGTACGGGGTGTTATTACCGGACTTTAAACCAACAGCTGACGATACAGAACTCTCAAACAACAACAAAATAGTTTTAGGTGACTAAATAATCACGTTGTAATGCAGGATTTTAATGAAACAGGTATATTTACTGGACTCTGGTATTCTTCTTCGTCGAACGCTCAGACAGCAACTATTGTTGTCTGTTATATGAGCGAAAATGCGTCACGCTGCCGTTAAGTGCCTGACAAGTCAGGCCCAGCGCATCCGACTTCGGCACAAGAGAGAATAGTTACCTTTTAAGTTCTTTCTGGAAAAAAGGCAGGAGAATGGACCAAGAAGGCAGAAAATAGACAAGTAGGAGGTGACAGGAAGAAAAGGAATAAGGCAGAACAAAGAGAGTGATAGAAAAGAGGAAATTTCTAGCACATAATTTCCAGAATGTGGGGATGCTATTTATACTGATAGGCCCCCGGCATCCCCTCGGGGAGGGACTCTGGTATTATCACTGGACTCTAAACCAACAGATGAGGATACAAGGCTCTCAACAAAACAGAGGTTATATAGGACTAAATAATCGCAGGGTAGTAACGCAGGATTTTAATGAAACAGATACAATTTCTGGATTCTGTATTTCCAGATGGAACATCTTACTTTAATTACACAGGTGGTATCACGGAACTAAGAACACCACTGGTATAGCAGGATCCCAGTTAAGCAGGTGGTCTAAACTGACTCTTATTGAGCAGGCAGTATAGTAGTATGACTGAACTCTATGTAAAAAGATAATTTGACTGCATTCTAGCTAAGCAAGTTATGTTACTGCACTGGGGATAAGCAGAGTTTGTTTTGTTATACTTGATTCTTAATAATTAGTATTATTTTACTTAAGTAAACAGGTAGTACTCCTACACTTTGGGTACATGGGGCATATTAGCAGACTCTGAATTAAGAGGTGGTCTCACTGGACTCGAGATAAACAGATGATCTTACTGGGCTCTAAGTATACAGGTGGTTTTACTGGATACTAAATATACATGTGGTCTAAACAGAGAGCAATAATGGTCTCCAAATAAACAGGTGATCTCAGTAGATTCAGAATACACACGTAGTTTTACTGGGCTCTGAATGAAAAAGTGGTGTCACGAGACCTTGATTAAACAACTGGCTTTACTGGTCTCTAAACAAACAAATGACACTTTGGACTCTTAAAACGTAGGCAGAATTAACAGACTGTAAAATATAGGGGTAGATGGCTATACAAAAATAAGCAGGTGATGTCACTTGGACTCAACTGAAACAGGTGGTTCTGAGCGAATCCAAATTAAAACGTGGTGCTTCCAAGCTCCGTAAAAACAGCGACTCTAAGACAGCAACATGCAACACCACATAAAGGTGTGAAATTAGGTGATATAGAGATTCATGACATCACTCAAAGAATGAGGTAAATTTAATTTACAAAGAAAAGCTTAAGCCTCCCCCCCCAAAAAAAAGAAGAGAAAGCTTAAACAAACCCATGAGCAAACCAACCAACCAAATGAAAAATCCAGGTTAGCAAACAATACAAAACAGAAAAAAATCCATAATATACCACCCACCAGATGGGAGTAGACCAACACACACTGTGTAAACATGCTACGGTAGGCTAAAAACAAATGTTACAAAAATAGCCAACAATTACAGCAACAACACAAAGCTTTACACACACACACAAACAAAAGCAAATCGCAAACTTGAAAAAAAAACCCACCCTAAAAATTGTTTAAAAGGAACACTAAAACATGAAGCAAGTGCCCATGAAAAATGACTACATCCCAACAACTGTTCCTGTCTTACTCCGGTTCTGTGTCAACGTCTGGTGTACGTGCCTTAAGCAAACCACTTCATCACACACAAGAACTGTCACCACCACAAATAGGCCGTGTCCTTCCCCACTGTCCTACTAACCCAGCACAGTTTGTCACCACCCATGACCAACCTCCTTCTTCAGTAAGCTACTTTGGCCGTTTTTCGCGAAATGGAGTATTGTTTCAGCAGCAGTCCGAACTAGGATCCCTTGTTGTGTCCATCGTCCATAGCATCGTTCACTATGTACTGCTTCTCTGGCACAGTGTGTCTGTCTGTATGTCAAACAGGAAGAGCACACCTCCTCACCCAACACGTCATATCACTGTCACCCATCTCATGACTGACGCAGAGAGGGAGGGAGGAGGGAAAATACCCGTACTATTTGGGCACACAAAAGCATGGCTCTCCAGTTCTCATATCGACCAACCACGCTCTTTTTTCTCCCCACCCTGTGCTGCTGTATCGATGGACAAGATTTTGAACGAAGTGGGATAGAATTGATCGCACCGAATCTGTCTCGATACGGCTGGTAGTGTGTAGGCCTCCCCCCCCCCCCCCCCCTCAACTCCCCTTCTCCATCCTTTCATCCAACCACAGCTTTTTAAAAAAAAACACCTTTACCTCGCCCCAATTCGTCCCCACTATCCCTGTCTGTGCCCCCTCCTCCCCTCCCCCTTCCTTTTCCCCGCTTCCCCCACCACACATCAATGGAATCGATGGTTGTAACGTATTTCTTCAACAAGAGTTTGAAAAGCAGGAACATGAAATTACTTGGCTGCCTTTCAACAGTTCAGAGAAGTGAAAGGTTATGTCTGCTGTGGTGTCTGGGTGCCGGTAAAAAGGGAACCAAAGTATTTCTCCTGGTTTTCCATCCAGCCTCTTGACGAGCTTCTTTTCAGGGTGCTCGAGGGTTCAATTAGTCACTTCATGATGGCAACACACACACACACACACGCGCGCGCGCGCGCGCGCGCGCGCGCACGCACGCACGCACGCACGCACGCACGCACGCACGCACGCACGCACGCACGCACGCATGTACATAAGCGCACACGTATATGTGTATGCGCGTGTAGAGACACGCTCACACACACCCACGCGCGCGCGCACGAACACACACACACCCACGCACACACATACACATACACACGTGTGCGCGCGCGCATACTATTTGCTTCAAAAGGGGAAAACCACCACAGAAAAAGAGCCACAAGTGGAGCAGAGGACGCCTGCAATGAAAGATTGATGGGTCGTTGGAGCATGTCATGGCTGCGGGTGTCATACAATACACCCTACACGTGTCCGCGTCTTGCCCCTCAATCAATACACACACACACCTTACCGTCACAAACTACCAACAATGACAGCATTCACTTAAAGAGTTCAGTCAGGTTTAATTCCTGCTCTCTGTCGCTGCCTTTTTGTGTAAATTCTACCCAAAAAGTGTAGCTGTCTCTTTTGTCTTTTGGTTCTGTTTTGTATCCTTCTCTCACTTCTTTGATGTCTGAGCATGCGTATGGTTGCAGCGGCATTCTTACACATCCTGCATCCTGAGCATGTATGTGTGTGTGTGTGTGGTGTGTGTGTGTGTGTGTGTGTGTTGTGTGTGTGTGTTTGTGTGAGAGAGAGAGAGAGTGAGAGTTGGTTTTTGATGACCATACAATCTACGTCTTCGATTCTTCATGTCCTCAGTACCTGCAGGTTGCTGTTTGCAAATGTAGCATATCTGTGGAATCGTTCCATTGACCCGTGTCGATGATGAACGGTTCAGGTCTCAAGCTGCAAAGCAGATTATTCAGGATCACTGCTCTGTTCTCTAAAGCTGGGAGTGAATTTGATGCCGGGGTACTGCCAGAGTGTTTGGTGGGTTTTCTAAAGGCAGCTCTGGCTTTTGCAATGTGCGCTGACTTTTGTGTATATCACTGCTGTTCACTCTGCTGATACAGAATCAGAATGTGTGCAAACTCTTGGCTCTTTGATGCGGACAGTGTCGGCAGGTGGTGGTGGAGTACTGACAGTCTGTGATGTTGAAAGCTGAAACATGGCCTGTTTTGCAGTAAAGACTGACTGGGAAATCATGCATTTGTTTCACGATCAAAAGGGTGTGCCAAGACAGTCGTGCAGGGCACAGTGCAAAGTTGAGGAATGAGAGGAAGATAGAAGAATGGGAGGTTATCATCTCAGATTGGACATGCCTGAAGCTGAATGAAGCACTGCGAGAAGCGAGGGACGGGGAAAGATGGAGAGAGAAGGCTGGTCGTGGAGTCATCCCTGGCACCCCTACAGCTGAGAATACTACGGGATGTGTGAGGTAACGCAGATCTGATTTATATGCTGTTACAAAGTGGTTTGTGATGCACCAGTTCTTTGTGGTAGAGTTCCACAGCTACATAGTTAACTACAAACATGAAGAGTGGTCTCAAACACTTCAGTCTTACTGTAAAACTGTTGCAAGTTTTATAGTTTTACATGAAAGCAAAAATGGATACACAAGTCTTTCTCAAAACCCTTCAAGCCTATAAGCAGCTTTGGTGTCAATGGGATGAAAAGAAAGGTAGAAGCCAGTGATTTATACTTCTTTCTCCTGGTGTTCACTAGGAATAAGTAAGATGCCTTCCTATTTTATTCTTGGTTGCAGACTATTTAAGAAAACATTTTACCGTCCAGAGTCACAATTTCTTCTGGGAAGTTAAATCTAAAGACAACAGAGCATCTTCCACAATTATTCGGATGAAAAAAAATGGTGTCGGATGTTTTTGTCAAAACAATAAAATATCACACAAGTTTCATATTGGGATTTCCTTAAAGCTTGCAAATAACACTGACTGCATCAACACAGCGCATTAGATTATGCAGGTGGTAATGTGTTTAGCAGTTAGAGTTGTTGGCTAGAGAAATACAGCATATAGGAAACATTTCGATCTTTAAAAACCTTATTGGGAAATAAAAGATTAAAAAACTAAACACACTCTCATTTCAGGACAACAGAAAATGTCATGTAAATAATGTCTGTTTGAAATTATCTTAACGAAGGCAGAGAGGGAGCGAGAGGAGAGAGAGAGAGAGAGAGAGAGAGAGAGAGAGAGAGAGAGAGAGAGAGAGAGAGAGAAGGTCAAGATGTCAAACAATGTAATGAGTCAGGCCATCTGCCCATGTCAAGGGAACAGTGAGATGGGGATGATGTAAAATAGCACATAAGTGCTTATTCCATTATCCTTTATATAAAAGAATTTTTTTAAATCTGTGGTATTTATTTCTTGAAAACATTAAAGCAACATGAAAAACACACACACACACAGAGAACAGAGACAGACAGACAGGACAGGCAGGCAGACAGGTAGGCAGGCAAGTAGGAGGACAGACACTGAGATAGATAGATAGATAGATTAGATAGATAGATAGATAGATAGATAGAGAGAGAAGAAGAGAGAGAGAGAGAAGAGGAGAGAGAAGAGAGAGAGAGAGAGAGAGACAGGACAGACAGAGAGACAGACAGACAGACAGAGAGACAGGCAGACATTTGAGTGAGGGGATAAAAACCGAATTAGTATGCCTGTCCACTTCTCTTATCGATGGCTGCAATCTCAATCGCCCACTTCTGCCTTATCGATGAACAAGTTGGGAACGAAGTGGGACAGCATTGATTGTCACCAATCTGTAGCTGTTTATACCCAACAACTGTCCCGCCCCCCCACCCCCCCCCCACTTCATCCAGCCATCTCCTAACATAATCGATGTAAACAGTATTTACCCATCCATGTGAAAAGGGAAATAGATATTCTTAAAAAGGGTTAAAATGAAATATTCTTTTGCCATCATTAAAGAAAGAAAATATAGCATGGTGTTCTTACATTGATTTTTAAAAAGTGAACATACTGTGTCAGGCACACACTGAATCAGAACAAATAAAAGTGTTTTGTTTCCCTCACCTTTGAATAAAAGAAAATGGAATTTTCGTTCATTCTTCACCTTGCAGTTATAGAAAACGTAATGATGTTGCCGTTTCCTTAGAATACAAGTAAAGGTAAAGGGTGTACCATAACCTATAAGGTCGTGGGGAGTGAGGCGTCAGAGACCTCACACCTCTAGGGGCCAGCATATTGAGGACGGCGCCCATCTCCCCTCCCTCGCTGCTTTACCTTCCCTGACCCTAAAAAGGCAGGTGCCCATTTACAGCTGGGTGAACTGGGGGGGACAGTACTGAAGCCAAGGCGCGCAAACGGTCACCCATCCAACTGGCAACCACGCTCGACGCTGCTTAACTTGGCTGGGGGAAAGCGAGTGCTCCGACCACTGAGCTATCCCGTCCCCTACCTTAGAATAAGCGCATGGAAGCATTCCACAGCAACAAGAGAGTTGTCCGTGGCAAAATTCTGCTAAAGAAAAACCCTATCCCCAACCCGTAAACAAATGCACCTGCAAACAGAAAACTTGTTTTAAAGTTGGCACTGCTCCTGTGGCGAAGCGCTCTGCCTGGAGGGGAATAGCCCTCACGTGAGAATAAGCGAGGGGAAATTTTGAAATGGTTATGCCACGCTTGCT
>CM054134.1:100650755-100668255 GCA_028751875.1 Rapana venosa
CAGAAAGACTGAAAAGGCAACAATTCTCTCCCACGCCGAAGTAGGATGCGCTGGACCTGACTTGTCAGGCGCTTAACGGCAGCGCACTGCATTTTCGTTCACATAAGGGACAACAATAGTTCCTGTCGGTATGTTCGAAGAAGAAGAAGAAGAAAAAGCTCTGATGACAAGAATCACAGATTCCCACTTTTGTCATCACGTTCCCTAATCATGAATACACTAACAGCTGAAGCATTGAAATGGAGTTCGTTCATCTATCTATCTATCTATCTGTCCCGTAGTCTGACGACCGTGGGGGCACCCTCAAAGACTCAGCAACCAGTTCCCTCCATTCTTCTCTCTGTTCTGCCTTTCTCAGGGTTTTGTTGAGTTCTAGGCCTGTCCATTCACTGATGTTATCCTCCCAGCTCTTCCTTGGTCTGCCTCTTCTTCTTCCTCCTTGGACAGTGCCTTGCAAAACTGTCTTTGTAATTCCTTGGGATCTTGTGACATGCCCATACCACTTAAGTTTACGCTTTTTCACGATCGTTAGAAGGTTCTCATAGGGTCCAATGGTTTGCTGGATTCTGTTATGCACGCTTTCGTTGCTTATGTGGTCTTTGTAGGAGATGCCAAGGAGTCTCCGAAAGCATCTCATCTCCACTGCCTGTACTCTTCTCTCCAAATCTGCAGTCAGGGTCCATGATTCACAGGCATACAGAAATATGGATATGACAAGGGAGCGCATTAGTCTGATCTTGGAGATAAGTGAGATATTCTTATCTCTCCAGATGGTGTTTAGTTTTGACAAAGCTGTTATTGTCTGTGCAGTCCTGCATACTACTTCTGGCTTGGATCCCTGGTCGGATACAATGGCTCCCAGGTACTTGAAGCTTTGAACTGTTTCCAGCTTCTGGTCATTAACCCTGATATCAGTGCTAATGCCGTTGGTTTATTAGTCATCAGTTTGGTCTTCTCTGCACTGATTTCCATGCCGTATGTTTTGGAGGCCTTATCCAAGTGTTCTGTTAGGCTGGCAAGCTCTTTTTCTGATCCTGCTATTCCATCAATGTCATCTGCGAAGCGGAGGTTTGTGATCGTTCTGCCACCAATGCTGACTGATCCTTCATGATGTTCCAGTGCATCAGCCATGATTCTCTCAAGGAAGATGTTGAAAAGGGTGGGTGAGAGTAGACAGCCCTGCCTTACTCCAACTGTTGTTCGAAACCATTCTCCAATGTTGTTGTTGTAGTACACTGCACTGGTGGCCTCGCTGTACAGCTGTTTGATGACTCTGATCAGGTTTGCATTGATGCTGTACAAGTTCATGGTTGCCCACAAAGCTGCATGCCACACCCTGTCAAATGCCTTCTTAAAATCGATAAATACGTGGTATAGGTCTTGTTGATGTTGAAGGTACCGCTCACATAGTATTCTGAGGTTGAATATCTGTTCTGTTGTGCTGCGCCCTGCTCTGAAACCTGCTTGTTCCTCAGCAATGATGGTCTCTGCTTGTGGCTTCAGTCTATTCAATATTATCTGCAGCATGACCTTGCTTGGGTGACATATGAGGCTGATTGTGCGGTAATTATGGCATTGTTGTAGATTTCCTTTCTTGGGGAGGGTGATGATGAGCGACTGCGTCCATGGTGTTGGCCATTTTCCTGTCTGCCAGATCTTGTTGCAGATTCTTAGTAGGGCGCTGATCATGGCTTCCCCTCCAGCTTGGACCAACTCAGCTGGAATGTTGTCAGCCCCTGCTGACTTCCCCTTTTTCAGCGATCTGACTGCTGTTTCCACTTCTTCTCGGAGGATAGGGTGACTGTCTGTGTCTTTGCTTTCGGGTACATTAAGGACTTCTGGATCTCCTGCGGTTCTATAGTTATACAGGTCGGAGCAGTATTCTGTCCATCTGTTCAGAATATCCTGGTCGTCAGTGAGACACTTCCCATTTTTGTCTTGGATTGTTAAACCTTTTCTCTGTTTCGTGCTAGTCAGGTCTTTCACCAGCTGATATGCTTTCTTGCTATTGCTTTTCTTGATGTTCTCTTCAATGTCTTGGCACTGTTCACCGATCCATTTCTCTTTTGCCTCCGTCATGGACTTCCTGATTCTTTTGTTGACTGCCCTATATTGTTCTGCTCTTTCTTTTGTTTCATTTTTCTTTTTCTTCAACTCTCTACGCTTGTCGCATAGTTGTAGGATGTTAGGTGTGACCCATGGTTTTTTGACTGGTCGGCGTTTGCCAAGAAGCTCGTTTGCTGTTTCAGTCACTGCTGTATTGAAACTATTCGTCAGCGTATCTATGTCTGAGTCTATCACAGTGAGTGCTGCAAACTTTCCACCTATCCTTGCTTGAAAAATTTCTAATACCTCTGGGTCCTTCAGCTTCTCGAGGTCAAATTTGATCCTGATGTTGTTCCGCTTGTGGATTTTCTTTAGACGTAGTCGGAAAGTCATCATCACAAGATCATGATCACTCCCTATGTCTGCTCCTGGAAAACTTCGTGTCTGTGCGATGTTAACGCTAGACTGAAACCGTCTTTTCACCATGATGTAATCTATTTGGTTGTGGTGTTCTCCATTTGGGCTATGCCATGTCCATTTTCTGGATTTCTTGTGTGGGCCAAGTGTATTCACTAGCTGGAGGTGGTTGTTACTGGCAAACTCCAGGAGTCTCAAGCCTCTTTCATTTGATTGGTTATTACAATGTGGCCCACAAACGCCCTCCCAGTCTTTCCATGCATCTTCTCCTACCTTGGCGTTCCAGTCGCCTTGCACAACGAGGATGTCTTTCTTGGGTGTTTGATTCAGAACCTCTTGTAGCTGGTCATAAAATTCTTCTACGGCTTCATCTGTGCAGTCTGATGTAGGGGCGTATGCCTGTACTATAGTTCGTTCATAGCAACAACAAAAAAGAAAAAAAGGGGGAAAAGGATTTGTCTCTGAAGCCACCATGAGATAGGACATGAAAGACCAGAGAACTTTAACCATAATTTCTTCACTGTAGATTAATAGATAACAGCAAAGGTTATTACGATGGTAGACTGACTTATAGATAGATGGATAGATACATATATACATACATGCATACAAACATACATACATACATACACAAACTTACATGCATACATACATGCATACATACATACACACACATATACATACATACCTACATACCTACATACATACATACACACATGCATACATACATACACACATACATACATACATACATACATACATACATACATACATACATACATACATACATACATACATCACACCACACACACACACACACACACACACACACACACACACACACACACACACACACACATACATACATACATGCATACATACACACATAGAAACAGAGACAGAGAGGTAGACCCAGAGACAGAGTGAACTCTGGAGGAAGGGCATAAAGTAGCGTGTGGGTGTCTAGTTCTTTGACTGCTACCAACACTCTCAATTCTCTGTTTTTTCTGCCGTATCAATGAAATGAAGTAGGGGCGACTTGACTGTCACCAGACTGTAGCTGTGATTCCCAGCACCGTACTCACATGCTCCACTCCCTGATTAATCCACCCACTTTCCAGCACCAATCGATGCACACCGTAGTTCCCCATCCATCCACGCAAAACAGGACAAAAGGCCCCCCGTCCATAAAATAACAGAGAGAAAATGAAATTAGCATGCTGCCCCTCACATGAAAACACAAACCAAAAGGTTGTTCTCATAATGAAACGAGAAAAACAAGATAAGTCAAGTCAAGTCAAGTCACAGTCGCTCTGAAAAGAGATCAGATGAACTATATGCCCCTCAATTTGTCATGTTAGAGAAAATTAAATTCCCGTGTAGTGTTGCTCTCCAGGGTGTGTGTGTGTGTGGGGGGGGGGGGGGGGGGGGTAAAGAAAGGTATGATTTGTGTTGTCTGTATCTTGACACTAAAAACAACCCAAAACTGTTTTTATTCCCTCACCTTGAAAAAGCCAAAGGAAAATCACGGCATTGCCCAGATCTTGAACTAAGAAAGCAAGGGAAGAATTGCGAAAGTAGATCGTTAAATTAGAATGCTGTCATTTTAACAACTATGGGATATTGATTTTCAATTCATTCAGAGAGCTAATTGCGCTACATCATACTTTGTTATCAGAAGTAACAAGCAGTTTAAGTACAGCCCTCTTGGAGTTGATTACAACATTACTTTGAACACACTGTCTGTTACAAAACAGATGATGAAATAAACAAACAAAAAACTAACCAACCAACCAACCTAACAAACAATAGAACAAAAGGCACAGCCATTTTCTGATCGATATATTGCTGTGGGTAGTCAGGGTGTCACAATAATGAGTGGGATGGTGTTACAGTATACACTGATGTGTGCGTGTGTGTGTGTGTGTGTGTGTGTGTGTGTGTGTGTTTGCGTATGCGCGCGCGCGAGAGAGGGAAAGAGTGTACGTGAACGAGCGTGCACGCGTAAAGTGGTATTGGGTGGGTGGAGGTATACATTTTGCGGACGGCACATCGATAGTAATATTTTTCGTCTAATATCACTTAGAGTGAACAGACGTTAACTTGAAGACAACAACATCGATAGCATACATCAAAAGGCTATGTAAACAGATATTGCATGTGCGCACGTGCAGCTATTCGTACACACCTCTATTCAAACATTTTTAGCATGAACGATTGAGCGACATGCTTTAATCGTTGGTTAATTGCAAACCTATATCATTGTTCCAGACCACAACCATAATTGTCTTGATTGATGGGGAGTCGTTAGACAGACGAGGCAATAAATCAAACTGTGTGGGAGTTCCATCGCAGGTCAGTGGGCGTTTGCCTTGCCTCACCCAGGAAGCTGAGCACGATGATGTAGAATACTGACTACCCGAAAGCAAGATGAAAATGGTGCGATGGTCCAAAGGAAGTGACTGTAAGACAGGGTGCGAAAGGCTGCACATTGGTATTAAAAAATCACTCTTTTCCTTCTGTTTTTCTATGTAACTCATATTCATACCGCACGTACTAAGGCATCCACAGAAGTAAAAACCAATTTTTGTGAAAGACTAGCCTCTGACTCAAAACTCGTGTGATTTTGAACAAATTTGGTAGGTTTGAATTTTTTGTATTTTTCAGCAAACACTGTACCCCCTCAGTCCTTTGTCGTCTGTTAGCTTCCTTACCGCAATATGCATGCGCGGGGTCAACGCTGTAGGAATACAGGCAAACCTCATTTGATGGTTATTTCCAACTTTCTCGTGACTACCTGGTATTGCTCTATGTCCTCAATCCAAAAAACAAGTGCACAGTCTATTTTTTCGTGCTTAAAAAAATCTGTGAAAATCACCAACATTTTTTTCCACTCGCACTCTATACAAGATACTACGTGACCCCCAAATTAATACTGGTGTGTAGCCAAATGAAGAAGTGGGGAGACAGGAGAGCAATGGGCCTTGGTGGTCAGTTACAAGAAGGAAGGCTGCATGGTGTGGTCATGTTTGGAGTAGAAATGACCAGTATGTCGGCAAGAAAGGGATGAGCATGGGAAGAAGAGGGAGAGGAAGGCCAAAGATTGGAGGGGAAGACTACGTGGGAGGAAGATGGGAGAGAGAGAGAGGTTTCAACCAAGAGACGTGGAGAAGAGATCTGAGTGGAGGAGAAAGCTTCGAGCAACCCTGCATAGCTCGAAAATAAAGCCTGTAGAATGTGTAGTTTAAAGTGTCTCTAACCCCGCAATACTTCTTCTTCTTCCTCTTCTCCTTCTTCTTTTTCTTCTTTAGAGCTGTTTATTTAGTCTTCGGATGTCTTCAACTCAAATGGCTCTGTGATACGCTCCATGGAAACTTGACCAGTTGAAAAAAATAACTGAAAAGCAGAATGTTAAAAAAAAATAGTATCAAGAACAGAATAAAACTCATGGTGGTAAATCTTGCTCCAAAGAACGAATCAAAGTGTTTTCATTCACATGATGCATACGCATGGTGGTCCTGTGCACGCCAATAGTCATCATTAAATTTTAAAGAATTAGGGGGGGGGGGAAGATGAGGTATAGAACGCGATTTAATAAAATAAAAAGAAAGAAAGAAAAAAGATATGGCAGATTTTTTAAACCCCAAAAATGTCGAATAAAATGTGTAAGGTCTTTTGGAAACTTGTAATGCCACGACAATAGATCGGCTGACCTAGTCCTTCAGGGACAGCTGTGTTGAATTAGCTGCATATTGTAATGAGGGATCGGCAGGCAACACAGACTACGAGTCAGAAGCAGTCTGCAGCCCTCTTACAATTCACTTGACCTGCCGCCGAATCAGGGGAAGATAATTTAGGAATAGTAACTCATTGGATGCCTGTGCCAAGCTCTAAGGGAAGCAAAGAGGGCACTCATGAAAGACAATTAAAACGTTTCCCGCGTTAAAAAAACTTGTGTACAGCGACGCCAAATGAGGATCGTTTGAAAACAACGACTTGTATAAAAGACACAAAGGCAGATTTATTCTTTGTTGTGACATTGAACTCGTAGTGATGACAGAGAGATTATAATGTGTTTGATGTTGATATCATTCTTAAATTCCAAATACTCATTCCCGTTGAGTTGTCATATTTTTTCCCAACTTTCCTCATTTCATTTTGTTGTCTTATTCTCTGTTAAGTCTTTCAGAGATAGTACTCCCTCGCCTTTCAAAATCCTGCTTCAAATAGCTGCACTCTGTTGAACTCATACACCTAACACTCCACGTTCGTGCTATGCTGCCGTGAAGCAGCCCAGAAAAGGAGACCCTGCACTGCTACCTGGTCATTTCAATGATGCCTAGAGATGCATGCACACGGTGCTGCCTTGTGAACTCCTATCGATGACAAAATGACAACTTAATCCATGGATTTTACTAAGCTAGATACCCACTTTAGTCATTTAGCATTGTCACGAATGGGCGAACCCCAGAAGACTTTGCTGAGTTTGCCAGAGACAGGAAAGTAAAGGAGTTGCTCTCTCTCTCTATCTCTCTCTGTGCATGCGTGCGTGCGTGCGTGTGTGTGTGTGTGTGTGTGTGTGCGTGTGTGTGTGTGTAACTAACACACACATTGCGCGTTTCCAGTTACCTGACCATATTTTGTTTCAATAGAAGCAATAGGAGTGGAAACAAAACATCCGCAAACATATAGGTACGTGTGTGTGTGTGCATGCGCATATGCATTTGCTCACTCGAGTGTGCTTGAAAAATGTGCGTGCTAGGTGGATGTGACGAATAGGAAGGCCGTCTCCGCCTACCTGACAACAGTGTTTTTAAAAAACCACGTTAATCAAAGGACTAATCACCTCTACCTGTCAGACTGCCCAGAGCCTGATGATGAACATGATTGTCAGGCCACTCTGGCTTCATTCAGTACAGGACAACGCCCTGGCGTCAGTACACTGACTTTCTGATTCAACACGGGACAAAGTCCTCCTTTCTGTCAAGGAAAACAAAACCCCAGGGGAGTTTTCACTTCAGGCAAGGTGAATGCTGGTGACAAGTGGAGAGGGGGAACAATGCGAGCAATGAAGAGACCGCTAAAGCATTTTCCACGTCGGAAATAATGTTCCTCGGTTCCTATAATTATGTCTATAATGGCCAGCGTTAAAAACCCCCAGCATATTCTGCGCAGAATATTTTGGTGGTGAGTGCGTGTGTTGTCAGCTCAGCTTTTGTTTGTCATGATGTGTCCTTGGCTACCAATCATTTAATAAATCAAGACCACTTTGTGTTTTTATCAGTGTCACACTTCAAACAGGGCTTATAACTTTTTCTTGTCACTCCATCTGGCGTATGATTATGAAAGCTTTTGTTTGGAAATTTATTTCTTCATTATAGACTACTTTGTGTTGAGCTTGGTCAGTTGTAATCATAGCTGTTGTTTCGCTGGCTATTTTCCGTGATTCCTATCTGCTAGTCGTCTTTACTCCTCTCAAACATTTACTCGCCCCCTCTGTCCACCACCCCACCCATTTAACCGTTATTCATTCTTTCTAAAAAGAAACATCACAACGAGATTAGCTTCCTTCTCCTCTACAAATCTGCCTACGGTCACTGTTCACGGAGAAAGCACCAGGGAGGCAGAAAGCTGGTGTGGGCAGGATGTGACAGTGCACCCAGTCTGCCGTGGAAAGCGTTTTAGTACCGTTTTGTCCCTTTAATCAGTCCCTATCGCCATTTTCATCGGTACTTCAGCCTTTTACCGTGACACTCTCTGTCGGGGACGGGATAGCTCAGTGGTCGGAGCACTCGCTTTCCCCCAGCCAAGTTAAGCAGCGTCGAGCGTGGTTACCAGTTGGATGGGTGACCGTTTGCGCGCCTTGGCTTCAGTACAGTTCCCCCAGTTCACCCAGCTGTAAATGGGTACCTGCCCTCTTTAGGGTCAGGGAAGGTAAAGCAGCGAGGGAGAGGAGATGGGCGCCGCCCTCACTATGCTGGCCCTAGAGAAGTGAGGTCTCTGACGCCTCGCTCCCCTACGACCTTATAGGTTATGGGACTCCTTTACCTCCTTTTTTTTTTTTTTTACTCTCTGTCGGATTTTCTCCCCTGCTGAGTCAGTCTTCTGGTACCTTTCATTATTACACTTGAGGTGTGCAGCAGCAAGTCTGGCAGGAATTTAGACGCTGCAGTTGGATCGAATCTTTCTTGTAGAAAGATAGAAGGGTGTCATTCCTGGCTGTAGTTTGTTATATAGAAAAAAAATCAATATATATTATATTATATTATATTATATTATATTATATTATATGACACTACAGTACGTTATGTTATATTATGCTATATTATATTATTATTAATATATTATGTTTGTTTGTATTATAATATTTTATAGTATATTAGTTTATATGATATCATGTTAGTGTATATCATATCATATACGTGTATGTGTGTTTGTGTGCCGTTTGCATGCTCCTAGATGCGTGTTTACACAGTAGTCCACCACCACCCCCTACTCCCCCACACACACTTCTCCCCCCCCCCCCCCCCCACACACACACAAAGTGTTGTGCACTATCAGCTATTGGTGTGGGGTGGGGGGAAAACCCTATCATGGTGGCCTACGACTGGTGCTCATTGGTGTGGCAGGGAAAGAGAAAGCGCAGTCCCTTCCCTCCCTCCCTGCCTGCACACAATCCATTGCAGCTAATGGACGAACCGTGTTTACTCTGCACTGTTGAATGCCAGCCACTCGTCTGATGCCAGAGGTTTCACTGGTGAGCTAATTCACGGCGATTTCGGTGATTTGGGCTTTGCTTTTGGTTTTGGTTTGGTTTGGTTGTTTGTTTTTTTGGAGGGTGGTGGCTGGAAAAACGCTGGGGTGGACAACAGTGTTAGACATAGGCCAGTAACGAAACTCCTTGCTGGGTAAGACTGATAAGAGCAGCAGTGATACTGCTGATGCTGCTAGTACCACTGCTGTGACTACTTCTACTGCTGCTGCTGCTGTTGCTAGTACCACTGCTGTGACTACTTCTACTGCTGCTGTTGCTGCTGCTAGTACCACTGCTGTGACTACTTCTACTGCTGCTGCTGATGCTGCTAGTACCACTGCTGTGAATACTTCTACTGCTATTGTTGCTAGTACCACTGCTGTGACTACTTCTACTGCTGCTGCTGCTAGTACCACTGCTGTGACTACTTCTACTGCTGCTGCTGCTAGTACCACTGCTGTTACTACTTCTACTGCTGCTGCTGTTGCTGCTAGTACCACTGTTGTAACTACTTCTACTGCTGCTGCTGCTGTTGCTGCTAGTACCACTGCTGTAACTACTACTACTGTTGCTGCTGTTGCTAGTACCACTGCTGTTACTACTTCTACTGCTGCTGCTGCTGTTGCTAGTACCACTGCTGTTACTACTTCTACTGCTGCTGCTGTTGTTGCTAGTACCACTGCTGTTACTGCTTCTACTGCTGCTGCTGTTGCTAGTACCACTACTGTAACTACTTCTACTGCTGCTGCTGTTGCTAGTACCACTGCTGTGACTACTTCTACTGCTGTTGTTGCTAGTACCACTGCTGTAACTACTTCTACTGCTGCTGCTGTTGCTAGTACCACTGTTGTAACTACTTCTACTGCTGCTGTTGCTAGTACCACTGCTGTAACTACTTCTACTGCTGCTGTTGCTAGTACCACTGTTGTAACTACTTATACTGCTGCTGCTGCTAGTACCACTGCTGTTACTACTTCTACTGCTGCTGTTGCTAGTACCACTGCTGTAACTACTTCTACTGCTGCTGCTTCTTTTACTATTACTACGAACTACTGCTGCTACCACCACTGTTGCTGCTATCAAAACCACTACTACTACTGCTGTTGCTGCTGCTGTTGCTGCTGTTGCTGCTGCCACTACTACTACTACTACTACTACTACTACTACTACTACTACTACTACTACTACTACTACTACTACTACTACTACTATGCTGCTGCTGCTGCTGCTGCTGCTGCTGCTGCTACTACTGCTACTAGTACTATTGCTGCTGCTACTTCTACTACTAGTACTACTACTACTACTACTACTATTGCTGCTGCTGCTACTATTACTACTACTATTGCTGCTGCTGCTACTATTACTACTACTTCTATTGCTGCTGCTGCTACTACTACTACTACTTCTATTGCTACTGCTGCTATACTGCTACTACTACTACTACTACTACTACTGCTGCTGCTGCTGCTGCTGCTGCTACTACTACTACTACTGCTGCTGCTGTTACTCCTCCTCCTCCTACTACTACTAGTACTACTGCTGCTGCTGCTGCTGCTGCTACTGCTTCTGCTACTACTGTTGCTACTGTAATTACCATTACTATTACTACTACTACTACTATGTTATTACTACTACTATTACTAATCCTGCAGAGCCACTTCTACCACTACAACTACTACCTCTACTTCTACCACTTCTACTGCGAGAGAGAGAGAGATGATACAGATTCACCTCCTTCTTGACAGTGAAAACATTTTAGGACCCCCTTTGATCTTGCTATTTTCCCCCCATTTCATCATTTGTATTACATATTATGTTTCCTCCTGTATGGTACCGATACAGTCTCTCGTGTGAAATAACAGATTTAATGCGTAATGTGTGTGTGTGTGTGTGTGTGTGTGTGTGTGTGTGTGTGTGTGTGTGTGTGTGTGTGTGTGTGTGTGTGTGTGTGTGTGTGTGTGTTTGTGTGTTCAAAGCGTGACAAGTGACAGCCACCAATCATAACAATCATCGCTACAGACCAAGGATCTAAGAGAATTCATTGATGGGACGTTATTTACATAATGATGCCAATCAAGACTGTTGGAAGATGGACGGAAAGAGCCACGCTGCAGCTTCTCTCTCTCTCTCTCTCTCTCTCTCTCTCTCTCTCTCTCTCTCCTCTCTCTCTCTCTCTCTCTCTCTCCTCTCTCTCTCTCTCTCTCTCTCTTTCCCACTGTTTCTCTCTGTCAGTCTTGTCTTTTTTTATGGCTCGCCCATTCTATTTCTTTTATTAATTTCTTTTCCGTTCCTCGGCTTGAGCTCCGAGGACAGCGATTTTTGCGAATGCACCCGTTTTGGCCACAATTAGGTGGCCGCATTCTGTCTTCCGATACGATATCTACTCACGACACCTTTGAGCATGCGTTTTCTAAAAAGAAAAAAGTCATCTGTTCCTACTGGCACAAAATGGCCTGCTTTGTTTTAATGTTTGTTGGTCATTTTTCTCTGTCCTTTCCTCTGTAATTATCTTCCTATTGTTTTGTTGTGGTGACCATGCAGTGATGTTGTAAACACTGGTATGGGCACATGATGTCCATTCTGCACTTTGATCTGCACATATTGCATTTTTATGTGTTTTTTGTGTTACTGTGAAGTGTCTGTATCATTTTCATGCTGTTTTGTAACCTGGTGTGTTATATTTAGTACGGTCTGGTTTTACTGGTCTAGAGGAATGAAATACATTTTTGTCCACGTTGATGGTTTTGATATTTGAGGGGGGTTGCGATTCTGAACTTGAAGTGAATGTCACAGGAGTCACTGAGACTGAATCAGTCAACAGCCCTGATTGAAGTTTCACGGTCGATGGCGCTAAGAACAGCACGACCTGAAATGAAAAAAATACCAAATTCTACATACAAACGACCTGATCAAGAGGAACGTTGCTACAGGGTGACCCAGCAGTGCACTCCCCATACAGCTAGCTGACTGCAAAGCATTTTTCACCACGCAGTCAACATGCTTACTCCATTAGTCACACTAGGCTGTCTCCATACAGGCCAGTTTGCCCGCCTCTACGTGTTTCAACATCGGGTCATTGTGGCTGTTGTGGACATTATTGTTGTGTTATCAGTTGTTCCCGGTGATAAGGAGAGACTGTATGGTAAGTACGCGCTAATTGGGATGTGTTGTTCTGTTTTCATTCCAGTTTGAAAGGATTAGAGGTTTCCTTCTGTTTCAACTGTTGGAAAGAGAAGAGAGAGCAAAGAGAAGGGAAGGGGGTAAAAAGAAGACTGAAAGAACTGAAAAGAAGGGAAAAAGTATAGAAGAGAGAGAGAAAGAGAGAGAGATAATGATGATGATGACGATGACGACGACGACGATAGTGATGACGACGACGGCCACGACGATAATGATGTCGACGATGACGATGATGATAGTAATGACGATGGTCATGACGATGATGATGATACGTTCAGCTTTATTTTGAAGTGTAACAGATAAACAGTCACATACTTTTTTTTCATTGACATCAGTGCTCAAGCTGTGTAATATGAAACTTCTTCTTGACGTGGCACCCCATCCTCTCCCCTCTTTTCCTCTACCCTCTCCTTCATTTTCGGCATTCGGAGAACACAGTCCCGGTAACAATACCCCCAGCGACCTCTGACCAGATTCCAGAGCAAGGGCAGAGAACTCCAGAATCAGGTCAAACCCAACCCGCTTTCCACCCAAAGGCCGGAAGTGCGGGAGTAATCATTTCATACTTGCTGTATCCAATGACTTTGATTTGATTGATATAGATCTATTCATTCCCCTTCTAGTCTATCTTGTTGCATGGTTTGTGACATGAAAGTTATGTGCTAAGCAGTTTGATAATAATTTCTGATGACTTTATGGACTGGACTTGGGCGTCGACTGGTGTTGTTGTGTGCCTGTTAGCAACAAGCCCATTCTGTTAATGACGCCACATCCGTCCGTTGCCCTAAAGAGGGTCAATAATCAGTGTGTGTGTGTGTGTGTGTGTGTGTGTGCGAGCGACAGACAGAGAGAGAGAGAGAGAGAGACAGAGAGAGAGAGAGAGAGAGAGAGAGAGAGAGACAGACAGACAGACAGACAGAGAGAGACAGAGTGGCTTGGGAAAGTATCGAAGTACATGTCAATGTCCCTGATCTATACACCCACAAATCAACGGAGGAGAAGAGAATTGACAGGAGGGAGGGAGGGAAGAGAAGGCAGCAGACGGCGGGCGGAGCCTGGCCTGGCCTGGCCTGGCCTGGCCTGGAGGCAGGAGAGCCACAGAAGGACTGACTAGTCGACTGCTGCAGCAGCAGAGGGAGAGAAGAGTACTGCGGAGAGGTGACGAGAAGAGAGCAAAAAGAAAGGCAGGTAAAGGGAACGATTTCTTCCGGATGAAACACTGTTTAGTAAATCGCACTCACACACGCCCGTACGTACACATACACGCAGCACACACACGCACGCACACACGCACGCGTGCACATACACACACACACACACAGTCCTTCGGATGAGACTATAAACCGAGGCCCCGTGTGTGAACCCACGCAGAACATCTTGCGCACATGTTAAATCCTGTTCCGCTTTTCGTAAGAGTAGGCCATTGTGTGCCGGTGGGAACAGATGACAAAATTTACAAAACCGCATACACACGGGGACTGGATGTAAAAAAGCACATAAGTGCTCATTCCATTATCCTCGATATAAAAGAATAAAATAAAAATAAAATAAAATAAAAATAAAATAAATAAACAAACACATACACATCCGGGTGCAAGCAGGCACACACGCACTCATGCACACACACGCGTATACACACGTGCCTGGCAGGGCGCCCGCGCGCGCGCGCACACACACACACAAGCGCGCGCTACACTTTCTCTCTCTAGTCTCATGCCTGTATCTATTCTTGCTTCCGTAGCTTTGTTATTTTCTTAATCTTCACCTTACATGTTCTAAAAACAGAGAGATGTAACAATCAGAACAGTAAACTGTTCTTTTCTCTTTATTTAATGAAAATACCACCTCCCTCACCCCCACAAGATTTAAACGATCTTCTTTCAGCGAAAGCAAGGCACCAGTGGTTCAGTTTTCCAATGTACTTTTTTTCTCCCCTACAGCTCCATGGTTCACCAATGGTGGTGAGATTTTTGCGTATATGACTGCCCCCTCCTCACCACCATCATTTAGGTAACCGCATTGCGACTTCGGGAATGTGTCTAAGCACGACACCCGTGTGCATGTGTTTTTAACAATTTTGTCATCTGTCCTTACCGGCACGAAAAGGCCTACTCTTCCAAAAGGAGGAATGGGTTTTTAACGTGTGCGCAAGATGTTCGCACACGGGGCCTGGATGTATAGTCTCATCCGAAGAATTTTGACAAACAGTTCTATTATTCTCGTAAAACTGGGATGAAAGGGCAAGGCTGGGAATCGAACCCAGAACCTCACTGCTTAAGTGTTAAGCAGGTGAGCGTTTTCTACTTAATGCTCTACTTTGAAACAAACAAAGCATCTTTTCACACACGCACATAGAGTATTCTGCATAAAATGAACATGCATAAACCAGTAGCCATCACAGACTAAGTTCGTACCACTGATAAGTTCTCCTCTACCTGGTGCTATGCCGCATCAGCATGTACGATTCTTGTGGACAATTTTCTGTCATCAGTCGTTCAAAATTGGCACTGAGACAGCTGACTGGCTGAGAAAGAAAGAGCAGATGGATGGGTACATCAGCTTTCTGAAGCCCACACCATCATCATGGAGGCCAAGCACTAAAGCAAGAGGATACAGCAACATCCACACTACAGCCAGGTCAGACTGCTATTACCTGCTGACGGGACGGGAGGAGGTCTGTATATTCTGGATCACAAAGTGAGCACGGTTTTGCACAGTAGTGAATACGCTGCAGTGGCGCTGCGCGCGCGCGCGCGCACACACACACACACACACACACACACACCTGCACATACACGCACACACACACACACGTACACACACACACACACACACACACACAACACACACACAACTTTGTCTCAATCTTCCTATTTGTCTCTCTGTTTCATTATTTCTCTGATTCTCTGTGTCCGCCTCTCTTCGCCCATTTTGTCATTATTAACTCTGTGGCCCTCTGTTTCAATGCGTGTTGTTCAATTTGCCTTTGTTCTGGAAATCACCTTCGTCTTAATTCACCACGTTCTGGCTATGAGAGAGAGAGAGAGAGAGAGAGAGAGAGAGAGGTGAGGGTAGAAAAGGACAGTACAAAGCAGACATCGAAAACCTCAACTTAAAACCATCAGTACCTGTTTTCCTCCGTCACATAAACATCACCACTCCCATTTATAAAATTCAACCACTAGTTTGCCTTGGTGGGGCCACACAACGCCATGTTAGAATTAAACAAAAATGTGCTCAATATTGAAACCTAGCCCAGGTATTGTCACAAGGCCATGGATTATTCAATGTAAAACGAACATGTTTAGCCCATTAGCTAGATTGATTCTGGCCTGGCCTCGCTGTTGCTCCTTTCCCCGCTGTCTTGTTTTATTTCTTGCCACTGGAGCAAACACGACCTTTGAGGACAATTTTCTGTCACTTGTCGCTCAAAATGGCTGCTGAAAATCCTTCTGCTTTTGATTCACTGGAGAGGACTACCTGTGACTGTTAATGGTAAATACATCCCGGATGTTGCTGTTGTTTTTGCTGTTGATAATAATGTCGTTGATGATGATCGTATTGTTGTTGTTGTAAAAGCCCAGCCAACCACGAAAGCTAAAGTATTAGGGATAAAAGCATATCAATGTATAACATCAACAGACAACATAAATATCAATTGCTGAAGTCATTTATCATTCCACAGTGGCAAGGCTACTATAGTAGTGCCTGGACATTGCACACACCTCTCTGCTGTTTTAAAAGTACGTATGAAAATTCGCCTGCCTAAACCACCTTAGGGGGCGGGATAGCTCAGTGGTCGGAGCATTCGCTTTCCCCCAGCCAAGTTAAGCAGCGTCGAGCGTGGTTACCAGTTGGATGGGTGACCGTTTGCGCGCCTTGGCTTCAGTACAGCTCCCCCATTTCACCCAGCTGTAAATGGGTACCTGCCCTCTTTAGGGTCAGGGAAGGTAAAGCAGCGAGGGAGAGGAGATGGGCGCCTCCCTCAATATGCTGGCCCTAGAGAAGTGAGGTCTCTGACGCCTCGCTCCCCTACGACCTTATAGGTTATGGGACTCCTTTACCTTTACCTTTTTTTTTTTTTAAAACCACCTAGTAGTGAATAGACAACCAAATCAAGGAGTGCAAAACATTATGGAGTCCATCATATTTGATCTCTTCTCTTCTCCTTTCTTCCTTAACTTCTTGAGCAGATGTTGGGGCATTACACTGGATTGTTTTCCGGCAATGTCTCTTGAGCAAGATGAACCTGGCAGAGCCCATCCCTCTTTAGGTACAGGGTACAAGATGGGTTTGCTCCTGTTCGCCTAACCCACCATGCGCTGACATGTGTCACGGGACCTGTAACATGCATACTGACCGCTTTAATTTGTTGCTTTACAAGATTCAGCGCTACATAAATTCCATACATTATTATTTATTTATTTATTTATTTATTTATATATTTATATATACCACTTTAAGTCAAGAGATTTCTCTGCGTGAAATTCGGGCTCCTCTCCCCGGGGAGAGCGCGTCGCCATAAGAGCAGCGCCACCCTTTTTTTTTTCTTTTTTCCTGTCTGCAACTGTATTATTATTATTATTATTATTATTATACTTTGATCTTTTGCTTCGTACATACACGGGGCAATTAAAGCATTGGCATGTTTGTGCTTGAAACTGACTCGAGACATGGTAAAATTCCCCTCCCTTAATTCACCAGACGCTGATGCCGAGATTCGAACCTGTGACACGGACCCTTGGGGTGGAAACCACAGGCTGTTGTCTCCTAGCTACAATGTCCGTTTGATGACTAACTGCAGTGAAATAGTCAGTGTTGACAAACACCAGTGTCCTCATCCTGGGCACAACAACCTCCATGATCTATATTTTTATTATTTCAGTTTAATAAGTGTGAGGTCTGCACAGGATCCCAAGCACTCAGCTTGATTTTATCTTCATGATTGGTATTCATCCTTAAACACACACTTGTGTGTGTGTGTGTGTGTGTGTGTGTGTGTGTGTGTGTGTGTGTTTGTGTGTGTGAGTGTATGCGTGCGCGTGTGTATGATTATATTAAGGGTACATGTAACCATTTAAAGGGCATTAATTTTTCTTGTCT
>CM054134.1:100673255-100763255 GCA_028751875.1 Rapana venosa
CATCAGCATGGAATTACTCTGTGTACTTTGTCTGTTGGAATGCTTGTTTGTCTCTCTGTCTGTCTGTCCGTTGGTCGGTCGATTGCTTGGCTGGTCAGTCAGTCAATCAGCCAGTCAGTGTGTGTCATCATCATCATCATCATCATCATCATCATCATCATCATCATGTTGTTATTACCGTTGTTGCATTATCATTCCTAGCCACATTCCTATCATATTTTCAAATAATAAGCACTACCACCTCTATAACCACTACCACCATCACCACCATCACTGGCACCATCATTATCACCATCGCCACCCCCACTACTATCAATACTATCTCCTCCAACTGCGTCCTTATCCACATAGACAATACTACAACTACTAACAATACTTGTAGCACAATCAGCAACGACTGTAAAACATTCATCGGCATCATCTGCAGCAACAGTTACAGCTACAAAAATAGAGTCAGTATAACAAATGGGAACATTCTCCCTAAACTGCATCCACCACCCCTCAAAACTATTGTTAAAAACGCAACAAAAAAGGCAAATCAAATACACAATCAAACAATCGACTAACTAGCAAACCAGCCTGACTGTCAACTAACTGTCTAATCTTTCAGCCAGCCAACCAACCAACCAGTTAAGTAACTAGTCAGTCAGCCAAATAATGATTTAAAAATACAACATTTCAATGAACAAAAAATTATGTAAAATATAATTTAAAAAAGGAAAAGAAACGAAGGGGCCCAGCAAATTAATACAATCAGATTACAAAAAGCGCGCATACTCAAAACACACACACACACACACACACACACACACACACAGAATCGATCAATCACTTTACAGAATACACACAAACATTATAAACACATTATCACTGCATGCATGTCGTGTGAGTGCGTGTAAATCAGAATCAGAAAAGTGTTGTGTGTGTATGTGTGTGTGTGTGTGCGCGCGCGCATTTTGAGTGTGTGTGTACAAAAATACATATCACAATATTCAAGAAAACATGTATCATCTACTCATATCTCTTCCTTGTTTTTCTTTAATTAACCCAACGTCAGACCAACGCAAGCCTTTAAGAGAAAAATCTATTTAAAAAAGAACAACAACCCAACTAAACTGAAATAAGAAAAAAAAACTGCCAAAATTGCGCTAACAGGATCCCGTAACTAAGTCTATAGCTATCTGGAACATGAGCGCTCTATTTCAGTACTCGTGTATGTATATGTGCGTGTGTGCGTGTGCGTGCACGTGTGTGTAAGGAGTTTGGGTAGTGTAGCCGGGGTCCATTATTCACAGAGTGTGTCAACGACAGTGGTCACAATTGGTGAGGGACATATAAGACTCGTGCTGATTGATGGAACGAGCGACTATACCAGGGTCCCGCAGTATTTCAACACTGCCTTTCTTTGCTTTTGTGTCCGATTTTTTTCATTACCTCGTCAATCACACATGCACATACACACACCCATACAGACATTGACACAGAAACATAAACACTGAACGAATGCACGCACGCACGCACGTACGTACGCTTGCCCGGGTGAGCATACATGCAGACACACATACGTGTGCACACGCGCATGCATGCACATACACGCAAGTTCACATGCACGCGAGAACTCACGAACGCATGCAGTATTCGATGAGAGAGAGGGGGGGTGGGGGGAGGCGAAGAGCCAGTTGCCAGATCATGGGAAAATGGGAAATAACCGACTGAGCCCAGCACACGTGGTTTTTCTACCAGATTATAGAACTTGTTTTTGTTCCCTCCCACCTCCCCTTTCACCATCATGATTCCCCCCCCCCCCCCCCCCCCCCCCC
Organism: Rapana venosa; assembly: GCA_028751875.1. Lineage (NCBI taxonomy): Eukaryota > Metazoa > Mollusca > Gastropoda > Neogastropoda > Muricidae > Rapana > Rapana venosa. Next base: position 100,675,076 of record CM054134.1, read on the forward strand.
CCACTCTGTTTTTGGGTGTCATTTCATATTTGTATAAAATAGGTTTATGTGACTGGGAAAACCTTTCTTCTGAAAATGCTAACATTGAATAATAATTCTTGATGGTAATAATTTCGAAAATAAAGTTTTACATCATTTTCAAACAACGGAAGCAAAAGCAAACATAGCTAGACCACCCCCCCCCCCCAAACAAACCTATAAACAAACCAAATATGAAAAGACGACAGGTTTGTTAACACTTATTTATTGTTAATTTATTCTTTAATTTCGAGGATAATGGATTAAGTATTCATGCGCTGTTTTCATCTAGTCCCCGTGTGTATGCAGTTTTGTAAATTTTGTCATCCGTCCCCACCGGCACACAATGACCTACTCTTCCGAAAAGCGGAACGGGTTTTAACGTGTGCGCAAGACGTTCTGCGTGCGTTCGCACACGGGACCTCGGTTTATAGTCTCATCGGAAGGAACATTAAAAGAAAGAGAGGGGTCTGGTACAGAAAGTATCGAAGTTTCTTTTCTAACCTGGAGTATCAAAGGGGGGCTTTAAAAATGGTCGATTTCAAGATAGATCGTTGGTTTGGATACTAAGCATGCCATCTACAATGAGAGACAGAGTTTTGCGAGTTTGATCCCACCTGAAGCCTGATTACCCCCCCACCCCCCCCACTCTTCTTTCCTACTCTCGTCTCCACTCTCCTCGTCTCTATCTCATCTCTTGGGTTCTTAGTCAATTTTTTAACTGAATTTTTTATTGTGGTAGTGTAGGGGTTTAAAAACTTTGTTTGTTTGGTGTTACTTATTTTTCTCACTAAAATACTAAGCAGTTTGCAACCCCCTTTATGTAAGGGCCAATGGCCTTTTTGTGAATAAATCTTCGAGGTCGAGTTCGAGTTCTCTCGTTCTCTCTCATCAAGCACACAACACACCCATACACGCACACCCACACACCACACACACCACACACCACACACACCACCACACACACCACACACACCACACCACACACACACATCCACACACACACCACACACACAACACCACCTACAGCATAGAAGATGATAACACCCAATGAAAAAAAGAATATGTAAGAAACAAATATATAAGAAAATCACATCAAAGGAAACAAGCACAAACAAGGTAACCAAAAAACCATACTAAATAAACAACAACAACAACAGCATCAGCAACGACAACAATACCAAGTCATAGAGTCATAAATCAAAAGAAAGACCGAAAAGAAAGAAAGAATACACCCCACCCCACCCCCACCAAAAAAAAGAAGAAGAAATAACAACCAAAAGAAAGAACAAAAGAAAAACAGAACAGAAAAGAAAAATCGAATGAAAGTAAGGAAAGAACGAAAGAAAAAAGACAGGCAGAAAAAATAGACATAAGAAAACAGAGAAAGGAAAGAAATTACATAAAACCCAAAACGCTGTTAACTGAAATCAAACAATAAATTACAACCCAAAACCACAACGCTACACAACATAACAACATAAAAACAAATCAAAATAAACAAACACACACACACACACACATCACATTCAACTTACCTGGACTGAGGCAGGTAGGTGAACGATGGCTGGATATTGCTCTGGACTGAACAGACTTTGAGGCAGACGACAGACTGGAACTGAAGCAGACGACAGACTGGAGGAGGAACTCAGTCACCCCTGGTGCCATTTGGTGCTGGGACAACTGTCCATGACCAGATTTTATGCACAAACTGAAGGATGGCACCGGTGCCACCCCTGCCGTGTGTCCCCCTTTCAAAATTAACCGCCCTCAGGCAGCGGTGTTGAAGAGAGGAGAAATTCGTGGTCTTCCTCACTCTGAGTCGTCTCCTTTTTAAATTTTTATTTCTTAAATGTTCTATATTTTGTTTTGATTTTGTTTTTCGCACATTCTATTTGCATAGCTGTTGTTTTTTTGGGGGGGTGGGGGTTGCTATCATGATTTTGAGTTGGGATAAGGGTGCAATCCGTTTAAAGGGAGAAAAGCGCAAACAGGAGTGTGTGGAAAACAAAGAGAGAGAGAGAGGGGGGGGGGGGGGGGGGGGGGGGGGGGGGAGAGAGAGAGAGTGTGTGTGTATGTGTGCATTTCAGAGATAATACTAAATATACAATTCTCAAATCTACACGATCACCATCAACACTCATTTTGATTATACTGATACAAATTATGTGTCATGATAATGAAATAAACTCAATACCCATCATCATCATCATCAGACCCGTGACCTTGGCGGTCGTGGGGGAGACACGAAAGACGATGCCGTGGTAAGCCTCCTCCATCCATCTCGGTCCTCGGCTCTGCGCAGTAGTGCCGAGTCATTCATCCTGGTCCATTCTCTGATGTTGTCCATCCATGACTTGTTCTGTCTTCCCCTCTTTCTGCCACCTTCGAGTGTTCCCTGCAGTACTGTTTTTGGCAGAGTGTTGTGGCGGGTGGGCGTGGCCGAACCATGTCAGCTTTTTCTTCTTGACGATGGTGAGAAGGGGTTCCTGTGGACCTGCCAGCCGTGTTATTTGACTCTTGACAAATTCATTGGTCTTTCGTTCTCTCCGGGATATGCACAGTAGTTTTCTATGGCATTTTGTTTCAAATGACTGGATTCGCTTTGCTGTTTCAGCAGTCAATGTCCAGGTTTCACTTCCGTACAGCAGGATAGTCTGAATTAGGGCTTTGTAGAGCTTTAGTTTGATTGGGAAACTGATCTCTTTACTTTTCCATATGGTGGTGAGTTTTGTCATGGAAGATGTTGCCATGGCTATTCTGACTTTGATTTCTGTCGTCGATCGCCCGTCCTTTGTGAGTGTAGCGCCAAGGTATGTAAAAGCGTCTACCTCCTCCAGTTGTTGGCCGTTCATGTAAATTTTAGCAGTGGCGTTGCTCGTGCTGTTCACAAGTACTTTACTTTTCTCCGAGCTCACCTCCGTCCCGTATGCTCCAGCTCTGTTCTCAAGTCTGGTCGTAAGATCTTGCAGCTCTGTGTTACTTCCGCCCATGAGGTCAATGTCATCGGCAAACCGCAAGTTGTTGAGGGGTCTGTTGCCAATGGAGATGGTAGAGTGGAAGTCATGGAGGGTCTCATAATGTTTTCCAAGAACAGATTAAACAGGACTGGAGATAACAGGCATCCTTGTCGGACCCCAACTGTGGTTTTGAAGTAGTCTCCGACCTGATTGTTCAGAAGGACTGCGCTGCTTGCGGTGTTGTATAGTGCTTGAATGGTTTGCACTAGTCCTTCTTCAATGCCAAACATTCTGAGGACCTGCCACAGGCCTTCGTGCCATACTCTGTCGAAAGCCTTCTTGAAGTGGATGAAGTTGTGGAACAGGTCTCTCTAATGTTGAAGATGTTTTTCCATCAGGATGTGGCAGTTAAAAATCTGTTCGATTGTGCTCCTGCCTGCCCTGAACCCAGCTTGTTCCTCTGCAAGGTGTTCTTCTGCCTCCTTCTTTAGTCGATTCAAAATAACTTTGAGCATGATCTTGCTATTCGGATGTTATCAATACCCATACACTCACACAATAAAATCAAGGAAGAAAAGAAAAGAAAAAAGGCCAAACCTATAAAGTCAGAGAGAGAGACAGACAGATAGACAGACATATAGACAGACGGACAGACAGACAGATAGATAGACAGAGAGAGGCAGAGAGGATGGTAGGCTCAATAGATGCGTGGCGACAGTGGAAAAGCCTGAAAATTGACCAAACAAACAAACCTCAAAACAAAAAGAAAGAAAGATGTGGGATCGGGGTAAGAAAAAACAAAGTCAAATGAGTGAAATATATAGAAAGGAAGAATGTAAAGCGAAAAAGAGAAACCAGAAAAAGAATGACAAAAGGAGAGACACAAAAGAAGAGAAGTGAAACAAAGAAGGAAAAGGAAATGAAAGGAGAGAGAAAAGAAAAAAATGCAAACAAGGAAGGAAAATAGATAGATAGATAGACAGATAAACAGACAGATATATAGATAGAGATAAATAGATACACAGAGAGGCAGACAGATAGACAGATAGGGTGACAGACAGACAGACAGACAGACAGGCAGGCAGGCAGGCAGACAGACAGAAAGAAAGAAACAAACAACAAAGAAAGAAAGAAAATCCACCACTTTTGGTACCGGCTTCAATCCAAATCACACACACAAGGGGCCCACATTTTACCCCCTGCACCGAAAAACCAGAAGGCCGGCCCCTGACCTGCACGTGGCTGCAATGAATCATTGATCCCGCCACCACTGGGGCACTTTGTTCCCTCCCCTCTGATGGCAACAGGGGACCAAGGCACCAGCGGTGTGTTCAAGGGGTACGATGCACCCCAATACCCTGCTGGCCGTTTAGGCACTCGTTTGTAGTTGGTGTTGTTGTTGTTTTTTTGGGGGGGTGTTTCGTTGTTGGTTGGGTTTTGGTGGTGGGGGGAGGGGGGTTGTGGGGGGGGGGGTGTCTGATTTTATTATCATTATTGCTTTTACTGCTTATATGTTTTGTTTCGTTCGGTATTTTGTCCATGGGGATGAAATGTTTGCAGGTAGGAAGGGTGGGCGGGTTTTAAATGTTTGTGTGTGTATGGCATGGGAGCGTAGCTTGAGTGTGAAGCAATATTACTGTACACACGTGCACTCACGCTTTCACATACGCACGCACGCACACGCGAGCGAGAGAGCGAGAGAGAGAGCTTGCAAGCACATGTATTCAAATGCATGAGACTGTAAAGTAAAGGCTTTTACTGACTACCATTGCCGCATACTTTTTGTTCCTGGATGTTAACATGGCATAAGTCATGTCACTTCTTGCAGTGTTTTTCTTACCTTGTCTTAGTCTGTGAGAGTCATTGACCTGCGATGCGTTTTGGAGATGGATGCATCAGTGTGGCATTGAATGATTCCCCCAAACTTTGTTTCGTTGTTGTTGTTTGTTTTTGTTTATTTGGGGGAGGGGTGGCTTATGTTGAACCTGAAGGCAGATGTCTATACAGACTTCAGACAAAAATGTTCAAAACTGCTTTTAAAGCTTGTAACGGCCAACCATGGGGCCTCATCCGCCCATTGAGCGCTCAGTGCGCTCAGCTTTCATGAAGAGCCAGCCAGACTAAAACCCCTCTTCCACTGATGAGATTTTTTTCATTTATTATTTCTATTCATTCTTTAATTTCTAGGTTAATGGAATAAGCACTCGTGTGTTTTCTTTTTACACCCAGTCCATGTGTGCAGGTGGTTTAGCAAATATTGTCATCCGTTCCCACCGGCATAAATGGCTTTCTCTTCCGAAAGGCGAACATGTGTGAAGAATCAAACCAGCCATGAGTTTATTGTGTTAACCACTGATCCCAGATCGTGGGAGGAGGGGGGAGGGGCGGGGTGTAAGCACGTTATACCTGGCTTTGGTAACGGCAGACTATCAATGTAATTTCTGAATTCTTCAAAAGTTTGTGGCTTTTCCCCATCTCATCCACGGAAGGTAAATATTCAAAAGTACTGGATCAACCATAGAATCAATGAGCCACAGAATTGTCTTTGGAGTAATGCACCAAGTGACTGCCTATCTTTTCTTTGCCTCTCTTAGAGAACAGAATGAATCTGATGGTCTACTGGTAACGCACCCGTCTGGAAATCAAGAAGTTGCAGGCATCGATCCCTGTTTGAATCCGAATGTTCTCTCCATCCACTAGACTTTAAGTGATATTCTGGGTACTAGTCTTTCGGAGAAGACCATAAACCGAAGTCTCGCGTACAATACATTAATACTAGTGCGTGTTTAAAAAACCCACTATGGCAGCAAAAAAGCGGTCCATGGCAAAATGTTGTATGAAAAGAAAGGCAAACTTTGTCAGAGGAAAATGAATGCACATACAGACAGGGTTTGTCTTTGAAATGGGAGGCACTGCTCTTGCTATCTCGTCGGGAGAACAGCCTGGATTTCACGCTGACAAATCTGCCGTGACTGAAAGTGGTGTACAATGAAATACAAAGCAATGCAGTACAATAATGATAATAATAATAATAATAATAATAATAATAATAATAATGTATGGAATTTATATAGCCCTGAATCTTGTAAAGCAACAAATCAAAGCGCTCAGATTTTATTTCATACCACTTTAAGTCACGGCAGATTTCTCTCCGTGAAATTCGGGCTGCTCTCCCCGGGGAAAGCGGGAGAACGTGTCGCCACTTAGCGCTGCGCCACCCTTTCACCCTTTTTTTTTTTTTTTTTTTTTTTCCTGCAGCTGTATTTGTTTCCCTATCAGAGTGGCTTTTTTTCTAAGAATTTTGCCAGGGACAACTCTCTTGTTGCCGTGGGTTTTTTTACGTGCGCTAAATAATTACGTGTAACACACGGGACCTCGGTTTATCGTCTCATCCGAAAGACTAGCGCCCAGACCACCACTCATGGTCTAATGGATGGGGGAAAAATTTCCGGTCCAAACGGGGTACGAACCGCCGCACACTTCAGACCCGGACTTTTCGCTTTCTAGACAGGCGCGTTACCTCTAGACCACCGATACCACGTGATGCAATGCAATGCAGCACAATGCAGTACAATACAGTGTAATACAATACTATACAGCGCAATGCAGTACAATACAGTGTAATGCAATACAATACAGCACAATGCAGTACAATACAGTGTAATACAATACAATACAGCACACTGCAGTACAATACAGTGTCATACAATACAATACAGCACAATGCAGTACAACACAGTGTAATACAATACAATACAGCACAATGCAGTACAATACAGTGTAATACGATACAATACAGCACAATGCAGTACAATACAGTGTAATACAATACAATAGAGCACAATGCAGTACAACACAGTGTAATACAATACAATACAATACAGCACAATGCAGTACAATACAGTGTCATACAATACAATACAGCACAATGCAGTACAACACAGTGTAATACAATACAATACAGCACAATGCAGTACAATACAGTGTAATACAATACAATAGAGCACAATGCAGTACAACACAGTGTAATACAATACAATACAGCACAATGCAGTACAATACAGTGTCATACAATACAATACAGCACAATGCAGTACAATACAGTGTACTACAATACAGCACAATGCAGTACAATACAGTGTACTACAATACAATACAGCACAATGCAGTACAACACAATTCATATTTCTTTCATTGAGTGGAACTAAGGATAGAGCTCCTGGCTCACTATGGATCACCATGTTCTGTTTTCAACCATGGGATATATATTTTTTGTAAATTTTCAACAAAGCTATCTCAATTTTAGCCACAGAAAAAAAAATCAATGACTGTGAATCTATCTTATCTAAGTCACTCAGTCTACATTTTTGAAAGCAGTATATTAAATTTAGTGACAAACCGTTAGGTTTTCTTTTTTTCCAACCATAGGATAAGTACTTTAAGAAAAAAACTCAGTTCATTTTTAGCTACAAAAAAGAGAAATAGTGACTGTTAATCGATTTTATCTGAGTCACTTGGAGGAACAATTTTAAGCGAGATGTTTGATTTATCGACAACCATTTGCTTTAAAAAAAAAATCATGGAATAAGAACTTAACACAAAAGCCAACTCAGCTTCTATCTATCTATCTGTCCCGTAGTCTGACGACCGTGGGGGCACCCTCAAAGACTCAGCAACCAGTTCCCTCCATTCTTCTCTCTGTTCTGCCTTTCTCAGGGTTTTGTTGAGTTCTAGGCCTGTCCATTCACTGATGTTATCCTCCCAGCTCTTCCTTGGTCTGCCTCTTCTTCTTCCTCCTTGGACAGTGCCTTGCAAAACTGTCTTTGTAATTCCTTGGGATCTTGTGACATGCCCATACCACTTAAGTTTACGCTTTTTCACGATCGTTAGAAGGTTCTCATAGGGTCCAATGGTTTGCTGGATTCTGTTATGCACGCTTTCGTTGCTAATGTGGTCTTTGTAGGAGATGCCAAGGAGTCTCCGAAAGCATCTCATCTCCACTGCCTGTACTCTTCTCTCCAAATCTGCAGTCAGGGTCCATGATTCACAGGCATACAGAAATATGGATATGACAAGGGAGCGCATTAGTCTGATCTTGGAGATAAGTGAGATATTCTTATCTCTCCAGATGGTGTTTAGTTTTGACAGAGCTGTTTATTGTCTGTGCAGTCCTGCATACTACTTCTGGCTTGGATCCCTGGTCGGATACAATGGCTCCCAGGTACTTGAAGCTTTGAACTGTTTCCAGCTTCTGGTCATTAACCCTGATATCAGTGCTAATGCCGTTGGTGTTATTAGTCATCAGTTTGGTCTTCTCTGCACTGATTTCCATGCCGTATGTTTTGGAGGCCTTATCCAAGTGTTCTGTTAGGCTGGCAAGCTCTTTTCTGATCCTGCTATTCCATCGATGTCATCTGCGAAGCGGAGGTTTGTGATCGTTCTGCCACCAATGCTGACTGATCCTTCATGATGTTCCAGTGCATCAGCCATGATTCTCTCAAGGAAGATGTTGAAAAGAGGGGTGAGAGTAGACAGCCCTGCCTTACTCCAACTGTTGTTCGAAACCATTCTCCAATGTTGTTGTTGTAGTACACTGCACTGGTGGCCTCGCTGTACAGCTGTTTGATGACTCTGATCAGGTTTGCATTGATGCTGTACAAGTTCATGGTTGCCCACAAAGCTGCATGCCACACCCTGTCAAATGCCTTCTTAAAATCGATAAATACGTGGTATAGGTCTTGTTGATGTTGAAGGTACCGCTCACATAGTATTCTGAGGTTGAATATCTGTTCTGTTGTGCTGCGCCCTGCTCTGAAACCTGCTTGTTCCTCAGCAATGATGGTCTCTGCTTGTGGCTTCAGTCTATTCAATATTATCTGCAGCATGACCTTGCTTGGGTGACATATGAGGCTGATTGTGCGGTAATTATGGCATTGTTGTAGATTTCCTTTCTTGGGGAGGGTGATGATGAGCGACTGCGTCCATGGTGTTGGCCATTTTCCTGTCTGCCAGATCTTGTTGCAGATTCTTAGTAGGGCGCTGATCATGGCTTCCCCTCCAGCTTGGACCAACTCAGCTGGAATGTTGTCAGCCCCTGCTGACTTCCCCTTTTTCAGCGATCTGACTGCTGTTTCCACTTCTTCTCGGAGGATAGGGTGACTGTCTGTGTCTTTGCTTTCGGGTACATTAAGGACTTCTGGATCTCCTGCGGTTCTATAGTTATACAGGTCGGAGCAGTATTCTGTCCATCTGTTCAGAATATCCTGGTCGTCAGTGAGACACTTCCCATTTTTGTCTTGGATTGTTAAACCTTTTCTCTGTTTCGTGCTAGTCAGGTCTTTCACCAGCTGATATGCTTTCTTGCTATTGTTTTTCTTGATGTTCTCTTCAATGTCTTGGCACTGTTCACCGATCCATTTCTCTTTTGCCTCCGTCATGGACTTCCTGATTCTTTTGTTGACTGCCCTATATTGTTCTGCTCTTTCTTTTGTTTCATTTTTCTTTTTCTTCAACTCTCTACGCTTGTCGCATAGTTGTAGGATGTTAGGTGTGACCCATGGTTTTTTGACTGGTCGGCGTTTGCCAAGAAGCTCGTTTGCTGTTTCAGTCACTGCTGTATTGAAACTATTCGTCAGTGTATCTATGTCTGAGTCTATCACAGTGAGTGCTGCAAACTTTCCACCTATCCTTGCTTGAAAAATTTCTAATACCTCTGGGTCCTTCAGCTTCTCGAGGTCAAATTTGATCCTGATGTTGTTCCGCTTGTGGATTTTCTTTAGACGTAGTCGGAAAGTCATCATCACAAGATCATGATCACTCCCTATGTCTGCTCCTGGAAAACTTCGTGTCTGTGCGATGTTAACGCTAGACTGAAACCGTCTTTTCACCATGATGTAATCTATTTGGTTGTGGTGTTCTCCATTTGGGCTATGCCATGTCCATTTTCTGGATTTCTTGTGTGGGCCAAGTGTATTCACTAGCTGGAGGTGGTTGTTACTGGCAAACTCCAGGAGTCTCAAGCCTCTTTCATTTGATTGGTTATTACAATGTGGCCCACAAACGCCCTCCCAGTCTTTCCATGCATCTTCTCCTACCTTGGCGTTCCAGTCGCCTTGCACAACGAGGATGTCTTTCTTGGGTGTTTGATTCAGAACAACAGAGCAACAGAAGGCGCGGTCCTTGGTAACCCGGGCGACGACCGATCCGGTATGGAGATTCTGGCTGTCTTTGTCATTGGTGTATCTTGGGCAAATCAAACCTGGCGGAGCCCATCCCTCTCCAGGTCGGATTTTTTGGTTGGGTTTACTCCCCACATGTGGCAGGTGGTACTGGGTTACATGGTTACCAGTAGCAGAGGGAGTCTCTGACCTGACCAGTAACTCAGCTTTAGCAACAGAAAAAAAAGAGAAATAATGACTGTAAATTCATCTCCTTTGAGTTACCTGGGGTATTTCTAAGGAAAACGTGTCATTCATTGAGGACCAAGAACCATTCAGCCACTCCTACGTTCACTGCCTAATTGCTGCAGCTTTGCACGTGTTCTCTATTTTTCACACCTTTGTTTTCCTTATCTCCTTTCTTCTACCTGTGTTCCCAGTACAAAAAAGAGAGAAAAAGACACCCCCATTGATCAACTGTAATGCCAGCGTTTTTAAATATGGAAAGAGGGGGGGGGGGGGAGGAGTTTCATTATCAAAAACTCCATTTTATCATTTTCAAATAGTCAAAGGCAAACATTTAGACATTTAACAAAACAACAGAATAGGGAACGACCAATTAGTGGCCTGCGCGAACCGTCGTCCTATAAATCCCACAATAAACAGACGTGACAGACAGAAGTAAAGTAGTGACATCACAAGACAGGAGTCTTACCAGTCTTCGCTGTATTCTTCACAGTCTTGTATTCTTCACAGTCTTACCAGTCTTCGCTGTATTCTCCACAGTCTTACCAGTCTTTGCTGTATTCTCCACAGTCTTACCAGTTTTCACTGTGTTCTTCACAGTCTTACCAGTTTTCGCCGTATTCTCCAGTCTTACCAGTCTTCGCTGTATTCTTCACAGTCTTACCAGTTTTCACTGTATTCTCCAGACTTACCAGTTTTCACTGTATTCTCCAGTCTTACCAGTCTTCGCTGTATTCTCCACAGTCTTACCAGTCTTCGCTGTATTCTCCAGACTTACCAGTTTTCACTGTATTCTCCACAGTCTTACCCGTCTTCGCTGTATTCTTCACAGTCTTACCAGTTTTCACTGTATTCTCCACAGTCTTACCAGTCTTCGCTGTATTCTCCAGACTTACCAGTTTTCACTGTATTCTCCACAGTCTTACCAGTTTTCACTGTATTCTCCACACTCTTACCCGTTTTCGCTGTATTCTCCACAGTCTTACCAGTCTTCGCTGTATTCTCCACAGTCTTACCAGTTTTCGCTGTATTCTCCACAATCTTACCAGTTTTCGCTGTATTCTCCACAGTCTTACCAGTCTTTGCTGTATTCTCCACAGTCTTACCAGTTTTCGCTGTGTTATTCACAGTCTTACCAGTCTTCGCTGTATTCTCCACAGTCTTGTATTCTCCACAGTCTTACCAGTTTTCACTGTATTCTCCACAGTCTTACCAGTCTTCGCTGTATTATCCACAGTCTTACCAGTTTTCACTGTATTCTCCACAGTCTTACCAGTCTTCACTGTATTCTCCTTAGTCTTACCGGCCTTCACTGTATTCTTCAAAGTCTTACCAGTCTTCACTGTATTCTTCAAAGTCTTACCAGTTTTCACTGTGTTCTTCACAGTCTTACCAGTTTTCACTGTATTCTCTACAGTCTTACCAGTCTTCACTGTATTCTTCACAGTCTTACCAGTCTTAGCTGTATTCTTCAAAGTCTTACCAGTTTTCACTGTGTTCTTCACAGTCTTACCAGTCTTCGCTGTATTCTCCACAGTCTTACCAGTCTTTGCTGTATTCTCCACAGTCTTACCAGTTTTCGCTGTGTTATTCACAGTCTTACCAGTCTTTGCTGTATTCTCCACAGTCTTACCAGTTTTCGCTGTGTTATTCACAGTCTTACCAGTCTTCGCTGTATTCTCCACAGTCTTGTATTCTCCACAGTCTTACCAGTCTTCGCTGTATTCTCCACAGTCTTACCAGTCTTCACTGTATTCTCCTTAGTCTTACCGGCCTTCACTGTATTCTTCAAAGTCTTACCAGTCTTCACTGTATTCTTCAAAGTCTTACCAGTTTTCACTGTGTTCTTCACAGTCTTACCAGTTTTCACTGTATTCTCTACAGTCTTACCAGTCTTCACTGTATTCTTCACAGTCTTACCAGTCTTAGCTGTATTCTTCAAAGTCTTACCAGTTTTCACTGTGTTCTTCACAGTCTTACCAGTTTTCGCTGTATTCTCCAGTCTTACCAGTCTTCGCTGTATTCTCCACAGTCTTACCAGTTTTCACTGTATTCTTCACTTTCTTAATAATAATAATAATAATAATAACAATAATAATAATAATAATAATAATAATAAATGGAATTTGTATAGCGCTATATCTTGCAAAGACAAATCAGAGCGCTTCTTACCAGTCTTCGCTGTGTTCTTCACAGTCTTACCAGTCTTCGCTGTATTCTCCACAGTCTTCAGTATGTTCTCCACAGTCTTCAGTATGTTCTCCACAGTCTAACCACTCAGCACCGTGCCCCTTTCTGCCCATGCTGTTCCTCCGCTGCCCAACTCCTCTCAAGAGCATCGATCCTCACGTCAGCAGCAGGACCTCACTGACTCTGAGCGGGAAGAATGGCCACAGTGCTCCACCTCTGGCTCCAAGTCCCCAGAGCGTGATTAGGTCTGTACCCTCCAGCTCACGTAAACCTCACCTTTTTCTTCTGCATTTCTTTCAGGTCAAACCTAGCTTTAGCCCCCCCCCCCCAGCCCCACCCCTTTCTCACTACCTTCTTCATCTTTCCACCCCTCTCCTCCTCCATTTTCATACAGACCATTCCAATTCAGCTAGAATAAACAGGAAAGCAGATCTGAAATCTGTTGGTGAATTATTTACTTGATTTATTTATTGTGTCATTTTGTTTGGAAAAAAAGTGGAATTATCCATTACGGTGCATTTCATCTTGTATGCATCTTTTCAGTGTCACATCAAAGATTTGGATATGAATAGCCGACGTTTTTGCTGTGTTTCCTCCCCCCTCCTCCCAACACAACCCTGTGTTATTTCTGATAATTTATTTGCTGTTAACATCATGCGACATGGATGGAAGAAAATCTCCCTGTGAACTATACCATTTTGTTGTCCCTCATTAATTATTGAGCACAAACACTTGACATGTGGAGTCATAAAACACTATTCTGTGGGTTGCATTCTTTTCCAAAGTTCTTGTTTCCAATTTGTATTCTGTAATCGGAATACGCTTTTGCGTGATTCTTCCAGAACTGGTTTTTGTGATGGTCTTTAATCAAAGTTTTTCTTTTCCTTTTTTTTGTCACATTATATTATATACCATTTTCAACCACAACAGATTTTTCTGTGTGGAATTTGACCTGTTCTCCACGGGGAGAGCGCCCAGTTTCAAGAGCAGCGTCATTTATTTTGTCACGTCTGCACTTGTATTTGTTTCCCTGTGATAGAGGGTCTCTGTCTCTCTCTGTCTGATTGACTGTCTGCCTGCCTGTCTGTCTGTCTGTCTCTCTCTGATTGGTTGTCTGTCTGTCTGTCTGATTGACTGTCTGTCTCTCTCTGTCTCTGCCTCTGTCTGTCTCTCTATCTCTGTCTCTGCCTCTGTCTGTCTCTCTATCTCTGTCTGTCTGTCTGCCTGTCTGTCTGTCTGTCTGTCTGTCTGTCTGTCTGTCTTCTCTCTCTCTCTCTCTCTCTCTCTCTCTTCTCTCTCTCTCTCTCTCTCTCCTCTCTCTCTCTCTCTCTCTCCTCTCTCTCTCTCTCTTAGCAGTTCCTTGTCATGGCAGACTTCTTGCACGGGATTCGGGCAGGTTTCCTCGCGGAGACTGTGTCACTATTGTGCAGGGCCATCTGTTAAGAGGAGTCTTGTCTGCATCTGTAAAATGTTGACAGGGGCATCTCTCTTGCTGTCGTGAATTCTTATACATGTACTAAATGCATGTGGCACACGGGATATCGTTTATCCTATAAAAAAAAAACACTAACAAACCTACCGTGCGTATGTGCGTGCGTGCGTGCGTGCGTGTGTATGTGGTGTGTATGTGGTGTGTGTGTTGTTGTGTGTGTGTGTGTGTGTGTGTGTGTGTGTGTGTGTGTGTGTGTGGTGTGTATGCATGTGTGTGATTTATTTATTTATTTATTTATTTTATTCTTTTATTTCGAGGATAATGGAATAAGCACCCATGTGCTTGTTTTCATCCAGTCCGCGTGTGTATGCAGTTTTGTCAATTTTGTCATCAATTCCCACCGGCACACAATGGCCTACTCTTCCAAAAAGCGGAACGGGTTTTAACGAGTGCGCAAGATGTTCTGCGTGCGTTCGCACACGGGACTTCGGTTTATAGTCTCATCCGGAGGACTGTGTGTGTGTGTGGTGTGTGTGTGTGTGTGTGTGTGTGTGTGTGTGTGTGTGTGTGTGTGTGGTGTGTGTGTGTGTGTTTGAATGCATGCGAGCGAGCAAGCGAGCCAGCATGTATGCGTGCGTGCATGCATGCATGCATGCACACGCACAAACGTGTGTTAAACACGTAGTATACATATATTTGTGTACATATTTATTCAACATTTTGGAGAGATAATTTGGAGTGTCGTTCTCTTTTGACTTTTTATTTTAGGAACCATTTCGCTCTGGTATTTCCCAGCAGTCGCACAATCTCTGCTTCACGTCAGTTCAGTTCCGTGCAGAGTGTTTTCCTCTGCTACCACAGAATATCAATATCAATACCAGAACACCAAAACAGTTTCAACAGGCTTCTGCCAGCCATCCTCATTTATCCACATTAATACAGGGCAGTTGTGATCAAAGGAGTCTACCACAATAGGGACACACACACACACCTCTCTCTCTCTCTCTCTCTCTCTCTCTCTCTCTCTCTCTCTCTCTCTCTCTCTCTCCTCTCTCCTCTCCCCCCCCCCCCCCCCCTGCAACTGGTGTATCGTTTTTCTGTTTGTTCTCAGAGTTTAGCCAGCTTCCCACGAGAGTCATTGCCGTAAAAAATGCATGTGGTCCAACAACAACGCATGATGCTTACCCATTGAAGTGAACAAAAGGAGGCTGTTGGGGAATGTACAGCCCTTGCGGTGTCGCTAAGTGCTTCTTTTGTCCTTCACTGGTACAAGGCATGAAACTATGCGCGGATGCGGTCCAAGTAACCAGAGATTATTTTTCAACTGCCTAGCACAATGTCGATATGTACAGCTGTATAAAAAAGATTAGGCAAATGATATTCATTTTAAAAAAAACTATGTCCAGGTTGCAAAAATCAAAGAGCACTCCCGAGCATTACTGGGGAAATTTTCCCGTTGAGTTTGGCCTAACTGGAAGATATATGCTGGTGTTACCCACCAGCAAGGGGAAATATTAAGGTCCATGGACAGCCATGATAGTCATTTCTTCAGTTTTTCTTTTGTTTCGAGGATAATGAAGCATCAAGATCGATGTCGATATCGAGGTTTGGAGTGACACAATTTAGTTGAACACATACATTTCTTATACCGATACAGAACACAGAATTCTGCACGAAGTTTCCAGAATGGGGAACCAGCTGTTATCTCTATAGAACCTGATCAGTTTACGATAATCAATCGATCAATCAATCAATCAGTCAATCATTCAAGCAATCAATCATTCAAGCAAACAGTCAGTCCCTTGATGAAGATGATCGTTAGGGGGACACGAGGGACGCGGCTGTCGACAGGTTTCTGCAGGCTGGTTGTCTTCAGCCTCTGGCAGCAGCAGCGCAGGCCATGTCAAGGCCGGTCCAGTCTCCTACGATCCTTTTCCAGTTCTTCATCTGTCTGCCCCTGCCTCTTCCTCCCTCAAGTGTCCCCTGCACATAGTCTTGGCAAGACAGCTAAGACAACGCGTGATGCGGCCAAACCATTCCACCTTCCTTCCTCCCCTTTACAACACCTTTACAAAAGGGTTTGTTCCTGTGGCCCAGCTTTCACCATCACCTCTTGCCACACTGACTCGTTGGTTCTGTGGTTCTGCCAGCGAGATGTGTAGAAGCCTCTGAAGGATTTCGATTCAGTTTATGACATTAACCACTTAAAGACACCCACAGCCGTTCTATTTGCTAAGCTTCCTGTGCATTGTGCTGAAGAGCGGCAGCGGGAACAGTGGTTGTCAGTGATCAATGGGCCGTGTCTGTAACGTGCAGTGTTCCCTCAACATCAGCTGCATTGGGCAGAACTTGCTCTGTGTTGACTTTGTGACTAATTGACTATCCCCGTCGCTGATCGCAATGCTTTTGATGGATTCCGAATGTAACAGTAATTAAGTAGCGCCTGTGGTAGGATGGCTTTGTAATCTCCTTTTTATTTGTTTTGGTTTTGTTTTAATCAATAAAGGATGGAGTAGTGTTGTGTGATGTAGTGTGTGTATGTGCGTGCGTGTGTGTGCATGGATGCGCGCGTGTGTGAATGTCCGTGTATGCGTGTGCATGTGCGTGGGCGTCTGTGTGTATGCATGTGGTGGGGATTTTCCACTTATCCATTTGTCTGCCTCTTCCAGTTCAGAGATCGCGAGGCAGAAACAACAGCAACAGAAGCAGCAACAGTAACATCTATAACAACACTATCCAGCTACATAAATACATTGAATCAGTAACACCTATGCATTGTGGAGCCACCAGAGCAGACAGTGGTAGTGCACACTTCTCTTATCACAACCTTTCAGGACATTTCCTGTTGCTCAAGCCTTTCCAATGTATAATTTTAACTTTATTCAAACTGTCAAAATACTGACGAAAGATTTTCTTTTGATTTATTAAGTCTTAAAGTCGAAAAAAAAAGTGTCAGTTAATCAATTAGTCGTGCCCATCACACACACACACACACCTACACACATGCGCGCTTCGTCATCATTGTCATTGTACGTACATGCTTTCAAAGACACCGCACACCACACACATCCGCATCTAACACATCACTACATGTCAACATCATCATAAAAACACACACACAACACACACACCACACACGCATCATTACTCATCCTCCATAGGCATTGATATTTGCACCCAACAACACCACACAGTAAAAAAACACAGACACAACAAAACACAACAACTACAAATCAAAAACTGTAATAAATGAATTCACAAACTTCACGAACAACTTTTGTGCTCATAAGACAGTTGAAGCAAAGACAGAGTTGAAACCTGTCATAAGTGTTGAACAAACATTATCTGCATGCATCAATGATGTCAGTGATACGTGAGAATGACACAAAAAACAACAGCATTGCACACACACACACACACACACACACACACACACACACACACACACACACACACACACACACACACACACACACACACACACACACACACACACACACAATCGGGTAGCAAAGAGGAAACACCAACACCCCTATTCCAAAATACTGGTTTGGTTCACTGTTACGTTTCCTTATCTATCTCCTCCATCTTCACCTCTCAGCACCCATCTTCCGAAATGATAATGTGGCTGCCTATATAGCCAGATGCTTGAAAGCTCTCGTACACGTAAACTTCCAGTTCGGTGTGTACTTACAATCTCACACTGATTCTTAGTGGGTCGAGAGAGGCAGAGTGCATATTCCGTGTGACCCCCAGTGTGATAAGCTCTGGAATACGGTGTGATAGAAACAAAATCAACTGAACGCTTTGTTTTGTTGCTTTACAAGATTCCGCGCTATATAAATTCCATACATTATTATTATTATTATTATTATTATTATTATTATTATTATTATAAGCTGGGGAACGCACAACAAAAGCAATATCCCTGCCCCCTCACACACTGAAATCTTTGTCCTCTTCTGTGCCTGTGGCTGGAAATGAGCCAGTGTACAGGTTGTCAGAGAGGAGACAACAGCTGGACTGGCGGAACCAGAAATTAATGATCCTACTGTAACACGAACTCTATCTTTCACACCGTATTCCAGAAGTAACGGAAAGTCGTCAGAAACAAAACAGCTACCAGAGCTGAAATGAGCACCCACTAGTTGTGATAATATTTACACCGATAGATAATCATTATTGGCTCCTGCAACACATGTACAGGTAAAAAGTGTCGTAAGTAACACACGTACAGGTCAAAAGTGTCATGGTAACACATGTACAGGTCAAAAGTGTCACAAGTAACACAGGTTGTAGGTCAAGTGTCAAAGTAACACATGTATAGGTGAGAAGTGTCACAAGTAGCACATGTGTAAGTCATGAGTGTCGCCTTTGATCCAGTATACATTTGGCACTGTAGCTCGACTTCCAGCAATACAATCTTCGGGAATGTCCAGCTGATCTTGTAGAAAGATTGTGCGAATAGTCTGAACATGTGAACCTTCTAGAAAGATTGAGGGACCGACTAGGGCGCTGAAGCAGACAGCCAACTTCATCTTCAAGACTGCAACAATAGGAGCATGGCCAGAATCCCCCCCCCCCCCCCCCCCCGAAAGTTTTCTGTGGTCAGAATCCCCTTTTATGCCTCTTGGTCCATTTTTTTCTTCAAAAGCTGCATATTTTAATCATTAGTATGCTCTTTAACGTTAGACCGTGGGGAGGGAAACGTGTTAGCAAAACTTAAGAGGAGATCACTGTTCATCCCCTGTTTCTTTTGCCAGTTCTCTCTTAATCCATCAATTCATCTATTTTCCTTCACTCTGATAAATATAGGGGATAACAGCTTTCGGGGAATAATTGATAAGACTAAGTCTGTCACAAGGGTTGAAAAACTTCATCTGTTCTAAACTTAAATGTATAGGAAGATCGTTATGCCTCTGTTAAAGCTCCCAGTTCACGTAACTGCTCATTTACCGATTTAGTTTCATGGGGGAAAAGTGGAATCTGTAGATTTAATGGAACAACGTAACATCCTGACGTAAAAGCATTATTAGCAGAGACTTCCTCATTAATCTCCTAACAAACATGTGCAATTCTTGGTTTGATAATTATAGAAGAAAAATTTAGCAAATTAATTGATTGAAAGCATAATCTACTAAAATGTTATAAATTGTTAGTAATCGTTCCACAATAAAGTTATTAGGTCAAATCGATATAAACCTTAAATGCACAGTTCAGTACCATGCTGCTTTCTAGCACCCTCCCCCATTATAACATTGATGCAAAAATGAATTCTATTCATAACTCCAACACGTATTACACTCATCTGGACGAAGAAGACAAATATATTTGCAGAGACTTTCCATGTATTACCACGTAACAAAGTACATGATGATGATGATGATGATAATTATAGTAATAATAATAATGATGATGATGATGATGATGATGATGATAACAGTAACAATAATAATGATGATTATTACATAGGATGTGCAATCTCATGAACACAAAAGTCCTAGTCATATAAAATGGCCACTATGTACAACAATCCCCCCCCCCTCCCCCCCCCACCAGTAAAATTCAAAAGTCAAAAAGTCAATTCACACCCATACCATTAATTCACAAAATCGGTTATCATTGTTCGCATTTACAATCAACGAGGACAGGAGGAGAGAAGAAGATGGATGAAAACACGGCCACAACTAATCCGATAAATCAGGCCCAGCATCATCATCATCAAGGATTCCATCCTCTTCCTCCTCCTCTTCCTGTGCCACTTCCTGTTCCTTCAGTGCCGCACGAATAGCGGCTTCCGTTTCCGGTGATGGATCATCAGCCTCGATGACTTCCGGTCCCGTAGGGAATTCTTCCATGGGCGCCTCTGGTAAAGCTGGCTCAAAGTTGTCGCCACAAGCCTTCTGACCCCATCCCACGTACAGGTTTTCGAAGAATCTGTGGACAGAATAATATGGGTTTCTGCATAAGGGATTTGATATGGTTTATGCAGAAATACGCGAGTGTTTGACGCTTTTTGGTGGTGAAAAAAGGGAGAAGAGCACGGTGGGATCTTGTTCACTGTATGCTTCATTGATTAATTGCTGTTTCTTTATTTTTTTCCCTTTTTTTTTGCAAAAACAGGATACTTTATTTGTTTTAACCGTGTGTATGTATGTATGTATGTATGTATGTATGTATGTATGTATGTATGTATGGTATGGTATGGATGGGATGGATGTGTGTGTGTATGTGTGTGTGTGTGTGTGTGTGGAGAGAGAGAGAGAGAGAGAGAGAGAGAGAGAGAGAGAGAGAGAGAGAGAAACAGAGAGAAAGACAGAGACAGAGAGACAGACAGAGAAATCTTTGTAACGGTGACATGTAAATAGGCAACACCAGACTGGGTCTATGACTGTGATCCTGTTACTGAGACACAGTCACGTTTTCTCATGCCCTTGGCTACATATACGTATATTAGCCACTGGCCCAAATGTATCCCCACCTACGTGACCCTGATCAACTTGTGTGTGGCTAACTATGGCTGAAGGCCTGATGAAGAAAAGGCAAATGCACTGCTTATTCAATGTACCATCTGAAAATAAAAGTTTGACTTTGACATTGACTTTGCCTGGTATGGGTCAAGGCGTATCTGACCTACCTGCCTTGATCCGTGGCCACGGCCACTGCTCCTGGCCAGTTCAGAGAGTGGACACTGGCCACAGCATATTCTGGCACGAGCTTTGTGGAGGCGCGTGTCATCCACCCGGGGTGATCTGCCACAGGCCCTGAACAATACAACAAAATGTAATGATTACACTGCAGGGTGAACCAGGACAGTGTAATCAGTTATAGCTCCTCGGTCCATTCTTGTTTGATTCGGTCCACATTCCAGTCAGTCTAGTTCAGGTGTGTCCTGTTGTGTTGTGTCCAGTTAGGTTATGTCCAGTTGGGTTGTGTCCGATTTAAGCATATTGGGTAGAATGCGTAGTGCCTGGTCTTCTCCTGTGTTTTTAACCCTGCCTGCTGGCCTCAGCCGACATGTTCCGACTTCAGGACAGCTCATCAAATGTTTACCCTAAAAAGGCAGAGTTGCATGAAACAAGGCAGGAAAATGGGCTGTGTAGCAGAAAATAAGCAAGAGAGGGAGAGGATAGAGAGATGAGGAGAAAGACAGAAACAAAGGGAGTGATAGAAAAGGGGAATTTCCTAGCACAGAATTTCCAGATGGTGCAGATGCTATTTATACTAAAAGGACCCCCTCCTGCATTCCCAGGGAGGGGGTGGGGTCGGGTGGGTATCCATTTTGATCATGTCCAGTTTGTTCAGGTTATTTTTTTGTAAAACTATTATCCCGTTTTGTTTAGCTCAGTACATTCTGTTTTGGTCTAGTCTTTTAATAAACATTGCTGAGTAAATGCAAACTCATTCATCATACATTATAACATCTAATAATGAAAAAAATCAGCTTTAAACTCAAGTTGAATCCAAAATACTCCCTTCAGTCACCAACCTACCCGTGTCTTCCGCAAGAGGCGCTAGGAGAGGAGGACCTGTTTCCGGTTCCGGTTCATCCGCCTCCTCCCTCGCTTCTTCCTCTTCCTCGTTGGCCTCTTCACCCTCTAGCTTTTGTACTGGGTTGTACCAGGTCGTGCGCCCCTACACACACATACGTTTATGTTTGGTGTCAAATAAGTCTTGTTCTGACTTAATGGCAATGAAGTTTTCTTATTCTGATTCGCACGCACGCACACACACACATACACACACACATGCACACACACACACACATGCACACACACACACACGCACACACACACACACATACACGCGCGCGCGCGCGCGCACACACACAGAGTTGGCAGTATCTGTTTTGGGGGTGGGGATGGGAGTGCGGGTTCCGTGGTGTCTGTCTTTCCTCTATATAGGCTATCTCTTCTTCTCTTTTTTCTTTCTTTCTTTTTGATGTTATAATTATTTCTTGCTCTTTGTTCCGTCTTTCTATCCATCATTCATTCATTCATTCTTTTTTTTTAATCTTCCTGATATTTTTTCTTCTTGTCTTTTTGATTTCCTTGCACAAAATTCTGAACTCCTTTTTATTGCTTGCTTGTGAGGTAGGAGGCGGGGCAGTTGTTGTGCTTCTTTTTGGGGAAGGGGTATTGTTTCATGGGGACTTACAGGTATGTCAAGTGGACTTTGCCGTCAGTGAGGTACTCAGTACCTTCTGTCCTTGACTCTCTGTCTGGCCCAGGTCAAAAGCTTTGGCAGTTATTGATGTCAGCTAAGTGCCAAGGCCTATATCAAAATGTTGTCACGTTGTAAAATGTTATGGTGAAATCATCTTCAGCCATGACAAACATTTAGCATAACAACCTGTACTCTCCGTTGTAGAAGAAGTTCTTCGGATGAGACTATAAACCGAGGTCCCGTGTGCGAACGCAAGCAGAACATCTCGCGCACACGTTAAAACCCGTTCCGCTTTTCAGAATAGTAGGCCATTATGTGCCTGTGGGAACGGACGACATAATTTACAAAAACTGCATACACACGGGGACTGGATTTTAAAAAAGCACATGAGTGCTTATTCCCTTATCCTTGAAATAAAAGAATAAATAAAGAAAGAAAAGACAAAAATTTCTGAAGTCGAGGTATAGTTGTCGTGTGTGGTGATGTACTGGATAAAGAGTTATAAACACAAACTTCTGATCCAGTGTGGACTTACAGCCTCACGATCATTCCCAGATGAGAAGAGTGGGACACGTTACATATTACTGTGGGTGTTCCCCGAAGTCAAAATGCGGCTACCTAAATGGTGGGTTAAAAACAGTCGCATAAGCAAAATCTCACCATTGGTGAATCTCGGAGCTCTACCCGAGGAACGAACAGAACTGTTGTGGGTGATCTCCAGAGTCTTAAGTAGGGAACGAGCGACAACAACAACAACATTACCCCAAAAAACAGCAGCAACAAATACAACTGCAGCAAACAACAAACAACAGCAGCAAAAGCAGCAGCAGCAATAACAGCAACATCAAAACAATATCAACAACAACAACATCATTACCAAAAAAACAGCAGCAACAAATACAACAGCAGCAAAAGCAGCAGCAGCAGCAAAACAACATCAACAACAATATCAACAACAACATCATTACCAAAAAAGCAGCAGCAACAAATACAACAGCAGCAAACAACAAACAACAGCAGCAAAAGCAGCAGCAGCAGCAACAACAGCAACATCAACAACAATATCAACACAACAACATCATTACCAAAAAAGCAGCAGCAACAAATACAACAGCAGCAAACAACAAACAACAGCAACAGCAGCGGCAGCAACAACAACATATCAACAACAACAACATCATACCAAAAAGCAGCAGCAACAAATACAACAGCAGCAAAACAACAACAACAGCAGCAAAAGCAGCAGCAGCAACAACAGCAACATCAACAACAATATCAACAACAACAACATCATTACCAAAAAGCAGCAGCACAAATACAACAGCAGCAAACAACAAACAACAGCAAAAGCAGCAGCAGCAGCAACAGCAACAACAATATCAACAACAATATCATCATCATCAACAACAACAACAACATCAACGACAAAACATTAACCACAACAACATCAACAACAATATCAACAACATCATTACCAAAAAAGCAGCGGCAACAAATACAACAGCAGCAAACAACAACAACAGCAGCAAAAGCAGCAGCAGCAGCAACAGCAACAGAAACATCAATAACAATATCAACAACAACATCATCATCATCAACAACAACAACATCAACGACAAAAACTACAACAACAACACAAAAACTACATTAACCACAACAACATCAACAACAACAACAACCACATCAAAAGCAACAACAGCAGCACCACTACCAGCTGCCTGCAGGTGTGTGTTACCTGGGGCAGGATGTAGGCGGAGTGATGGACCCAGGCCATGAGGTTGGGGTCACTCATCTCCTTCACACTCAGCCCTTCAAAGTCCAGGTCCACCACCACCGTGTCCCGAGCACCTGACAACACACACAGCCACACGTGCAGACAGACAGACAGACAGGCAGACACACAGCCACACATGCAGACAAACAGACAGACAGGCAGACACACAGCCACACATGCAGACAGACAGGCAGATAGGCATAGAGATCATTTATAGATACAGACGGAGATGCAGAGACACACTCACAAAACAGTCTGTTACACTGTGTAGACTATGTGATGGCGTAATCTACACTGCACAAAGTTATATATATATATATATATATATATATATATATATATTATATATATATATATATATATATATATATATATATAGAGAGAGAGAGAGAGAGAGAGAGAGAGAGAGAAGAGACAGACAGACAGACAGACAGACAGACAGACAGACAGACAGACAGACAGACAGACAGAGGCATGCATCCATGCATCCATCCATGTTTTGTGCAGAGAAAAACAGTGAGTCTCTTCAGGTTCTAGCTCTGACTGCATGTCAGCAAGGGAGACATTCAAATCAAAAATATTTTGATTTCTGAAAGAGAAGCTCCTAATAATGTTGAGCACATGATTATAATTATGACATATCATAACACCAAACATAAATATTCACGTGCTTTATTTTCCTTCCTAGGTTAATCGTCAAAAGTGTATGCTTGTTGTAAAGAGACCTAACAAAGGAAAGAATGGGTGGATTGTAAGACAGAGAGCGAGAGCGAGAGAGAGAGAGAGAGAGAGAGAGAGAGAGAGATTCAAAAAGTGAAAAATGTTAGTTTAGGACAAGTTTTTTGGTTGTTTTGGGTTTTTTACTGCTCTGTACATTTTCTTGCTTTCTTGTCTTGTCTTAATGACACAAAAATCGAATGAAATGAAATATGTACTTTTTGTCCTTTAGGCCAAGTAAGGCTTGTTCACGCAGACTCTAACCTACCTACGTTTCGTTTTGACTTGATGTGTTTTCATTGTGTAGCAACATAAAGATTGACTAAAAATATTTTGAAAGATTTAGACTACAGACCCTTCAGCGGCTGTTAGAAAAATCTGGCCAAGTTAAAGCAGCTGATGTAACCTTTAGAATAGATTACAATATATGATAAGCAAGGGAAAAAACCTTGTGCTTGATTTCTGTAAACCAGTCATAACCTAACTGTATGATATCGTTCGCGTATTCTTTAATTTTGATGTGTTCCATGTGTATATTTCTGCTTGAAACTAAAACCTTTAAATAAAAATTCCCTTCAGTTATATTTTATAAAGAATGTTCTTCACTTTCCAAAGTAAAATAAAGAGAGTGATTAATGCCACACTCGTGTATAAATAAAAACGCAAAGTAAAAAAACAACAACAACAAAACAAACAAAACCTACTACATGTGATCTTAAAGAGAAATCTGTTGTGACTTAAAGTGATATGCAAATACATACTTTGCCTGATTGATCCGAATTTCTCCTAATCTGAACATCTCTAAGCACGCATAAATTCATATTTATCAAGACAGATAAAGAAACAGGGTGAAAAAAACCCTCGTTTTCATGCATGTTTTACAGCCAAAGTATCTAATTACAAAGGTATATGATTTTTTCAAAATAAACAGAACTTTCCCTCTTGCCAACTGCAAGAATAAGTTTTTTTGTTTTGTTTGTTTAAAGAAATTACGACCAAGATTAGATGACTAAGGATTCTTAAAAAAGGAAAATACGACACTTAGAAAACATGCTTCAAAAGGACTACCCTCTCCCATATCCTATCTTAAAAAAAATACATCAATAAATAAACAAATAGCGTGGATTCCTGGCACGGTAGAACAAAATATCAAGACCTCCTGAGCTTTGATGGGCTGCTCTAAGGTGTCCGTGAGGTATACAGTTATCTCCGGATTCAATTCACACACACACACACACACACACACACACACACACACACACACACACACACACACACACACACACACACACACACACACACACACACACACACACACACACACACACACACACACACACACACAAACACATACACACACACTTACACACACAACAACACACACCACACACACACACACTACACACACACACACACACAACACACAACACACAACACACACACACACAAACACACCTAAGACACCCCTGTCCCAGGACAACAAGTTTTCCTGCATCCTTACCTTCTGGCTTGGATGGCTTAGCAGTCTCTGGAACTGCTCCACGAAAGCAAGGGAGAAAATGACACACACGTCGTTTGAAATAGTGGCTTTACAGTTGATATTGACCAACATCTTCAAAGTAATGCTTAAACCAAGTTCCATCAAAGGATAAATGATGTGGTGGTGGTGGTGGTGGTGGTGATGGTGTGTGTGTTTGTGTGTGTGTGTGTGTGTGTGTGTGTGTTTTTGTTGTGTGTGCATGTGTGCATATGTGCGAGTGCTTGCATACCGGTGCCCTGTGAAATGTGCGAGCCTACAGGCTTCCTTATTTTATGCTATGTGCCGGGGGTAGGGAGTGATGGGGAGGGGGGGGGCGTATGTTTGTGTCGTATGGCTGTCGCAGTTCTTACTTTTGATGCCAATTTTCTTTCCTATAATGAGCATCAATCATTTTTAACACAGACAGCCCCCATTTTTTTCTTTTTAAAGAAGCTATTCTTTGGATCAACTTGTTTCAATATTCTACCGAGTTTAGTGCATACAAGCCTTTTAAAAACAGATCACAAAATCAAAACGTCTAATGATCATTGTGGAAATTTATGTGGGTTGGCATTTACAAGTTGACGTTGTTTACTTGCTGTTTTTTCAGTCTGTTCTGGAAATCTTATATAAAATGAAAAGGTTCGAAAAAAACAACAACAACAATAGCGATCATGATGACGATGACAGCATCGAGAAGCAGAAACAAGAGCAACAGAAGCAGCAGCAGCAACAACACAACAACAACACGATAACAACAGCAACAACAACAGCAGTGACAACAACAACAGCAGCAGCAACAACAAATCGGCATATGAAAACCGAAACTACATCAGGAATTACCCTCTGCTTCTTCCTCATCCTCAGCTTCCTCATCAAACTTAAACACGCCTATTGGAGACACGTGTGTTGCTGCGCTAATCCGGGCAATCTGCGCGCGCAGGTAATTTCGCTCAGTTCCGGGAAAAGGAGGAAAAGTTATCATCTGGAATCAGAAAATCAAGAAAATATGAAAAGAGTAAAAAAAATAAAATAAAAAGATATACAAAAAGAACGATCTTGGCCAAAATACAAGGAACATATTCAATATAAAAAAAAATTAAAAACCTTCTCGGAAACAAGAGAGCTATCTTCAGATATGTCAACAGAATCAAGTGACAATGTATAAATTTGTCATCATCATATTCTCAGAGAAAAAAGCCTGGGTCTGAAATCTTCTTGTGAAAACAAGAAACTGTAATCCTTTACGTTTCATATTTAATCAGACAGAATTTTTTTTAATCTAGTGTAATGAATGTTGAAAACGATACAATTCGGATGTCGTGAAATTGTGTTCAGAGCAAAATCAGGCTCACTGTGTTTTGCTGTGATTGATATTCTCTTGTCGTTATGATCATGATGATGACAATGATAATGACGATGACGACGACAACAAAGGCGAGTATGTTTCTGGTTAGGGTTCCCCCCCCCCCCCCCCCCCCCCCCATTTTCCAGCCTTTGTTGTGAATTCAGTCGGACTTAACTTGCAATGTTTTGAGTGTTTCGTCTTTAAAAATAATTCATTTTTGTCTAAACACATTCTTTTCCAGGTGTCCAGTTTTCCTAGGGTAGGGAATGAATAACAAGGCTGTTGAGCTGTGCGTGCGGGGAGTTCTTTTCATGTACTTTATCTATAGATTGTTTACAGTACTTGTACTCTTTCTCCATGATGTACAGACCAAAGGATGACTTATTCCCTCTCCAGACAGCCAGATGATTACCTTGTGGTCCAGGTCACCAGTGAAGTATTTCCGGATCTTCCTGGCCACGTTGATCTGACCTGGGGTCACGTGCGGAAGTCGTACCCATGGAAACCCCGCTGTCAGAAAATAGAAGGGCAAGAATAATAATAATAATAATAATAATAATAATAATAATGTATGGAATCTATATAGTGCTGAATCTTGTAAAGCAACAAATCAAAGCGCTCAGATGACGTTTTTTTATATCGAGGATAATGGAATAAGCACTCATGTGCTTTTTTACATCCAGTCCCCGTGTGTATGTGGTTTTGTAAATTTTGTCATCTGTTCCCACCGGCACACAATGGCCTACTCTTTCGAAAAGCGGAACAGGATTTAACGTGTGCGCAAGATGTTCTGCATGCGTTCGTACACCGGGCCTCGGTTTATAGTCTCATCCGAAGGACAAGAAGGGAGGTTATGGAACACACTGAACATTTTTGTTTGTGTCGTTTTTAAGTTTAGAAGTGATTGTATTTATGACTGACTGATCGATCTATCGATTGAATAATGATTCTTGTAGGTAATTTTGAGTTAAGCAATTGTTTAGTTGCTCGTTTGTTCATACGTTTGTTTTGTTGTTTGCTTGGTTTTCTGAATTGTGCTTGAATGGTGCTCAACAGTCCAGCACGTCTTTATACAATACAAAAGACTTTGCTGTTCTCCGAGGCAGCAGTAAATCTGCTTCAAAATGACATCTCAGCCAGAAAGGAGCAAGGAGATGTCCAGAAGAAAACTGATCAACAGTGGAACCTGTCCGCAATCATCACTCTTCTCAAAAAGGTAGCCTTTGCTGATATTACATCGATCCAATCTTATGCCTCCTCAGAAAAATTGTCGTTAAATAATCATCTAAACAACACCGATTAACTTAATGGCATGATCTTTGTTAATAGCGCCATGCCAGACTACGTTTAAGTTCTTCTTGAAATATGTAGAAACAGGAGACCGGATTTTGCTGTAAGTTGTCTAGATGGAAACAGACTGTTCTCCATGCCTCTGCTACGACTGGCATAGCATGTTATAATGCAATATATTTATTTGTCAGAATATTGACGGCTTTTTCTCCCAATCTGTTCTATTTCTGTGAGTTTGTCATTACTTGTCGGCTGATATGCCATTGTGTAGTGTTTTTACAAGTGACCCAATCTCTTTTGTTTTTCTTTATTTAATCTCAGCACATGTCCATACTGGTAAGCTTTTAATAAACTAAAAGTTTGACAATTTCATTCTTTTGTCGTTGTCTTTTTTCTTTTGTATCCTTTCTTTTGTATCTTTTTTGTATCTTTTCTTTTCCTGTCTTCTTTTTCCTACATTCCAGTTGTTTTTCTTTTCTTCACCCATCCTTTCTCTGTCTTTCCACACATCCCTTCTTAGCTCTGTTCTATCTATTTAGTTCCATTTACCCCACTACTTTGATCTAAATCCTTTTTCAATACTCAGCCCCCACCCACCTTCTCCTTTCATTTTGCGTTGTTTTTGTTTTGCTTGTGTGTGTGTGTGTGTGTGTGTGTGTGTGTGTGTGTGTGTGTGTGTGTGTGTGTGTGTGTGTGTGTGTGTGTGTGTGTGTGTGTGTGTGTGTTTTCAATCACGACATGAGCAGATAATTCAGATTATAGTTTGCCATGTGTGTCAAACTCCAAGGACCACTTACGCTGACTGCAGGCAAAATAGACCTTCCGGTTCAGACCAACCCCTGCATGTTCACAGGGTATCTTCCGTGGAGCTTTGTAGACTGGTTTGATGTCCTCCGACATTGCTGGAAAAATCCCATTAGATGAATGAAAAGATAAATAACTGACTTATCAAAAAAAGCAAGTGATAAAATAAAAAAACCCACCCAACTCTATATGTGATATGTTCCTTTTGTTCGTATCGATTTATTCTCCTCTATTTTTGAACACACACACAAACACGCGCACACACGCACGCACGGCACGTACACACACATGCACACGCACGCACGCACGCACGGCACGTACACACACACACACACACACACACTCACGCACGCACACGCACACACACTACAATATCTCAACTTTTAAAATCACACTGTGCTATCACAAAGTGTGAACAAATTGTATGTATGCGTGCGTGCGTGCATGTGTGAGAGAGACAGACAGACAGAGACAGAGACAGAAAGAGACAGAGACAGAAAGATTACATTACATATATCAAACTTATTATAGGTAGCATGAGTTAACACCAGTAACCTCACACCTTTTCCATATTTTAGTAGTATTTCTTCTCTCTTCTCTAGTCTTTAGATAGCATGCTATTACATTTTAACAGAGGGTTTTTGTTGTTGAAGATAACTGTTTTGATTTATTTGTAACTGCTACATTGACAAACAACAATTATGGGAAAGTGGCCGCACAACACCGACCAGCAAGAAACCTGGAAGCTGTTGCACACACAGACATGAAATTTATAAAATACTGATGTCATGATAACCATGTGCTACGATGCAAACTGTAGGCAAGGGATGATTACTCAGCCCAGAAAAACCCTACATGTTTTAGAAATGAAGTAATCTTTATTACCCAAAATCCTATTGCTGTGTGTTGACAGAGTAGTAAGACAAAAATTTCGGAAACTTACCATCAAACAGACTTTCCTGGAACAAAAGCAAATTAGCATATGTTACAAACAAAGTGATGCACGCAAAAAGAAATGGATAAAGAGACAGACAGACAGAGAGACAAACAGACAGGCAGACAAACTGACACACAGCCACACAGACAGCAACACAAAGAGAGAGAGAGAGTGACACAGACAGACAGACAGACAGAGAAACAAATAGACAGAGCATTATGTATGAGTGCATGCATATGTGTGTGTATGTACATGTATGCGTCTGCGTACAGGCGCTTCTCTCTCTCTCTGTCTCTTTCTGTTTCTCTCCGTCTCTCTGTCTCTGTCTCTGTCTCTGTCTCTCTCTCTCTCTCTATCTATCTATCTATCTATCTCTCTCTGTAACCATCCCTTTGCCATTTCAACCCTCATTCATCGCGGTTTTCCATCGACCCATCCATCCATCCACTCATCCACCCACCCACCCACCCACCCTCCATCCATCCACCCATCAATCCATCCATCCATCTACCCATCCATCCATCCATCTACCCACCTATCCATCCACCCATCCAGCCATTCATCCACCTCCACCTAAACCACCTCTCTCCTAGTCCTACCCCAATGTCTACGGCCCTGTCTGACCTTGGTATCGTCATTGTCAATGACGTCATCTTCCTCGTCATCCTCCTCCTCCTCGCTGACGTCAGTGTCGTAATCGCCCTCTCGGAGTTCCCCCTCCGCGACGGTGTAGTCCCCGTGGAGGCCGTGAACCACTCCCCACAGCCTGACCCGGGTCAACAACACAGCTTATTATTTATTTATTTATTTATTGTTTTATATCGAGGATAATGGAATAAGCACTCATGTGCTTTTTTACATCCAGCCCCCGTGTGTATGCGGTTTTGTAAATTCTGTCATCTGTTTCCACCGGCACACAATGGCCTACTCTTCCGAAATGCGGAACAGGATTTAACGTGTGCGCGAGATGTTTTGCATGCGTTCGAACACGGAGCCTCGGTTTATAGTCTCATCCGAAGGACTTTGTCCGTGATGAAGGTAAACACAGTGCTGTGGCCTATATTTCAATGATGGTACTATGTCTGTCTGTTGGTCTGTTGGTCTATATGTCTGTCTGTCTGTCTGTCTGAATGTCTGACTGTCTGTCTGTCTCTCTCCCTCCCTCTGTCTGTCTGTCTGACTGTCTCTATGTCTCTGTCTGTCTGTGTCTGTCTGTCTCTCTCCCTCTGTCTGTCTGACTGTCTGTCTCTGTATCTCTGTGTCTGTCTGTCTGTCTGTCTGTCTGTCTCTCTCTCTCTCTCTCTCTCTCTCTTTCCATCCATCCATCCCTCCCTCTCTCCCTCGCTCTCTTTCCAGAAAGCCGAGAACCGCGAGGAGTGGAGAAAGCTGGTTTACAAAACCTTCAGTGCTGCCCTAACGGTGTACCAAACTGCAGGATAGGTCAGGTGTTGATGAGGTGAATTCTCTCTCTCTCTCTCTCTCTCTCTCTCTCTCTCTCTCTCTCTCTCTCTCTCTCTCTCTCTCTCTCTCTCTCTCTCTCCGGTTATCGATGAAGATGTACAAACTAAAGACATTCATATGACTGATTTATTCAAAAATCCGCCTATAACACACACACACATACACACACACACACACACGCGCGCGCGCGCGCACGCACGCACACACACACACACACACACACACACACACACACACACACACACACACACACACACACACACACACACACACACACACACACACACACACACACACACACACACACACACGCACAAAAGACAAAAAAATAAGCAAATGCGTTGCTTATTCAATGTACCATCTGGAAATAAAAATTTCACTCGACACATACACTACACACCACACCGCACCCTTACCTAAGGGAGATAAATGGCCAAGCACGAGCCAGTTCCCTCAGAGCGAGAGTTACCCGCACATAGTAGTCGGAAGGCAATCCCACGCCGGCAAAGGAGAAGAGATGGGCCTGACGCATGAAGTTGGGCAGACAGAAAAACTCGTCTTCTTTTTGCCCCGAGAACGTGTGACTCTCCGCCTCTGCGTTTGGACTCGATCTAGCGATAGTCTGGAACAAAAAGGAAGAAGGTTTTTGTTTCGATTCTCAGCTAGCACTCCAAGGTTTAGTCAAGTCAAGTCAAGTCAACATGATCTTTATTGAGGGGTAAACGATTAAGTTTATACAACTTTTTTTTCATCCTGCCCTCACCAAAAAAAAAAAAAAAGAAAATCAAGAAAATTGACATATAAAAGCAATCAAAATACAATGTTCTCAACACATGTTGAAGACAAAATCTATGGAGATTTAAGAAATATATAAATCCAGACTAACAAAACATGATAAAGCAAATCAAGCAGTATAACATAAGCTCAAGTCATACAGAAAATATGAAGAAAATCAAAAACAAACAAACCAACAAACAAAACAAAAAGAAAAACAATAAAACAAAAACACACACACACAAACAAACAAAAAACAACAAAACAAAACAACAACAAACAAACACAAACAAGATAAACAAAACCAAACAGTATAACATAAAGCTCAATCATACACAAATTAAGAAAAATAAGTAACAAAGGTAGGAAAACAACAAGGTAGCCTGATGAAGATAACCTCGAGTATAGATGACTTACAATTTGTCCACCAGATGCTAAGGCTACAATGGTGAGATTATTTGCGTTTTGGGGACCGTTTTTTGTTCACCATTAAAACAGTCGCTTTCAACAGAGGATATGTGCTAACAGGGACACCTGTGTGCACGTGTGGTGTGTGTGTGTTGTGTGTGTGTGTGTGTGTGTGTGTGTGTTGTGTGTGTGTGTGCATGTGTGTTTGTGTGTTATGTGCGTGTGTGTATATTTGCGCCCCGCGCGTGTTTTTAATTTGTCATTTTCCCTACCGGCACGCAATGGCTTACTGTTCTAACAGGCGGAGCAGGTTTTCACGTGTGCGCAAGATGTTCTGTATGCAGTCGGTCGCACACGGGGCCTCGCTTTAAAATCTCATCCGAAGGATTCTCCGAGGAGTGGAGTCAGTTCTGGTGTTAACTTCTGGGGAAAGTTCTCCTGAATGGGCGGTTTGGTGGTGGTGGGTTTTTTGTAAAAATCAGACGTAAACAGTATGCTGCAGAAACTTGTTGTTTTTTGAGGTGGTTTTTTTTTAAGCAACAAAGCCTAAGTTGTGTCCTATTGTTAAAAACAACAACAACAAAACAACACCGCTTGTATTATATATTATTGTGCTCTACCGAACGATGCTTCAGTTGTGTCCCCTGCATTTATTCCTGCATTGGTGTGTGTGTGTTGTGTGTTGTGTGTGTGTGTGTTTTGGTGGTGTGTGTGTGTGTGGGTGTGTGTGTGTGTGTGTGGTGTGTGTGGGGTGTGTGTGTGTGTGTGTACGCGGTCTGTGTGTGCCGCCACCTGGTTTGTGTATGATAATTTGTTAAAGCTATCTTGGAATGCTTATAGCAATCTGAAATGTGTTTTTCTTGTGTCTTGTGAGATAATTATAGGTATCAATGTGCCTTTCAGTATTGTAATTGCCCTTCATGGGATGATTAAAGTGTTTTTGACTTGACTTAACTTGACTTGACTTGACCCTCTCAAGTAACTTCGATCTCTGTATCGCTAAGCCAAGAAACAATGCAAGCATCGTTTGGTAGCAAAGAAACACAAATGCTTTGTTGCTAATTTTGTTTTAAAACCCCCCACCAAAGAAGCAATAAAAACTGCAAGCTCTAATTTCTCATGAAATGAAGCCCCTTCCCCCCCCCCCCCCCCTCCCCCCCAGTTTGTTCATATCTTCTTCATATGACATGTAACCTAATAATGATAGGCTTCTCTTTTCGGAAGTCTCGGTAACGCGTTTCTTTGGGAGCTATCAGTAACGCGCGTTTCTCATCTTTGGGAGCTATCAGTAACGCGCGTTTCTCATCTTTGGGAGCTATCAGTAACATGCGTTTCTCATCTTTGGGAGATACCAGTAATGTGCATCCTTCATCTTTGGAGGGTCTCGATAACATGCGTTCTTCATCTTTGGAGATCTCAGTAACGTGCGTCTCTGTGTTCCTCATCTTTGGAAGATCTCAGCAACGTGCGTCTCTGTGTTCCTCATCTTTGGAAGATCTCGATAACGTGCGTCTCTGTGTTCCTCATCTTTGGAAGATCTCGATAACGTGCGTCTCGTGTTCCTCATCTTTGGAAGATCTCGATAACGTGCGTCTCTGTGTTCCCATCTTGAAGATCCGATAACGTGCGCTCGTTTTCCCTCATTTTTGGGAAGATCTCGATAACTCGTCCTGTGTTCCTCATCTTTGGAAGATCTCGATAACGTGCGTTCTTTTTATCTTTGGGAGATCTTCGTCCGCCATCAGTACGCTGGGCTCCAGACCAAGTGACAGATGATCGGTAGAACGCATCCCAAGCTGTGGGCCAAGCCGGTGACATTGAGCTCTACGTGACCCTCCCTTCCTTCCTTCCTCCCTTCCTGCCTTCCTTCCTCCCTCCCTCCCTTCCTCCCTTCCTTCCTGCCTTCCTTCCTCCCTTCCTCCCTTCCTTCCTCCCTTCCTTCCTTCCTTCCTGTGCAAGTGATGACTGCCAGGCGCCTAGAGACAGATGGCATAAATCACAACAAGGCTGATGATGATAAGGGCTACAGATGACTTAAGCTTTCACCTTGAACAAATTCCATTCAGCACGTGCTTGGCCTGTGTTTCGTCTCCAGTCCGGAATTTCCTTAAAATTGAGCTCGGTGCGCATGCGCGAAGTCTTGAAGAGGGCGCTCATAGTCTCCAAGTCGTCTGCAGCGTTCTCTGGCTTCTTCTCCAGGACTGTGGTGAGCATGCTTGATAAATGATCGTATCTGTTGGACAGTAAAGAGGTACATTCTGTTAGGGTATCATTATCATTATTATTATCGTTATTATTATTAGTAGGAGTGGAGGACAAGAAAGAAAATAACTCAGTGGTTAGAGTTTTGGATTCGTGATCTGAAAAGAATGAGCACCATTAGCCGCTGAACCCACCATTTAAAGGTAAGATTTTAAAACCCCCATCTTTCATGGTTTCTTTTTCTCTTCTTTTATTACGGATAAAGTTGTGATTTTGATTTAGTTTGCACCACGTTTGGATACTAAAACAACTCCATTAACAGTAATACATACAAACAAACAATAGGCCCTACACAACAAGTCTCTGAGAGCTACAGTCAATGTACAAACAACAGCCAGCACAACAATTACTGACAAGATCTCACAGAGAGACGTTCAGCATGTAGCCTGTGTTGTAACATTTGTGCTGCTGGATGTTTAGTGTGCATTACTTGATTTGGTCAAAGCCATAAACTCCTTTGTGCTGCTTCCACACAGGGGAAGAAGGTAAGTGCTCTGAAAAGGTTTACCATTATTATCATCATTTATACACATGACAACATAACAATTCCAGCAAAGAGATAACAGACAGGTGCATTCAACATAATAGCAACACAAATACACACACACACCAGGCCCAGATAAGATATCCCAGAGAAATGCAGTAAACAAAACAACAATAACAATACTACTTATAAAGACACAACTCCAGCTACAAAACCACATAGAGGAACAATCAGCGTAACTGTACAGACACGACAACAATCTCAGACAAAGAGCACAGCTTCAATCACTATGCGTGTACATAGCAACTGAATTTACTGAACAAATACCTACCTAAACTTGCTGCAGTCAACAGAACAACAATGCAAAAATCATCTACAAGAGTATCACACAAGAAGTAATCTTCAGTCAACACTGTAACCATGCTAATAACGGTAGACTTTCAGACAGAGACTCACAGGGAGGAGCGGTCGGCCTGAGGGCAGGGAGGGGAGTCAGGGTTTGCGTTTGAAACGCGTTTTTGCTCGGCCTCACCAGCGGCTGCTGGGCGGTAACCTCTTCAGACAGATCCAGCTGAGGCCTGGGGTCCGGGGTTCGACCCCAGCCAGCCCCGAACCTCTTTTGGGGGCGCTCTGTTCGTCATGATGAGCTGCGGGGAAAAGGGAGAGGATGAGAAAGAGAGGAAGCAAGATTGGAGAGGTGGATGGGGGGCATGTGTGGGGTGGAAGGGTGGGATAACATGAAACAATGGAGTCATGGCAGACACAGAAACTAACGTCAGCTTTCATCCAGTCTGTAAGCACTGGTGTGATGAGAGCAAAGAGCTATAGTCGGGAGAGGAAACCAAACAAAATTAACCTGTCCAGACCATTAAAAATATTTTATATTTTATTCTTTAGTATCGAGGATAATGGAATAAGCACTTATGTGCTTTTTTACATCAAGTCCCCGCATGTATGCTATACCCATCCCCATCCCCATCCCCATCTTATCGTGTACGATCTTAAACCACATATTATATCCCAGAAGTCGGAACGCGGCTACCTTAATGGTGGATAACGACGGTCGCATATGCACAATCTCACCGTTGGTAAACCTCCGAGCTCTAGCCAAGAATCGAAACAACAACAACAAAACAATACTATAAAAATAAAATAAACGCATCCCCCCCCCCCCCAATAACTATTGAAAAGAATAAAACTAACAGCTGACTATTGAAGAGATAATAAACTACCATAAAAAAATCGAAAATATCACAGTCTTGGCACTTCTCATGGCATTTTAGATACAACCCAACCGTTTGCTTCGTTCTGAGTAAATATAATGATATAATTAATATGTTGGGCCCAGGCCAAAAGCTGTGTCAGTTACTGATGTCACCTAATTGCCAAGGCCTACATTAAAATGTGATTATGTTGTAAAAATAATGTTGTGTTGAGATTGCCTTCAGCCATGACAAGCTCTTAACATAACAACCAGCACTCTCCTTTAAAGGAGAAAAAAATCATCTGGTCGGAATATGGCTGCCTATATGGCGAGGTACTTGAAAAGAGTCATACACGCAAACTTCTCATCCGGTGTACTTCCTATCTCACAGTGATTCCCATGTGGGATGAGTGAGTCAGAATGCATGTTCTGGGTGATCCCCAGGGTGCAAAGCTGGGAAACGCACAACAGCAACAACATAAATATGTCATCACGTTTTTAGCTTCATCTTAGAGTCTCTATGAAGGTGTTGACTGTAGTCACAGAACAGGCTGGTGTGAGTGTGTCTGCACGTTTTGCTTCTGGGTAACTTGTCATATTGGCTGCTAGCTGCGTGACACTACAAGGTTTTCTCAACACACGTCGGGAGAGTCAAAGTCAAAAACACTTTAATCATCCCATGAAGGGCAATTACAATACTGACAGGCAGATTGATACGCATAAAAAATCTCAAAGACACAAAAAGCTATATTTCATATTGGTTCAAACATTCCAAAATGACTTCAAATAAAAATGTCACGAACACACACACACAAACACACACGCGCGCATGCGCACACACACATACACACACATACACACGCACACACATCAATTCTGAACACAATGTTAAACCCATTGACTAGAAGACATAAAAACTTAATTATTTACGCACGCACAACTACACACCCACGTACTGCGTGTGCGACCACACCCACGCACACCCACACCATACACCAAATATGAATTCAATTTTTAAGACCATTGACTAGAAACAGACTATTTCACACACCCACGCATCCCCCCCCCTTCCCCCCGCCACAACACACACCTTATGTATTGACTACACTAACAATGACAATCAGGCAAGTAATTCAGAGAAATGTAAAAACTAAACTGTTTCACGATATAAAGAGGTCTCTTGTCACAGGAATTTCACCTTACGAACGACATGAGATGCCTTTCGCTGTAAGATTTTCACGTATCTCTTCTCATCTTCTTCGCTGCTTTTTCCCTAGTAAGCGTAGTGCTTGGGCTTAGCCTATGCATTTATCTCACTACTTCTCTCTTCTTTTTTCCTCTACTACGCTGCTGCTGCTTTTCTGCTGCTGCTGCTGCTGCGCTGCTGCTAAATACTACTTACTACCACTACTACTACCACCACTACCACCACCCTCCACCACCACCACCACCACCACCACCACTACTACTACTACACCACCAGCACCACCACTACTACTACCACCACCACCCCCACCACCACCACCACCACCACACTACTAAATAACTACACTACTTACTACTACTACTACTACTACTACTACTTCTACGTCGACGACGACGCATACGACTACGACTCGACTTCTACTACGACACACTTCTACTACGACTACGAAATTCTACTACTACGGGGTTTCTTTTTTCCATCTCTACAAATTCAGTTGCCACAGTCTGACTACAAATACTCATAATGATGACCCCCCCCCCCCCCCCCCAAAAAAAAAAAAAAAAAAAAAAAAAAACGAAAAAAAATCCACGAGAACAAAATCCCTGTACGTTTTTTAGTAAGATCCAAACACTCACAAACAAGAAAAGGGGAAACCTTTTTCAACCGGGAAAAAAAAATTTAAAAAAACAACAAACTAAAACCATCCACATCCCTCCCCCCTCTCTCCCCGCTCTCTTGTCCAAAAGCCGAAAACCCGCGGGGAGTGGAGAAAGCGGGTTTACAAAACCTTCAGTGCTGCCCTAACGGTGTACCAAACGCAGGATAGGTCAGGTGTTGATGAGGTGAATCCTCTCTCCTCTCTCTCCTCTCTCTCTCTCTCCTCTCTCCTCTCTCCCCTCCTCTCACCTCTTCTTCCTTTTCTTTCTCTCCCTCCCTCTCTCTCTCTCTCTGTCCGGTTATCGATGAAGAGTACAAACTAAAGAATTCAAAAAATCATAACTGATTTATTCAGAAATCCGCCTATAACACACACACACACCACACACAACACACACACACAACACACACACACCCCACACACACACACACACACACAAAAACCAGAGCCGCGCCACCCCACCCCACACAACACAACACACACACACAACCACACACACACACACACACGAGGCCCCGTGTTCGAACCATGCAGAACATCTTGCGCACACATTAAATCCTGTTCCGCTTTTCGGAAGATAAGGCCTTTGGGTGCGGGTGGAAACAGATGACAAAATTTACAAAACCGCATACACACGGGGACTGGATGTAAAAAAGCAAAAATGAGTGCTTATTCCATTATCCTCGATATAA
The DNA here is from genome assembly GCA_028751875.1 of Rapana venosa. Taxonomy (NCBI): domain Eukaryota; kingdom Metazoa; phylum Mollusca; class Gastropoda; order Neogastropoda; family Muricidae; genus Rapana; species Rapana venosa. The sequence continues at coordinate 100,714,784 of CM054134.1, forward strand.
AAAATAAATAAATAAAATTAAAAAATAAAACACACACACACACACAAGAAAAAAAAAGCAAATGCGTTGCTTATTCAATGTACCCTCTGGAAATAAAACTTTGACTTGACACATAAACTACACACCACACCGCACCCTTACCTAAGGGAGATAAACGGCCAAGCACGAGCCAGTTCCCTCAGAGCGAGAGTTACCCGCACATAGTAGTCGGAAGGCAATCCCACGCCGGCAAAGGAGAAGAGATGGGCCTGACGCATGAAGTTGGGCAGACAGAAAAACTCGTCTTCTTTTTGCCCCGAGAACGTGTGACTCTCCGCCTCTGCGTTTGGACTCGATCTAGCGATAGTCTGGAACAAAAAGGAAGAAGGTTTTTGTTTCGATTCTCAGCTAGCACTCCAAGGTTTAGTCAAGTCAAGTCAAGTCAACATGATCTTTATTGAGGGGTAAAAGATTAAGTTTATACAACTTTTTTTTCATCCTGCCCTCACCAAAACAAACAACAACAAAAATCAAGAAAAATGACATAAAAGCAATCAAAATACAATGTTCTCAACACATGTTGAAGACAAAATCTATGGAGATTTTTAAAAAATAGAAATCCAGACTAACAAAACATGTTAAAGCAAATCAAGACAGTAATAACATACAGCTCAAGTCATACAGATAAATGAAGAAAATGAAAAACAAACAAACAAACAAAACAAAAAGAAAACAAAACAAACAAACACACACACAACAAAACAAAACACAACAAACAAACAAACAAAAACAAGACAAGATAAAACAAAACCAAGACAGTATAACACAAGCTCAAGTCATACAACAAATGAAGAAAATATAAGTAACAAAGGTAGGAATAACAACAAGGTAGCCTGATGTAAGATAACCTCGAGTATAAGAGTGGACTTAAAATTTGTCCATCAGATGTTAGGCTATCAATGGTGAGATTATTTGCGAATTGCGTATGCGACCGTTTTTGTTCACCATTAAGATAGCCGCATTCTGACTTCGGGGATAGATGTTAATACGGCACCTGTGTGCATGTGTGTGTGTGTGTGATGTGAGTGTGGTTGTGTGTGTGTGTGTGCAATGTGTTTTGTGTGTGATGTGCGGTGTGTATATGTGCGCACGCGCGTGTTTAATTTGTCATTTGTCCCTACCGGCACGCAATGGCTTACTGTTCTGATAGGCGGAGCAGGTTTTCACGTGTGCACAAGATGTTCTGTATGCAGCCTGTCGCACACGGGGCCTCGCTTTAAAATCTCATCCGAAGGATTCTCCGAGGAGTGGAGTCAGTTCTGGTGTTAACTTCTGGGGAAAGTTCTCCTGAATGGGCGGTTTGGTGGTGGTGGTGGTTTTAGTGTAAAAATCAGACCTTAACAGTATGTTGTAGAAACTTAAGTTGTGTCCTATTGTTAAAAAACAACACGAAACAACACCGCTTTTATATCTCTTATTGTGCTCATACCGAACGATGCTCAAGTTTGAGTCCCCACTCCCAAAAAATCCATTTTGATCTCGCATCGCTAAAGCCAGAAACAATGCAAGCATCGTTTGGTAGCAAAGAAACACAACTGCTTTGTTGCATAATTTTGTTATTAAACCCCCCCACCAAAGAAGCAATAAAAACTGCAAGCTCTAATTTCTCATGAAATGAACCCCTTCCCACCCCCCCCCCCCCCCCCTTCCCCCAGTTTGTTCATATCTTCTTCCAGACATGTAACCTAATAATGACAATGCGCAGAACTCTGGCTTCTCTTTTCGGAAGTCTCGGTAACGCGTTTCTTTGGGAGCTATCAGTAACGCGCGTTTCTCATCTTTGCGAGCTATCAGTAACGCGCGTTTCTCATCTTTGGGAGCTATCAGTAACGCGCGTTTCTCATCTTTGGGAGCTATCAGTAACGCGCGTTTCTCATCTTTGGGAGCTATCAGTAACGCGCGTGCTCATCTTTGGGAGCTATCAGTAACGTGCGTTTCTCATCTTTGGGAGCTATCAGTAACGCGCGTTTCTCATCTTTGGGAGCTATCAGTAACGCGCGTGCTCATCTTTGGGAGCTATCAGTAACGCGCGTGCTCATCTTTGGGAGCTATCAGTAACATGCGTTTCTCATCTTTGGGAGATACCAGTAATGTGCATCCTTCATCTTTGGAGGGTCTCGATAACATGCGTTCTTCATCTTTGGAGATCTCAGTAACGTGCGTCTCTGTGTTCCTCATCTTTGGAAGATCTCAGCAACGTGCGTCTCTGTGTTCCTCATCTTTGGAAGATCTCAGCAACGTGCGTCTCTGTGTTCCTCATCTTTGGAAGATCTCGATAACGTGCGTTCTTTATCTTTGGGAGATCTTCGTCCGCCATCAGTACGCTGGGTTCCAGACCAAGTGACAGATGATCGGTAGAACGCATCCCAAACTGTGGGCCAAGCCGGTGACATTGAGCTCTACGTGACCCTCCCTTCCTTCCTTCCTCCCTTCCTGCCTTCCTTCCTCCCTCCCTCCCTTCCTCCCTTCCTTCCTGCCTTCCTTCCTCCCTCCCTTCCTTCCTTCCTTCCTCCCTCCCTCCCTTCCTTCCTTCCTTCCTCCCTCCCTTCCTTCCTGTGCATGAAAGTGATGACTGCCAGGCACCTAGAGACACATGGCATAAATCACAACAAGGCTGATGATGATGATAAGGGCTACAGATGACTTAAGCTTTCACCTTGAACAAATTCCATTCAGCACGTGCTTGGCCTGTGTTTCGTCTCCAGTCCGGAATTTCCTTAAAATTGAGCTCGGTGCGCATGCGCGAAGTCTTGAAGAGGGCGCTCATAGTCTCCAAGTCGTCTGCAGCGTTCTCTGGCTTCTTCTCCAGGACTGTGGTGAGCATGCTTGATAAATGATCGTATCTGTTGGACAGTAAAGAGGTACATTCTGTTAGGGTATTATTATTATTATTATTATCGTTATTATTATTAGTAGGAGTGGAGGACAAGAGAGAAAATAACTCAGTGGTTAGAGTTTTGGATTCGTGATCTGAAAAGAATGAGCACCATTAGCCGCTGAACCCACCATTTAAAGGTAAGATTTTAAAACCCCCATCTTTCATGGTTTCTTTTTCTCTTCTTTTATTACGGATAAAGTTGTGAATTTGATTTAGTTTGCACCACGTTTGGATACTAAAACAACTCCATTAACAGTAATACATACAAACAAACAATAGGCCCTACACAGCAAGTCTCAGAGAGCTACAGTCAATGTACAAACAACAGTCAGCACAACAATTACTGACAAGATCTCACAGAGAGACGTTCAGCATGTAGCCTGTGTTGTAACATTTGTGCTGCTGGATGTTTAGTGTGCATTACTTGATTTGGTCAAAACCATAAACTCCTTTGTGCTGCTTCCACACAGGGGAAGAAGGTAAGTGCTCTGAAAATGTTTACCGTTATTACCATCATCTATACACATGACAACATAACAATTCCAGCAAAGAGATAACAGACAAGTGCATTCAACATAATAGCAACACAAATACCCACACACCAGGCCCAGATAAGATATCCCAGAGAAATGCAGTAAAAAAACAACCAACAATAACAATACTACTTACAAAGACACAACTCCAGCTACAAAACCACATAGAGGAACAATCAGCGTAACTGTACAGACACGACAACAATCTCAGACAAAAGGCACAGCTTCAATCACCATGCATGTACATAGCAACTGAATTTATTGAACAAATACCTACCTAAACTTGCTGCAGTCAACAGAACAAAAATACAAAAATCATCTACTACAGTGTGGCACAAGAAGTAATCTTCAGTCAACATTATAACCATGCTAATAACGGTAGGCTTTCAGACAGAGACTCACAGGGAGGCGCGGTCGGCCTGAGGGCAGGTGAGGAGAGTCAGTTTGGCGTTGAGCGCGTTCTGCTCGGCCTCACTCAGCGGCTGCTGACGGTAACCTTCTTCAGACAAATCCAGCTGAGGCCTGGGTTCCGGGGGTTCGACTCCCAGCCAGCCCCGAACCTCTTTGGAGGCTGCTCTGTTTGCCATGATGAGCTGCGGGGAAAAGGGAGAGGATGAGAAAGAGAGGAAGCAAGATTGGAGAGGTGGATGGGGGGCATGTGTGGGGTGGAAGGGTGGGATAACATGAAACAATGGAGTCATGGCAGACACAGAAACTAACGTCATCTTTCATCCAGTCTGTAAGCATTGGTATGATGAGAGCAAAGAGCTATAGTTGGGAAGGAAACCAAACAAAATTAACCTGTCCAGACCATTAACAAAATTTATATATTTTATTCTTTAGTATCGAGGATAATGGAATAAGCACTTATGTGCTTTTTTACATCAAGTCCCCGCATGTATGCTATACCCATCCCCATCCCCATACCCATCTTAACGTGTACGATCTTAAACCACATATTATATCCCAGAAGTCGGAACACGGCTACCTTAATGGTGGATAACGACGGTCGCATATGCACAATCTCACCGTTGGTAAACCTCCGAGCTCTAGCCAAGAATCAAAACAACAACAACAAAACAATACTATAAAAAATAAAATAAACACAAAAAACCCCAAATAACCATTGAAAAGATAATAAAACTAACAGCTGACTATTGAAGAGATTATAAACTTCCATAAAAAATATCGAAAATATCACAGTCTTGGCACTTCTCATGGCATTTTAGATACAACCCAACCGTTTGCTTCGTTCTGAGTAAATATAATGATATAATTAATATGTTTAGCCCAGGCCAAAAGCTGTGTCAGTTACTGATGTCACCTAATTGCCAAGGCCTACATTAAAATGTGATTATGTTGTAAAAATAATGTTGTGTTGAGATTGCCTTCAGCCATGACAAGCTCTTAACACAACAACCTGCACTCTCCTTTAAAGGAGAAAAATCCTCTGAAGTCGGAGTATGGCTGCCTAAATGGCGAGGTTTTGCAAAGAGTCATACACGCAAACTTCTCACCCGGTGTACTTCCTATCTCACAGTGATTCCCAGGTGGGATGAGTGAGTCAGAGTGCATGTTCTGGGTGATCCCCAGGGTGCAAAGCTGGGAAACGCACAACAACGACAACAACAACAACAATGTCATCACGTTTTTAGCTTCATCTTAGAGTCTCTATGAAGGTGTTGGCTGTAGTCACAGAACATGCTGGTGTGAGTGTGTCTGCACGTTTTGCTTCTGGGGAACTCGTCAGATTTGCTGCTAGCTGCATGACACTATAAGATTTTCTCAACAGACGTGGGGAGAGTCAAAGTCAAAGTCAAAAACACTTTAATCATCCCATGAAGGCAATTACAATACTGACAGGCAGATTGATACGCATCAAAAATCTCAAAGACAAAAAAAAGCTATATTTCATACTGGTTAAAACATTCCAAAATGACTTCAAATAAAAATGTCACGAAACACACACACAAACACACACACGCGCATGCGCACACACACATACACACACATACACACGCACACACCTCAATTGTGACACAATGTTAAACCCATTGACTAGAGGACATAAAAATTATTATTTACGCACGCACATACACACGTACACACCCTCGATACGTGCGTGTGCAACACACCCACGCACATCCACACCATACACCAATATATGAATTCAATGTTTTAAGACCATTGACTAGAAGACAGACTATTACACACACCACCCACCACCCCCCCCCCCCCCCCCCGCCACACACACCACTTATGTATTGACTACACTAACAATGACAATCAGGCAAGTAATTCAGAGAAATGTAAAAACTAGAAGCTGTTCACGATATAAAGAGGTCTCTGTGTCACAGGAATTTCACCTTACGAACGACATGAGATGCCTTTCGCTGTAAGATTTTCACGTATCTCTTCTCATCTTCTTCGCTGCTTTTCCCTAGTAGATGCGTAGTGCTTGGTCTTAGCCTATGCATGTATCTCACTACTTCTTCTTCTTCCTCTACTACTGCTGCTGCTGCTGCTGCTGCTCTCTACTCTCCTAGCTCTACACTACTACTACACCACACTCTACCACCACCACACCACCACTCCACCACCACCACCACCACACACCACACACTACTACTAACTACACCACCAGCACCAATCCACTACTACTACCACCAACCACCACCCCACCACCACCACCACCACCACTACTACTAACTACTACTACTACTACTACTACTACTACTACTACTACTACTACTAACTACTACTACTTCTACGTCGACGACGACGCATACGACTACGACTACGACTTCTACTACGACTACGACTTCTACTACGACTACGACTTCTACTACTACTGGAGTTTCTTTTTCCATCTCTACAATTTCAGTTGCCACAGGTCTGACTACAAATACTCATAATGATGACCCCCACCCCCCCCCCCCAAAAAAAAAAAAAAAAAAAAAAAAAAACGAAAAAAAATCCAGCGAGAACAAAATCCCTGGTACGTTTTCAGTAAGATCACAAACACCACAAACAAGAAAGAGGGGGAAACCTTGTTCAACCGGGAAAAAAAAATTTAAACAACAACAAACTAAGACCATCCACTTTCATCAATTATATTAACTGTCAGTGGATCGGTGGTCTAGAGGCAACTCGCCTGCCTAGAAAACAAAAATTCCGGATTTGATTCCCATTAATTTTGCGCCCGAAACTTTTCCCCACCCACTAGACCGTGAGTGGTGATCTGGGTGCTTGTCTTTCGAAAAGGACGACAAACCAAGGTCCTGTGTGCAACATGCATTTAGCGCATGTAAAAGAACCCACGGCAACAAAAGATTTGTCACTCGCAAAATTTTGTAGAAAAAAGCGACTCTGATATAGAAACAAACACACATGCAGACAAGAAAAGAAAACAAATAATGCGCATGGGTGGCGCTGCTCTTGTGGCGACGCGCTCTCCCCGGGAAGAACAGCTCGAATTTCACGCATAGAAATCTGCTGTGACTTACAGTGGTTTACAAATATAAAAACAAACAACAACAACAACAACAAACACATGAAAAATGCTCAACGAAACCAAAGTATTTTACTAGCAACGACAAGGCACAATCCCCATAAGAATACTTCAACACATACTAAAAGCCTTGTTAGCGATGACAAAATCAATTCTATATTTTTATCACGAAAAAAAAAGGTTTCTCAACAAACTGGAGAACGAATAACAGAGATACTTACAAAGAAAACTGTTGTTTCCTGCTTTCTCTCCCTCCTGTGTGTGTGTGTCTCTCTCTCTCTCTTTCTCTCTCTCCCGTTCTCCGGTTACTGGTAACCAACAACATACCACAGCAGTGTACGTGTGGCAACAAGTATCCCCCTCCCTGCTTCATCCTCCTTCTTGTGTGCCGCCTCTTCATTAACTTTTAATCAAGTGTTGCGGCGAACACCAGGCCATCAAGAGCGAATCAATCCTTGCCGGCTTTCTATAGGTCTTGTCATGTCTGCTGGTGCAGGGCAAACAGGCCCGCGACCATTTTCTTCTGCTGGGGGGGAGAGGACAGGAGTTTGGCACGTGTACGCTTTGCTGTTGATTAGGTAATGGTGATTGTTGGCATAAAGTTTATGTGTTGATGTGTTGTTGAAAGTAATAAGGAGCTCCTGCTAAGTTGAATTGATAAGATCTTTACTTCATTCAATTCTGTTGCATGTTGTGAAGCGATAATGAGCTCCTTTTTGATATGACATTTTCAAGTTGATTGGTCTTTGTTTCCCCTATCAATTGTCTGGCATGTTCTGAAGGGATAAGTGAGCTCCTTTTAACTTCACGATGTTTAATAGGTCTTGTTTTTTAATATCTATTAATTGTGGTTGCTCTTTGTAAAAGTAAAATTGGTTGTTATTCTGTATGTGTGGAATGTTTGTAATTGGCACTGGGTAAGTCACATGCAGAAACTGGAAGTTGACTTATATCTATGTTATTTGATGAGTATGGTTCATGTTCGTGTGATCTGCTTGTGCTGACTATCCCTGGAAAATGACATTGCCATAGCACGGTGCCATTTTTTCATCTCTATACGCATCCATGTTTGACAAATAGGATAATTTTATTTTTGACAATATATCGCCAGGATTAACTGTTTATTATGTTGAGTTTTTATTGTACATTAATGCGTTTCATGAGCAAAAAGAGTTTCACGACTCGTGATAATGACAATAATGTTATTGTTGTTGTTGCTGTTGTTGATGATAATGATGACGCTGATGGTAAATCCTGGGGTCCCCACTCTTGAGTTGCGCAATACCCCATCATAAATGCTTAAAGTGCATCAGCCTCACACAAACAAGCAAACACACACACAAACACACACATAAAAACACACACACACAAACGCACACACAAACACACACTTCACTTTACATGTACAGACATAAACTATCCAGCACTGTCTATTACAAGGTTGATAAGTTAGAGAGAGTATAGCTGTATGGAAAACAGGAAGTTTTAAAAGATTAGTTTTGAAAACGCTACACGCGCATTTGCATTTCTAATCTTTCGGATATCTCATTCAAAAGACTAGCACACAGGCCACTACTCTTAACATAATTGATGAGGCTGAACTGGGAAGGAGGTGGTTTTTGAACCACATAGTTGTTGCTTTTGACATTTCTTTTATTCCTCAGCTACAGCTCCAAAGTTTACCATTGGTGTGATTTTGCGTATGCGACCGTTTTAATCCACCATTAAGGCAGCTGCATTCCGACTACGGGGATACTTTTAAAATAAAAGGATGATTCCTGGACCCGCTTCTCACTACCTCTGCCCTGGACCCGCTTCTCACTACCTCTGCCCTGGACCCGCTTCTCACTACCTCTGCCCTGGACCCGCTTCTCACTACCTCTGCCCTGGACCCCATAGCAGGCCAGAAGCAAGGCGACAAGGTCCTGTGGCTGAAACACGCGGTGCACAGGTCAGCACAGAGGGAAACCCGCAGTGCCCCTGTGCTGCTCCGCCCCCGCCGATAAGAGCGAACAATGGCTGCAGATACCAGCCTTACCACTGCTATCGCCACTGACGTCTGCCCGGCTTTGGGTCTCAACAAAAGTCAACCAGTTCTTGTTTCCTCAAAGTCAGCTCCGACTTGAAAGGAACGAATGTCAACTTAAATAGGTTTTCTGACGGACGCTATAGCTGAGTGGTTAAGACCGTTCCACTTCAGTCTCATGGGTCCATGAAGTCGTGGGCTCGAATCTCGGTGGTGTCTGGTGAATTAAGGGTGGGGATTTTTTACGATCTCCCAGGTCAACTTCAAGTGTAGATGTGCCATTGCCTTAATTCCCTACGTGTATGTACACATGCTAAAGATCAAATATGAACCTTAAAGATCCTGTACTTCATGTCAGTGTTTGGTGGTTTACGGAAACACGTGGCTACCTTCATCGAGGGCAGAAAAGGTCGCATACGCAAACTCTCACCATTGATGAACCAGGGAGCTCTAGCCTAGGAACGAAAAGAAGAAAAAGAAAGGTTGCCAACGTCACTTAGGTATTCGTCATAAGACCATTTGAACTGAAATATAAGCTAACAAGGCAAAGACTGATTTGTGTAGTGATTCTCTTATCAAGTTGTCCAGTCTCAGAATGGTGTAAGGTAAGTTTTCAGAAAAACGGAACCATAAACCGATGATGTGTTAATAAGCTTGCACTGTTCTTAATGATATGTGTAAAAAATTTTTTTTTAAACGGTAGGTTGACTCTTTCCAGTAGCCCAGTACTAGACATCTAAATCAATCCCCTCTCTCAGGACTAGAAAAATATCTGAAAGCATTATTTTGTGGAAATAAGAAGCTCAACTTAGACCACCAAAATCAACATGATCAAAATCAAGTATGAGCTCATGCGTAAATCTGAACAGCTTCCAAACGTACTGTGTGATGGCAAATACCGCAAGCAACTTCTATGAAAAAAATGCATAAAAAATGCGAGATATAACATTTTTACTCTATTTTTATTTACAGCTTTCTATTTAAAACACTTTTAAAACTTAATTGATTAGCAGCACTTTAAAATAGTGCAAATCAGCAGCTTTCGATTTTTATCATTTTAAAATTTGACAAATCATTGGTAGCACTTAAAAACGTACACACACACGCACACACACACACACACACGCACGCACGCACGCACGCGCGCGACACCACACACACACACACACACACACAACACACACATACACACACACACACACGGAGACTGAGACAGACAGACAGACAGACAGAAAAAGAGAAAGGGAGTATACTCAAATATCATACACATGCATTCAAATGGTCAGTGACCAAAGAGATATAACGTAGAGTGTGTTTGCATACATTTCTTGTAAAGGAACGAAATACAGGCTACGTTCAAACAGTTTTGAAACGTCTTCAAGATGGTAAAAACATATTCTCCTCACACAGTTCGGGGAAATAGTCAGCACATGACTTCACTACTTTCAAACAAGACAGCTGTAGACATTTTCAATGAAATTCTAAAACCACTAGCAACGACACAGTTTAAAAATAAATATAACAAAAATTGCCAATAAACAGAAGTTATCCCCGAAGACAGAATGTAGATACCTTCATGGTGGGAAAAAACGGTGGCATACGCAGTAAAAGCTCACCGTTAGTGAATCTCGGAGCTCTAGCCAAGGAACAACCCCTTCCAAAAAACAAAACAAAACAAAACTAAACTAAAAACAAACAAACAAAACCAGATTTCCCCCTACCATGTTCTTTGTGATTATCTCCTCCTTTTTCCTCCACCAGTAAGAACCTTCGTGGCATGTATGACGGAGTTAGGCTGCCAGTGGTACATCAGATGCAATACTTGCCAGTGACCATGTCCAGTATCGGTGTCTTGAACTACGGTCTTCAAACTACGCTGTAGTTTTGGCAGATCATAATCGGTGTCCGGTGGGTTACAAAGAAACAAACATACCCAGCATGCATCCTGTTAAAAAAAAGAGCCGTTCTGAAACCGGAATGTGGTGGCTGAGGTCAGCTGACAAACCTCCTTCAGAATTGCAAGCACAGGAGAAGACCGGACAGGTATAGTAGAAAAGATTTTAACTGATGATATGCACTGAAATCTCCTTCCCTTTTCTTAAACATGAGAATAAACAAAACTTCATCAAACTAAGGATCAATTTACAAAAAGATTTAAAACAGCGAATAGTAAAATTACACAGATTATCCACAAAAAAACCCAAACCAAAAAATACCCACTACAGCTTACTTTATACTAGAATATTATAAATAAAAATATTAACTTGTCAACGGCATTGTTAAACCTACCAAAATATGATATATGCAGTCCAAATAGAGCGACAATAACTTATATGATTTTGGCACTTAATTATAGGTTCCTTGATATTCGATTTTCTCTTGTGATGAGAGCTAATGACGCCAATGGTAGGCCATAGATCAGCTGCACTAAGTCCGCTCCCATGCAATCAACAGCAGGAGTAGTAACAGGGTTTGTTGGCGGGGCAGGTTCTGCAGACATATTGCTGCAAAAACCCTGGGCATCTGGGCTTGGACCTGGCTTTAGTCTTTTTCTGCACACAGAATATGTGATGAAGACAAATTCAAAATAATCAGAATGAAAAAAATCGCACGTGTGAACTCGCATGTGCGCGCGCAGACAGACAGACAGACAAACACACTGTGTGTGTGTGTGTGTGTGTGTGTGTGTGTGTGTGTGTGCGCGCGCGCGGCGTGTGTGTATAAGTGTGTGATTCCCTCGTAGGAAGGGAAGGAGGAGATATAGACGAGAGAGCTGGCCCAATTTATAGGGAATTATAATTTCGTGATTATATGCAATTGACAGGTAAGATGGGTTTTTTCTAGCATTTTTTAGCAAAGGAGCTGAACTTCAAAGGAGTTGTGAATGGGAAGGAAAGGAGACTTGAGTTTAACACACTTTCAACTTTTGTAGAATCTTTACATATGTACTTTTTCATAGTTTTCTTCCGTCCTTTTTATTTTCATTTCATCCTTTTCCTTTAATTCCTTACTTCCTTTCTAGACATGTTTATATGCAACCTGCTGTACAGTGTTTACATTTTTTTTTAGTTTCCTTACACATTTTTGTCTCTCTTTTTCTTTCTTTCATACCTTACTTCCTTTTTTTTCAAAATCAATTTTCTTATTTAGAACTACCAATTTCACAAATGATGTGCACGTCAATCAAAAAGATGACTAATTATGAAAACGGTAATAAAGCTTACCATTTGTTTGTTCTGGTAAAACCTGGGTGACACGCCATAATAGCCTACAGGGTCAAGGCCTTTCAACATTCTGCCAAAGCGGAAGTACAACCCTAGAGTGCCTGGAGTTTTGCCCCCTGTCTTTGAACCATATCTTCCTTCCTTGTCGTTACGGGATGTGACCATCTGATGGTACAAATTGGGAGACTGATTCGGGGAGGAACCTGACTGATACTGGTTTGGTGGGACTGGATAGACATTTGATGGTGTGAACTGGATCACTTCAGAAATTCGTCGATTTTTGTATGGGGACAAATACAGGGGCTGTTGAGGAACTGGGGCTCTTGGTGGTTGGGGCCGAGGTCTGTTTGGGTACCGTGTGTAGTAAGGACGGCTCAAAGGATTGGAAGGGCGGTATGGGAATGGAGCAGTGTCTTCAAAGGGCAGATTATTTGGCAGATCATCAACAGGCAAGGGGGAAATATCTGGGATAAGAGATTGAGGCAGGAAGCTGGAGGAGGCTGGGTTGTGTGCCAGGGATCCTGATAGTAGACACAGCATCCACAGCATGGTGACTGCAGGCCTCATCCTGACGCCCCTTGCAACACACTGTCCACAGGAAGAAAAGCACTGTTCGTAATTATGTATGTGCCTGTACCAGTAGCATCTGAAAAGTATCTAGCTGTTGATGGTGCTGATGTCTTCGATTTGGTAAATGAAATTGAAATTCTACAGAGAGAAGAGTGGTTTGTTTCCTTTATATCTATTGATAGATGTATGTATGCACATTGTGATAATAGCCTGTGGATAAAAAATAAAGTAGAAGCTATTTTTCCACATAAAAACGAACTAAAAAATAAGAAGGGGGAGGGGGTCGTGATTCTTCAAATAATAAGTAATGAAGACTCTTGCTCACTTCTAAGGGGTAAGTGAGCTCTAGAACAATGGTGTTTAAATAACTCATCAGCCAGCTCTGAGTGAAAGGCACGTACAACAAAGAGAAAAGCTACTTCAAACAAGGAAATTCTTGAATTACTGTCTGTGCGGCTGTGGTCATACCCATGTACAGACAACAGCAAAGACAAAGCTCAGCCCCATTGTGTTTACCCAGAACTGGATCCTTTCTCTTCTGGCTGTGAACATGCACTACAGAATGAAGAGACAAAAGGAAACACAGCTACATTGTCACTACCTTGCTTTTGTCATGAAGGAAAGCCGGTGGTTTAATAGGAAACATGTAAAACAACAAAATAGATGAAACCCGCAAAAAATTATATGAAAGAAAAGTTAAGCTTCATTGTAAGCAGATGTATACCATTTCATCATGCTATGTGGTCCTTATAGTTCCTATTCCTCTGGCACAAAGGCAAATAAAGGCACCGGAAAAAATATCGAAATCAAATAAATGTTCATGCTTCCCATCTTGTATGTGTCAAAGTGAATCGTATCGGTTGTTTGATGTCTAGTGTCTCTTCTTTGTGAAGTATTTCGGATCGAAAAGTTAAGTCCTAGAGCAGCTAGACCAGCCAACAGTAGATGTGTAAAGTGGTACACAGAATGGCAACCAGGATGCTGCTTCAGAACCCTTGCAGACAAGCAGCCAGGTAGATGGCTTGCTGAAATCGAGAAACAACATGAGTTTAACATGGCACAGAGAGGCACAAGACAGAACAGATGGAGGGCTGCTATGAAGGCTACATGGTGCAGTGGAAGGACAACACCTAGATGCTAGTATGTTTGCATAAGTTTTCTTTGTGCACCTATCTTGTAACTGTATGTATGAGGGATATGGACACTGACAGCAGATCTATAAGTAAATCACCCCCCCTCCCCACCCCCCATGCAAACCATGGAAACTAGGTGTTATCACAAGACAGGAAACATGAGATACACTAAACATATCCTCCATGATCCAATGTAACAACCATCAAACAGTGCACTTATCTCTATACATTATGCTGGCAATGAAGAAAAGAAAGCTACATTGGTATGGTCACGTAATCATATTCAATGACCATGCTAAAACTACTTTCTGGGAACTCTTAGCACTGAAATGGGAAGAGTGGAGATAAAGAAAAATGAAGGGCAAACAGCATGGCAGATCAAACAGGCAAACCATTTTCCCCAAGCCTTGTCATACAAACTACGTGAAGGAAGGAATCTGGCAAGGAGATTCAGCTAGGCTTGAGACTGTACAACAGTGTTGTACTGCATCCTTTCTTTTGTAAGATACCCCTGCGTTAACCATGCTGCGAGACAGACACGTTTGAATAACCCTCTCAAAGTTCCTAACGCACAGTAGGCAATGCTCTGTTGAGTGCTTCGCGTCTCTGTTTAACAAATATTGGCATCATAATAGAAAGGCTCACAGATAGACAGCTGTACACATCAAAAACATTTTTTAAAAACCTATGCCTAAACAGACACACAGACAGCTTCCATCAAAAGTCAGTAGATATGTGCTTTCGAACACCCAGATTCAAACAAACCACTGTTGGCTGTCGATCTTTTCTGTTTCTGGTCCGTCCACGTGGAATGACCTCCCTCTTTCACTTCGCCAAAAACCTTCACTTGATACCTTCAAATCCAGCCTCAAAACACACTTATTTCCTACCTGACACTTTCCCCCCATATCCGTCTCTACTTTTTCAACAGCATCCTTCATCTCCTAAGTGTGTTCGCGGTGTGTGTGTGTGTGTGTGTGTGTGTGTGTGTGTGTGTGTGTGTGTGTGTGTGTGTGTGTGTGTGTGTGTGTGTACATACACGTGCATAAATTTGAAATATGTTCTTTATTATATTTGAGGAAAGTTGCATGCGCGTAAATGATTTGAGTGCAAGCGCTTCGATTTGTTTGTTTTACAAGATTCGGCGCTATATAAATTCCATATATTATTATTATTATTATTATTATTAATAGAACTTACTCCTTAGCAAGATTCACACATTTAATAGAAAAAGGTAGTGGACAGATTCACAGTGTCAACCATGTAGGCCTATAGCTAGGTTTCAGTCACTACAGAATTCAACCCAAACTGAAATGAAGTAAAAGTCAATAAAAGAATTGAAAGACGCTTAAACAAACAAACAAGCCTTAGAAAGTTCTCATGCGGGCTGTGGCTAAGATTCTTATGCTCTGAAAGCTACTCACGGTAATCTGCTTCAACATACAGATATTCTTCTCGTAGAACACACTGTGGTCGTGCTTACAGACCAAGCCCTTTTATTTGATGACGGACGCACAGCAGGCCAGAAGCTAGCGCCAGGGGGCGCCATCATAGATACTCATGAGTCCATCTTGATAGATCGTAAAGTTTGTGTTCGTGTCAAGGACAGACTAAAGAAAGGGGAAGGCAGGAAACATTTGCGTGAAATGACCATAAAGACATTTTATGCGCGACTGGTTTTGTTTCGTTTGTTCTCCACAGGGTAAAGGTTATCTAGGTGTGGTAGCAGTGACCCTGGCTGCAGGGTTACACTTGACCTTTGATAGAGGCAACTATTTGTGTCATACATAGCCATGTCCTTCTATCACTCTGTTATAGTGTGTGTTGATGTCTTCAAGTTAGCGTCTGTTCACCACTAGTGATGATAGACAAAGAAAGTGTTTCGGGAGTTAAAACAGGCAGGGGAAAGGGGTGTGAGAGTGTCAGGACATAACACTGAGGAGCCGGTGTGTTGGTGTTCGTGCATTAAAAATACCTCTAAAGCTCTCTTAAACACGAGCAAAATTTAAACTCAACGAAGTGTTACCACGAAACAACCAATGATGCATTTTAGTATCTTAGTGGACTGAGCAATAATTATTATCAATGTTAAAGGTGAACTATGAATTTTAAAATCCATTCTTGAGAGACTGCTCTGAAAATGTAGGTAGAAGTTTTGCAACAGAGCACTCAAATATGATGAGTGTATTAGAAATGCGTCCTCCCCATAAACACCTAGCATTCACATTTTCTAATGAATGCATTTAACTTGATTTTAGAATGTAATGTATTTGCTCTTCTTGCAGTTACAAAAGCTTAAATCTGTTTTAGGAGCCATGTACCATGGAATATGGGCATCAGTCAAACGACTGTTGAAAAATTATCCCTTGAATTGATAACCTTCTTTAAGCTTTCCCACATAGTTTAATAAATAGTATTCAACCTGCAGAGATAAGGGAACATGCAGTTCTATTGATTTCAAATTATTTATTTTCCCCTTTGTTGCAGCTTTGTCAGCCCACACATTTGAAAAATTCTAACGTGTGAAGGCACTCAACAAAAAGTAACATGAATACCTCGTAAACTTAAAAGGTGCAGTCCACATTTAGTTTCGAAAATAATTCTGGATATTTTCTTGGAATTTCGGGATATTAAAGTATATAATACTAGTTTAGAGTCTAAACAAAATAAATCTGCATACTTATACCTAATATACGCACAGACGTCTGCCACTATGATGTTTTGATTTTGATATTCTATCATCATATATAATTACATGTCACAGTCGGGTGTTGTCAACTTCAAGAATGGTGTGTCAAGTAGTGTGCATTGGTGTTGGTATGATTTCAGGTCTGTTGGAACAAGAATAGTCAGTGACTAGATCAGAAGGTAGGGTACAGTCTTGCCAGGTGGTCTCAATCCTCGCTGGATCTCCAGAATATCATCACTGCCATCTCTATCCTCCCCGGCCTTCACTTCTTTCTCCTCGACGTTCCATTATTGGGTAAGATGCCTAGTTCCTGGTCTTCTCCTCTGCTTGTAAATCTGCAGGAGGTCTGCCTGGTGGGCTAAGCCGACACATTCTTACTCCAAAGCAGCTCGTTTTTTGTACAGGATGCATGCTGGGTATACTAACCGGCAAGTTATTGAAACAAGAGCACACCCTGCATGTATCCTGTGCAAAAATGAGTTCCTCTGAAGGCGGAATGTGTCCGCTGAGGCTGCAAACCTCCTGCAGAGTGACAAGCACAGAAGACCCGGCACTACCTGTCCTATCCCATCAGGGAACACACGCAAGAGAGGAGAGGAGAGGAGAAGAGAACAGGCACTGCTGAACACCATTGGTGACCCTGTATCATCAAAGTCTACTATAGGCACACCCTAATGGTCAGCAGGCTTCAAAAACTGCAGCACAAGAAGCTCTCCCGTGTTTGTGGTGACATCGGAAAATAATGGCTTGCATGGGGTACCAGCAATAGAGAGATCACAGACAAGTAAAAGCTCCATGTTCCCACAACTTCGCTTCCGAAAAAAAAGTTACAGAATAGCAAACAGTATAGATAGATGAATAAACAAACATACATCGTAACCAGAAAGTATCTCTGTAGATGGATCAATAGATAGAAGAATTACGAATCAAAAGATGGCTGGACAAATGGACATTAACAAACAGAAGAAATGGCAGGTATGATTTTTTTTTAAAGGATAACAAATGTCAACTTTTTTCGTTGACAGATAGATGTACGGGGCTTTGGTATTTCTTTGAGTTAACCGGCATTAAGATAAAGGACTCCAGTAGCAATCTTGTTCTTTAAAAAAAAAGTAGGTAGGGACCTTTCAATTTGATTCTGATCATCTCCTAGAATGAATTTGACACAGATTTCAGAGTCATTTGTTAATATTCACGTGAAACAAAAGAATATACATTGCTGCAATTACTTTTTACAATTGTAGAAATTTTTAAGAGCATTATTTTTTTCAAATTCTTTGATAACAATGATGATGATGATGATGATGAATACCAACAAGAACAGTAATAATATAATAGTCATAATGATGATGATGATGATGATGATGATGATGATGATGATGATACCTGAATAGAGAGTGGTTTTTCAAAGGTCTTAGTAGCCTCGAACCACGAGTGACCTGACCACTCCCGCTCAACTAGTGTCGGTGAAGTCAGGAGTGGCCTCCCACGGCTGTGAATGGAGACTTGAGATTCAAATGGTGGCCATTCATGAGCCTCCCGTCGCCTCTTCCGTTTTCCTCACCTGGTTTATGATCACGTTCTGCTTGCTCTCCATGGAAGTAAGATGGTTTACTCTCATGGCGACAACACGCGCGTGATGCGATCTTTCTGTTTATGGCTATGCAAGGTGCGAAGTGAACAGCTGATGGGAATGCTCTTCCAGCCGAGACATGTACATTAAAGGGAATGATTAAGAAGATGTCGTGTAGTCCAAACTGTTGCTGAGATTGTTTGGGGTTTTTTGTATTGCTGATACCCGCTGAACACAAGTGGCTTTCCTTTGCTTTCAGCTTCCTTTTTGTATAAGATTTAATGTCCAGGGAATCTTTTAATCTTTGTCTGTCTGTCTGTCTGTCTGTCTGTCTCTGTCTGTCTCTCTCTCTCCCTCCCTCTCTCGCTCCCTCCCTCCCTCTCTCTCTCTCTCTGTACACACACACAGAGTAGTAGTAGAAGTAGCTGTAGTAGCAGTAGTAGTAGCAGTAGTAATAGAGCAGCAGAAGCAGTAGTAGTAGTAGCAGTAGCAGCAGCAGTAGTAGTAGTAGTAGTAGTTATAGTAGTAGTAGTAGTAGTAGCACAGCAGCAGCAGCAGCAGCAGCAGCAGCAGCAGCAGCAGCAGTATTAGTAGTAGTAGCAGCAGCAGCAGTAGTAAAAGTAGTAATAAGAGTAGTAGAAGTAGTGGTAGTAGCAACAGTAGCGTGAAGACTGAATCTGACGAACAGAGAAAAAAAAATCAACAAACTTAAGTTTGGTAACGTGTTGTTGTTTTTTTAACTTGTAATTATATAGTATTACCCTTCACGAGATGATTAAAGTATTTTTTGCAGTAACTTTCACAAGATTTGACCTTATTATGGTTGGTTTATCAACGTTCAGAACTTTGACGATTGATTTTTTTTAATTCAAAAGTCCAGAAACATCTAGGCTTTTGCTGCATTTTGTCTTGAAAGCCATTTCATCATCCTCTTTTCCTGTGCTCGCCGTCTTCGCTCCCTCAAGATGTTGAAAGTGTAGAGAAAGGGGTTGAGAGCGGAGTTGAAGGGCAGCACGATGATCGCCATTGCCACGTTCACCTCGCCTGCAGCACAGAACACATAGTACAAACATCGAAATTATGTCGGTATGTTGATAATGTAAACATAGTGCATGGTATAAGCATATATCGTCGTTTATCATAAATGTAATTATGCCTTATATCCTATGGAATGAAATCACAAAGAACTAAGTATTATGGAAAGAGTGTTTCTCATCTTAAGCATACTTTTCATTTGATGTTTCAGGTGGGGGGTTTTAATGACATATGAAATCTTACGCAATCATGCCCCATGCTTATTACTGCCCGTGTGCACGCAAAATGCACACACATACATATACACACAAAAACAAAAACACACACATACACACACGCGCACACACACGCGCACACACATGCAACACACACACACACACACACAACACACACAAACACACACCGACATACCAGACACAGGATAGTGGAACTCTGCCATCAGTCCCAGCAAGCAGACAGGGAACCAGCAGACAAAGTCAGACATCACCACACTCAGCAGTCTCCTGGCAATAGTCACGTCCTTGGACGCCTGGCTGGAATCTGTAGTCGCCATCTTGTGATGCTGGATGGACCAGTAGATGAAGACATTGCCCAAAGCCAGCAGCAGGAACAGCACACTGTTCAGCACGATCATCACACCAAAGGCGTAACTCTGCCCGGGGAAATCGGCTCTGGTGATGGGTAGCGGTAAACAAATCCCCACCTGCCCATAAAACTTCCACTGGGATCTCACAGGCAGCAACGGAAATCCCGCTATACCAAGGCCAATCACCCACGCCACGACACCGACGACTTGACCGGAAGTTGAGCCAAAACGTAACTTCCGGAAAGGGAAGCGAATGGCGAGAAAACGGTCCAGTGTGACCAGACAAACAAGGAAAGTGGACACTTCGCTGGACAGAAGGGCCAACAGGCCAGCTAACTGGCAGACTGGACTTTGCTTCCATTGAATGTCGTTCCACAGGTAGGTGCCCATGTATAGCCTGTCCGCTACTCCGATGATGGCCATGAAGACCCCCATCAGACCGTCAGACACACACAGGTGTGTCACCAGTATTCCAAAGCCTTGTCTTTGTACATGGAACATAAAATGGGGTTTGAAATCATTTCTCTCTCTCTCTCTCTCTCTCTCTCTCCTCTCTCTCTCTCTCTCTCTCTCTCTCTCTCTCTCTCTCTCTCTCTCTCTTAGGGAATTTTACACTGGAGTTAACATCAGAACTGACTCCACACCTCCAAAAGTCCTTCACATGAGACTGTAAACCAAGACCCCATATTGCGAACCACGCAGACCATCTTAGGCACAAGTTTTTAAAAGTTTTGCCTTTTGCAAACCTAGGCCATTTCGTGCCGGTAAGAACAGATATTACTGATGACAGAATTTGAAAACAAAAACGCATGCACACAGGTGTTTCAGTTAGACACCATCCCCGAAGTCGGAATGCGGCTACCTGATGGTGGGTAAAAACGGTCGCATATGGAAAATCTCACCATTGATGAACCCTGGAGCTCTAGCTGTTGAACAAGAAAAAGATACAGTTTACCACGAATGTGGGACTCCTGGCTATCAGCTTTAAATTAGCCTGACATGGCAGGTGTTGTTTCTCCTTATTTCAAAAAAGGCCTAGGGTCTTGTTTATTGTCTATCCTGCTTACAAAATTATCCCTGGATGCAAGTAATCCATCACTAATTATTAGCTCAATGAGTTTGGAAAACAACATGACATTTATACTTCTTTTTGTCCTTTGTGCAAGCATTTTGTGAATAGGGAAGAAGAAGGGAGGGGAGGGACTGTCATGAGTTATACAAAACAAAGTAACACATCACTGACCTGTCAGTAACGGCAAACAAATATTAACATGATTATGTGAGTGCATTATAAACCAACTTGTAATCTTGCACACACACATACACACACGCACGCACGCACGCACACACACACACACACACACACACACACACACACACACACACACACACACACACACACACACACACACACACACACACCACACACACACATCTGCTGCTATGACCACAAGAGGAGGGAGGTAGACAACACCTCCACACTGACCTGTTCACCGTTGTGTTGATGACCAATCGATAGAACAGGCTGGCCAGATTGCCCACGATGGCAAGCGTGGCATTGAGAGCCAGCAGAATCCGGTAAGTGTTGGATCGGAGCAGAGCCTGGCACGATGACACTTCGTCCGATGGAGCCTGACACTGCCTCAGGTTAAATGTCTCTGGCAGCACTGAAGGACAGCACAGCTTGTAGGTATCAGCAGACACACTGTCCAGACTGTTCAAGCCAAAGAAAACATTCCCTGAAAAGGAGCTCAAAGGGTTCCCACGCAGATCCAAAACACGAAGACTGCGAAGATGTTGGAAGCCATCTCCCCGTATTGTTCGTAAACCCATGTCGCTGACATTCAGCACTTGCAGATGAGGAAACACAGACAGAACTGTTGGTTCCAGTTCCTCCAGTTTGATGCGAGAAAGATCCAGATATTTCAAGGTGCTAATGACAGTATTTAGGTCTGCCTTTATTTTCTTCCGGATTTGTTTAAGAATCGTATTGTTAGTCGAATCATCAGTGGTTTTGGATGAGACTCGCATGGTCCTTGAATTTAGAAAGATGTCAGCGTAATCGTTTTTAAACAGATGTGTGACAGGATTTCCAGCCAGGGATAAAGAGATGAGGTTTGGCAAGACACGCAGAAGGAAGCTCTCCACAAACCATATGGCGTTGTCACTCACATCCATGATTCTTAAATTGGGCAGCTTTGGAAACTGGAAATTTTCAAGACCGCAGCCTATAAGTCTGAGTTCTACCAGCATGACGTTGTTTCTCAAATCAGAGGCTGTGATGTTTGCGCCTTCAGCAGCCAAAAACCGGAGCTGGTGATTGGCAGCAAACACTGCAGGATTACGTCGACAATACCATGCCCAGCCATAGCAGGTGCAGTTGACAGGGCACTCAGCGTCACAAAGCAGCTCATCATCTCTGTCTGGACACATGTATTTTCCGTCACACAGGTGGTCAGGATGCAGGCAGACCCGCGAGTTGCGGCAGCGGTAGTACCCTGGACACGTGTACTCATCACAGTTAAACTCATCTTCTCTGTCCGGACAGTCGAAGGGGCCGTTACACCGGGTGTAAACTGGCAGACAGTATCCATTTCCTGGACACTGTAAGCAGATATGAACACTCTCTGTGCATCTTCTTGTCTGTAACTGTCTGTCTGTCTGTCTGTCTGTCTGTCTATCTCTCTCTCTCTCTCTCTCTCTCTCTCTCTCTCTCTCTCTCTCTCTCTCTCTCTCTCTCTCTTTCTCTCTCTCAAAGAATATGTGCTTCCATAGCAGCATCAAACCGTTGGGCATAAAACCGTTCTCTAGGATTTTACAACAGTACCAAATGCAGTCACAGGATGGAATTGAACGTAACACCATTGCAAACGTGCTCACCACAGCCAAACGGATTCCTGCAGATTCCTGACCCTGAGCATGCGACATAGCAAATCTGGGTATGGCTGGGCGGAGAGATCGAGATGAGCATCAGCGTGGAAACAGCAGACCAGGAATGTCACAGACAATGAGACAGCACAAAAAGTCCCTCTTCACGAGGACGGCTGTTCAGCACTCTTCCTGTATGGAATGGAAGTGTGAGGGTTACAATAACAGCAGGTAAAGACTCACTTCGGTTGATGTTTAACATGAACACAGTTCTAGCAGTACAGACCTTACCTGAAAATGGGTTGGTGGACAATTCTTCCCATGTTCCAAAGATCCAAACGTGACATTGCCTCTTCCAGTAAATTCGACGATAGCTGGTGGTGCTACAGGCTTAGGAGCAAACATGAATCTGTATATTTCGAAATATACACATCTCAGTTCGTCTGTAGCATCCAAACACATGGTGAAGATGTCACAGCGTTCTATGAAGGGTATGCACTGAAACAGACATGCCATACACACACATCATTCTTGTTTCAATAAATGAAAAAGTTTACACACACGTCGCACGCACGCACAAACTCTCCCCCTTCCCCCCCCCCCCCCCCCCCCCCCCATCTCTCTGTCTCTCTCGTTCTCTCTCAAGAAATGGTTGGAAAACTGTGAGAGTTATTGGGAAAAATAATTTTGCTCAAAATTGACGCTTATAATTATAACAGCCATAGAACCACCGAGGTAAAATGGATGAATGTGCTTTTGAGGTAAATATGAATTAGCTATGATCGTTGGAGTTGTATGCTATTGTATGCTACATCACCAGCGCTATGTTAGCCGACTTCTCTCAGCTGTTGCTGGGTTTTGTACGTTTGGTTGGTTGGTTGGCTGCTTGATTGGTTGGTTGGTTGTTTTTTCTTTTTGTTTTTGTTTGCCTTTGTTTGGTTGGTTGGGGGTTGTTTTGGGAAGTTCTCCATTTTGGGGGTTTGTGCCTTTAATCCTAAACACTGTGAATGAAAATGTTCACGCTGCTCGTGTCTGATATGACGTAAATGGTTGGTAAATAATTGGATAAAAGATTTGCTATGTAGGTAAATAATTGGATGAAAGATTTGCAATGTAGGTAAATAATTGGATGAAAGATTTGCTATGTAGGTAAATGATTGGATGAAAGACTCGCTTTATAGGATTGGATTAAAAAAATTAAAATAAATAAAGATAGGATGAAACATTTACTTAAAAAAAAGTTAGTGACTGGATGAAAGATTTACAAGAAGAATGAATGATTGGATGACAGATTTACTCTAAGAATTAATCATTGGTTGAACATTTTAATATAAAGATTAATATCTGGATGAAAGGCTTACTATAGATCTAAAGATAGATAGATAATTGGTTGAAAAATATACTGCGTAGACAAAATATTGGATGAACGATGCGCTATAATGATGAATGATTGGATGAAAGATTTACTACAAAGACAAAGGTTTTCATGAAAGTTTTTATATGTAGATAAAGGATTGAATGAAAGATTTTCAATTAAGATTAATAATAGAATGTAAGGTTTACTAGATAGATAAACAACTGGATGAAAGATGCACTGTGAAGATGAATGATTGGATGAATGATTGGATGAATTGATTGGATGAAAGGTGTACTATACAAATGAATGATTGGATGATAGATGTAATACAAAGATGAATGATTGGATACCAGGCTCACTATACAAAACACCTCTTGTTCTTCGTGACAGAGCTGATGACTCACACCACAGCCAAACCGCCCAGTTCATTTTGTCAGGGCTGGTCAGCAGAGGTCGAAGTCATGCCCCTTTGTCAGTTACATGATGAAAGCTCCCCCCTCACTCTCCCCCTCCCCCCAAAAACACACACAAGGGGATGTAGAAACTGTCTGTTATAGTTTAATATTAGGTTTATAATTGCTGAGACTCTGTGTGTGTGTGCGTTTTGTGTGTGTGTGTTTGTGTGCGCGCACGCGCGAATAGGACAGGACTAGTATGTCAATGAATATCTGATGAAAAATGATGTAGCATCAGGCAATATTTAATTTCCGTGTCCTTCTTGCTGTTGTTTTTATTGCTGCTGCAGCAGTTGTTGTTGATGCTGCTTCTGTTGTTACTACTATTATTATTATTATTCACCTTACTCCTCTTCCTCTGCTGTTTTTTCTTCTCCTTCATCACCATCAGCATTACTATCACCACCACCACCATCATCATCAGCAGCAGCAGCAGCAGCAGCATCGTCAATTTCTTCTTCTTCTACTACTACTACTACTACTACTACTACTACTACTACTACTACTACTACTACTACTACTACTACTACCACTACTTTTTCCTCCTCCTCCTCCTCCTTCTGCTGCTGCTGCTCCTCCTCCTCTTCCTCCCTATTGTCCTTCTCGTCCTCCCCCAATTTCTTCTTTTTTTTTGTAAATGCTCGTTTTCTTCTTCATCATCTGTTTATTCTTTCTCTGTGTGTGCATGCAGAGTTCAGGAAACCTTAGTCTATATGGTGAAAAGGATAACACAACTTTCACCACACGGTCTGATGGTTCCCACAGCACTCTTTAGGACACTGGAAAAGAAGGACGAGGGCTGTTGTAGTGGCTGCCTCCAGCCAACAAGGGGCTGGGGATGGCGAGAGGCTGCAGATGTGTGTGGGTTTTTTAGGGCTTTTTTCTGGGGGTCGGGCTGGGGGGTCGTGTTCGTGTATGTGTGTGGGTGTGCCTGGGTGTGTTCGCGCAGCAAGCACGTGCGTGCGTGCGTGCGTGCGTGCGTGCGTGCGTGCGTGCGTGCGTGCGTGCGTGCGTGCGTGCGTGCGTGCGTGCGTGTGTGTGTGTGTTGCGTATATGCGTGCGTAAATAATAAGTTTATATGTCTTTCTGGTCAAAGGTTTTTACAACATTGTGCTCCCAATTGGTGTCTGTGTGTGTGATATTTTTATTTGAAGTTATTTTGTAATGTTTTAACCAATATGAAATGTAGCTCTTTTTTGTTTTTCGAGATTACGATACGTATCAATCTGCCTGTCAGTATTGCAATTACCCTTCATGGGATGATTAAAGTGTTTTTGACTTAACTTGACTTCTTGATTTCGGTTTTTAAGAGGGGGTGGGGTATGTGGAAGAAAGAAGACTTACCACGAACAGGAAATGTTGGGTTTTTTGTTTGTTTTAATCAAGCTTCGTCTCCCTTGAACTCCCTTTGACCTGTTTGGTTTCTTGCTGTAAACCCATTGTTAGAATTTTCACTGAGGTTGCCACTGTGTGCGAAAGAGTTCCAAATAAACCATACTCTACTGTCTATTTATCATGAAGGGTACATCTTCCATGAGCAAGGAACTACGTGAAAGAGGCTTGATAATTAGATGCCTTCAAGTTGCTGGCACTAATTCTCTTCTTTCTTTTGTGTAGCAAGCACGCGTCTGTAGTAGAATAAAAACATCCACAACACGTCAATACTTATTTTCAATTGAGATTCTCAGTACGTTTTGCAAATTCCAACAAACACTTTCATGAACGGCAAACATTGCATATGAGACACAGGAACGAAAGTACTGCTAAACTGCATTTCCTTTTGTGAACCTGACTAAACAGTGGTTCACTGTACCTGTTTATTTCCACATTGAATCTCCCCTTCTTTACACTCGGGAAAGAAGCAAAACTCCTCGTCACTGTTGTCTGTGCAGTCCTGGCGGAAGTCGCATACCAGACTGTAGGCAATGCGGACCCCTTGACTGGCGCAAAGATACATTGGCGGAAGTGTCGTCACCTCAGGAATATGGCACGTGGTGTGATCACGTGCCCAACAAGCAGACGTGACATCACAGGCCAGAAAAGCGTGTGTCGTGTGGTTGTCTGGACATTGCAGGAGCTGTGCTCTGTCAGAGGTCAATACCTACACAAAAAAGGCAGCCAATGTACACACACACCTGCGCGCGCACACACACACACACACACACCTGCGCACGCACACACACACACACACACGCACACACACACACACACACACACACACACACAGACACACACAACACATATATATATATATATATATATAGAGAGAGAGAGAGAGAGAGAGAGAGAGAGAGAGAGACAGACAGACAGACAGACAGACAGACAGACAGACAGACAGTCAGACAGACAGACAGACAGACAGACAGACCGATACATACATACATGCCTACATAGATACATGCATAGTTGATAGATAGATAGATAGTTACATACATACATACACACACATACATAGATAAATAGACAGAGAGACAGACAGATACATCTTCGAGGAAGAAAGACCGTAACCTCAACAGTGCGGAGTTCAATAACACAGGGACGGTTGTCCAGATTGTCGGAGTCTTTGTCCAGATCGTCTTCACACAGGTAGGCCACAGGCCCTCCCGGGTATACGTTGGTGAACTCCACAGTCAGGGAACCGGTAGTTATGCCATTACTGGGCACGAAGCCGTTAAATTCGTAGGCACTGGGGGGTCCCAGCAGCGAGCCAGCCTTTGAGCAGAAAGGATCTGTGTAAGCGATTAATTAAGGAGCAGAAAGCTGAAAACCGTGATGAGTGGAGGAAGCTGGTTGCAAAGTCTTTCTTCGTGTTCTAACAGTCTAAAAGATTATGGGATAGGTCAAGGTAAAGATATGTTCATATCTGTCTGTCTGCATATGTATGTATGTATGTATGTATGTATGTATGTATGTATGTATGTATGTATGTATGTATGTACGCACGCACACACATACACACACAGAGGCAGGATAGCCTGGTGGTTAGAGTGATGCGCATTGCGCTCGTGATCTGCTGACCCCGGTTCGAATCTCGTTCAAGAGGATTTTTCCTCTGCAGTTAACATCAGTGCCGACTCCACTCTCCTCAAAAGTCCTTCGGATGAGAATATAAACCGAGGACCGTGTGCGAACGCACACAGATCATCTTGCGCACACGTTAAAACCTGTTCCACTTTTCGGAAGAGTAGGCCATTGTGTGCCGGAGGGAATGGCAGACAACATTTACAAAACTGCATACAGACAGGAACTGGGTGTAAAAAAAAAAGCACATGAGTGCTTATTCCATTATCCTCGAAATAAAAGAATAAAAGAAAAAGATGACACACACACACACACATACACACACATACACACACACACACACACACACGCACACACACACACGCACACGCGCGTACACACACACACACACACACCGCACACGCGCGTACACACACACACACACACACACACACACACACACACACACACACACACACACACACACACACACATACCAGTCCTCCCTCCCGCTGTCTCTCTCCATCTTGCTCACGTGAGTACCTTCATGCACACTTGTTTGCCTTCCTGTGTATGTGAGTTAGCCTGCATGACATGACTGTTTAGCTTTGTTGCTGTTTTCTTCCTCATCTTCACACACACACACACACACACACACACACACACACACACACACACACACACACACACACACACACACACACACACACTTCTTCTTCTTCTTAGTCCATCGGGATCGATGATGACCATCTATTCATCCTGGGATTGGGAGAGTCCATTTCTGTGGGTGCGAAGATGACTTATTTGGCCAATCCGCGCTTGAAAAGTTCTTGGGCAGTATGGACAGGGTATAGTGGCTGCTTTTTGAGACTTGGAGGCTCTATCTTTCCTGTCTTGCCTGCGTTGCTCAGCTGTCGCAATTCTGTTTGCTTCGTGGGCCTTGGCGCCACTGCGTACAGCTGCTCGCCACTGTGGCCTCTCCATTGCTGCCTGCTCCCATGAGTTTATCTCAATGTTGAAGGCTTTCAGTGAGGCTTTCAGAGTGTCCTTGAAGCGTTTCTTCTGGCCTCTCTGGGAGCGCTTTCCATGCTGAAGTTCGCCAAACAGAAGTCTCTTGGGGAGGCGATGGTCTGGCATGCGAACTACATGGCCTGCCCAGCGAAGCTGGGTCTGCATCAGGATGGTGTAGATGCTGGGAAGGTTTGCTCTAGTGAGCACCTCAGTGTCTGGGATCTTGTCCTGCCACTTGATGCCAAACAGTTTTCTCAAACAGGTGGTGTAAAAGTGGTTCAGTTTTTTAGCATGGCGTTGGTAGACTGTCCATGACTCTGAGCCATAGAGCAGGGTGGTGAGCACTACCGCTTTGTAGACCTCGATCTTGGTTTCTGTTGAGATGCCTCTCCTGTCCCACACATTCTTTCGAAGTCTGCCAAAGGCAGCGCTTGCTTTGGCGAGTCTGGTGTTGACCTCATCATCAATGGTTACTGTGCGGGAGAGGGTACTGCCAAGATAAGTAAATTTGTCCACTGCTTTGAGTCTATGTCCATTTACGGAGATGTTTGGTTCAACGTAGGGCTTCCCTGGGGCCGGTTGGTGCATTACCTCAGTCTTCTTGGTACTGACTGTCAACCCAAAGTTGTTGCAAGCATCAGAGAACTTGTCAACACTGTCTTGCATGTCGGGGAGCCAACCCCGACCCAAAAAACCAGTCAGGAGAGGGATAGGCTCCACACACACACACACACACACCAATCCTCCCTCCCGCTGTCTCTCTCCTCTCCATCTTGCACGCTTGAGTACCTACATGCACACTTGTTTGCCTGCCTGCTGCCTGCCTGCATAATTATGTGAATTAGCCTGCATAACAGGACTGTGTGTTCAGCTTTGTTGTTGTGCTCTTCCTCGTCTTCACACACACACACACACACACACACACACACACACACACCAAACACACACACACACACACACACCAACACACACACACACACACACCTCAGCGGACTCTCTGATGTGGTTCCATATTCCCAGGTAGTAGGCTATGGTACCATCTATCCATCGCCACATGTGCTGATATCTGCAACAACCCTTTCACCTGGATTTTGTTGACAGTCATATCGAAAACACGCGTGCGAGCGCTTGCGCGTACACACACATACACCCGCACACACATACATACACACGCGCACGTGCGCGCGCTACATACATATATACACATATATGTGTATGTATGTATTTATATAGATAGATAGATAGATAGATAGATAGATAGATAGATAGATAGATAGATAGATAGATAGATAGATAGATAGATAGATAGATAGATTCATGTGTGTGTGTGCCTTCACCTATCCCATAGTCTGTTAGACCGTTGGGGCACCAATGAAGATTTTATAATCAGCTTCCTCCATTCCTCATGTTTTTCAGCTTTCCACAGTATGTCGTTCCATTCAAGGCCAGTCCACTCTCTGATGTTGTCTTTCAGTCGTCTTCTATGTCTGCCTCTTGATCTTGCTCCCTGTACTGTTCCCTGTAGGGCAGTCTTGGCCAGTCCAGATGTTCGTGGGATGTGCCCGTACCACTTCAGTTTGCGGGGTTTTGTTGTTGTTTGTTGTTTTTTACTAGGTGAGGTCTTCATACGGTCTGTGGCGTTTTCAAATTCTTGTTTCCACTTCCTCATTAGTTATGTGATTTCTGTTTGAGATACCAAGAAGTTTGTGGAAATATCTCATCTTCATTCCATTGTCGGTATCCTTTCATGTCTGCTGTTATGGTCCAAACGGCAAGATCCATAACCAAATAGATTTTATCTTAACACCACGGCGCTTCAAATCCAGCATCAACAGAGCCAGAACAAGAACCTACCCTGGAGCTGACATAGGCAGCGACCACGACCTAGTGCTGCTGGTATTCAAAATGAAGCTGAAGAAAAACAAACAGCCTGCAAACCCACGTATCAAATTTGACGTGGACAAACTGAAAGATCCAGATGTCGATGAGATCTTCCAAGCTAAGCTCGGCGGACGTTTTGCGGCATTAACCCTCCTGGACAATGACATCAATGACCTCACCAACAACTTTAATGAGGCAGTCCGAGAAACAGCAGTCACTGAAGACAGCTCCGGAAACCTCCTCACAGAAAGCTCAGCTGCATTGAACAGGTGGTCTGAGTATTGTCAAGAACTATACAACTACCAAATCCAACCTGACAAGAGCATAATAGAAGAGGAAGCAGCAACATCAAGAGTACCCTCGCCATTACCTATACTGAGGGAAGAAGTGGAAGAAGCCATCCGCAGTTTACCAGTAGGAAAGTCCCCAGGAGCAGACAACATACCAGCAGAGCTGCTCAAGCATGGTGGCGAAACAGTCATCACACATGTTACAGCTATCTGTCAGAAGATTTGGAGACAAAACAGTGGCCAACAGAATGGACACAATCACTCATCATACCCCTGCCCAAGAAGGGGAATTTTCGCCAATGCCAAAACTATAGAACAATTAGCCTCATCAGCCACGCCAGCAAGATCATGCTCAAAGTTATTTTGAATCGACTAAAGAAGGAGGCAGAAGAACACCTTGCAGAGGAACAAGCTGGGTTCAGGGCAGGCAGGAGCACAATCGAACAGATTTTTAACTGCCACATCCTGATGGAAAAACATCTTCAACATCAGAGAGACCTGTTCCACAACTTCATCGACTTCAAGAAGGCTTTCGACAGAGTATGGCACGAAGGCCTGTGGCAGGTCCTCAGAATGTTGGCATTGAAGAAGGACTAGTGCAAACCATTCAAGCACTATACAACACCGCAAGCAGTGCAGTCCTTTTGAACAATCAAGTCGGAGACTACTTCAAAACCACAGTTGGGGTCCGACAAGGATGCCTTTTATCTCCAGTCCTGTTTAATCTGTTCTTGGAAAACATTATGAGAGAGACCCTCCATGACTTCCACTCTACCATCTCCATTGGCGGCAGACCCCTCAACAACTTGCGGTTTGCCGATGGCATTGACCTCATGACCTCACAGAGCTGCAAGATCTTACGACCAGACTTGAGAACAGAGCTGGAGCATATGGGATGGAGGTGAGCTCGGAGAAAAGTAAAGTACTTGTGAACAGCACGAGCAACATCACTGCTAAAATTTACTTGAACGGCCAGCAACTGGAGGAGGTAGACGCTTTTAAATACATTGGCGCTACACTCACAAAGGACGGGCGATCGACGACAGAAATCAAAGTCAGACTAGCCATGGCAACATGTTCCATGACAAAACTCACCACCATATGGAAAAGTAAAGAGATCAGTTTCCCAATCAAATTAAAGCTCCACAAAGCCCTAATTCAGACTATCCTGCTGTACGGAAGTGAAACCTGGACATTGACTGCTGAAACAGCAAAGCAAATCCAGTCATTTGAAACAAAGTTCCATAGAAAACTGCTGGGCATATCCTGCAGAGAACGAAAGACCAATGAATTTGTCAAGAGTCAAATAACGCGGCTGGCAGGTCCACAGGAACCCCTTCTCACCATCGTCAAGAAGAAAAAGCTGACATGGTTCGGCCACGTCACCCGCCACAACACTCTGCCAAAAACAGTACTGCAGGGAACACTCGAAGGTGGCAGAAAGAGGGGAAGACAGAACAAGTCATGGGTGGACAACATCAGAGAATGGACCAGGATGAATGACTCGGCACTACTGCGCAGAGCCGAGGACCGAGATGGATGGAGGAGGCTTACCACGGCATTGTCTTTCGTGTCTCCTCCACGACCGCCAAGGTGACGGGACTGATGATGATGATGATGTTATGGTCCACGTTTCACACGAATACAAAATATAGACATGACCAGGAATGCATCAGTCTGATCTTGAAGCCTGTGGCGACGTTCTTGTCGTTCCAGGGGACTTTTAGTTTGGTAATTGCAGCTGTGGTCGGGCTATCCTGGAGAGAACTTCGGGCCTTGATTCTTCATCCCACACTGTAGCTCTCAGACATTCAAAGCTATTTTCTCATTTTCTTGTTGTCTATGGTGATGTCAGCGCTGATGCCACAGGCCACTATTTGTCATCAACTGGATCATTTGTCATCAACTGGATCATTTGTCATCAGCTGGATCATTTGTCATCAGACTGGATCATTTGTCATCAGCTGCGCTGATCTGCATGCCATGTGCCGGAGAGACCTCATCAAAAAGATTTACCAGGTCGACCAGTTCTTGCTCTTGTCCATATAAATTTTATGTATAGGTATCCTTGCAAGGATAGGGACAAAAACTAGTTTTGGTTACAGCTAAATAAACATGCAAAAAATATGCGTAACATTTTTCTCTCTCTTTCTACCTCCACCCTGGAAAGTCAGATCAACATTGATCTCTAAGCATGCAGAAAATCTATTATCATTTCTATTATCATTATTATCAATAACACTACCATCAATGTACTTTATTCCATTCAGTAACAGATTTGGTCCACCTTTCGCCGTGTCACAGAAAATGTGTAACATTTGGAGATGGATCCCTAAGTAGATACACCTGTTCTTATGTATGAAACTGGTGATTAGTTTTGCCACCACCCTCCTACTTGTTCAGGCAGTCACTCGGTGATACGATGATACAGTAGCCAAAGCGCGCCTTCATGTGTGTGTGTGTGTGTGTGTGTGTGTGTGTGTGTGTGTGTGTGTGTGTGTGTGTGTGCGTGTGCGTAGACAAACCATCAAAACAGCGGCAACATACTCACATGGATGGGGAGGTGGAAAAAGCCAACCGTAGACCCACGTAGATTCGAGCTGCCTGGCTGTAGGAGAGGACGTGGAATATGTCGTTCATTTCCCTGTCACCGGGAAGACTGGCTAACCGCAAACCTCTACTGATACACTGGTACGACGCTTGCAGCCACGTCAAACCGTCGGTATATCCGTATCGGTACCAGTGACCTATTTTATAAAAATAGCATCGACCGTTGACAGCCAGCATGCCATCGGCACAAGTGACGTTAGAGACGTCGTGGGAATAGCGGCAAGTCAGCTCGTCCTCCCCGCCCAGGCAGTCCCACTGGAGATTGCAGGGAAAGTGCAGGCCGGACTGGGGCCACGAGGGCACGGAACAGTTCCACTGATCGTCATTCACTAGCTGCGGGTGGTCGTCAATGGCGTGGAAACTGAACACCATCCTGAAACCTGAGGTCTCCAGATCGTCATCGCTGTAAAAGTACAAGGACATGGCACCGGACCTGTGTATCTGTGGCCCAGGAGCAGGTTTAGAGCAGAGCGCTCTGGTTCTGTTGACACAGGACGCTGAGTGATAGAGCACCAGGTGGTCGTCTATGTGGCCATTGCGCTGGATGCAACTGTTACCGTCTATGCCTACAGAGACAGCCAAGTCCAACACCAGGAAGCTTGTCATGATGACGTATTTGTAGGGTGCAATGAGAGAAGCACAGCTGTCCATGTTGTGAGCATAAGGCTTGCCTTGCGACATACCCGGGGTCTGTACAAACCCTGCATAGATGAAAAGACACTTAAGGATAAGGCGTGCTTAGTGTGTCTTTTATCTAGTCACATGAGTCTTCTGCATTGCTGCGTGAATTATACAGTATTAAAATATTTTTTCTTTCAAACAGACATTCTATAGCAGATTTCAAATAAATCGCAAAATTTCGTAAAACCTCACGTACTCAACTGCTTCATCTAAGATGCCTTTTCGTTGATACTGCTCCTGATGTTAATGATATATTTAGAAAATACTCAGGTTCATGCGCACAGCGCAAAGGCGTTTACTAAAAATTTTATAAAACTGCCTTGAAAAATTCCAGCTAAATCACGTGTTTAGCTGCTAAGGGTTTCACTGATGTAAAGCAGCGGGTGTTAGGATCAAAGACGCTGTGCTGTGCACGTGTTTGTGATAATCCTGGATCATGGCTGGACATTGCAGAGGATGACCAGGGGATAAGACAGACACAAGATTCACATCAGTTTCAGAACAAACAAAACACTGGCAAAGCCGACTGTCCCGTTGTGTAATTTTGTGTGCATGTGGTCCAGTGATCAAGCAGCATTCAGGACAGGGGTTCACAGCAAACATGAGCGGGACAAGTTAGCCTGGTGGTTAAAGTATTGTGCTCACGATATGACGGCCCGGGTTCGATCCACCGCCCAAACGCCTGTTCAAGGGTTTTCCCTCCTCTGGAGATAACATCAGTGCTGACTCCGCCCCACCCCCACCCCACCCCAGTCCAAGTCCTTTGGATGAGACTATAAACCGAGGCCCCGTGTGCGAACGCACGCAGAACATCTTCCGCACACGTTGAAACCCGTTCTGCCTTTTGAAGAGTAGGCCATTGTGTGCTGGTAGGAACGGATGACAGCATTTACAAAACCGTATGCACACGGGTACTGGTTGTAAAAAAGCAGGGTGCTTGTTCATTATTCTCGAACTTTTTTTTAAATCAACAAAAATGAAACGACAGTCATAGTAGGAATGCTGTATACATCTTCATTACTTTCAAGCTTCACAATGGTATAGACTGGCTGCCTTATGTACCCTCCACGGCTCGCTAGATTCGTCAATGCTAGCCAGCTGAAACATTCACTGACCGCAACCCATTTCAGAAAATAATATGAGACACGAAACCTAAACTAACATCAATTTGCAGGTAAAATGATTACTAGATGTATTAAACCAGAAAATCAGAAGTATCGAAAACTGAAACCCATACTCTAGAGACGTACCACCACACCATTCACTGTTTAACTGGAAAATAACAGCAAATGGCAGCGGCTGCATGTCAAAATGTAGAAGCCGCACCAAAACAATCCTCAATAAATAAAATAAATAAATAAATAAAATGTGAGCAGGATTTTACTAGCACCTTGCAGGCTGTTACGAAGTGGAGTGGTGTTCATTTTAATCAATACCTCTTCACTCCCCCGTGGGGATGCCAGGGGCCTGTCAGTATATTCCCTCCTTCAGGAAATTCTGTGTTAGAAATTTCCTCTTTTCTAACCCTCCCTTGGTTTCTGCTTTGTTTCTTTTCCTCCTGTCACTTCCGTCTTGTCTGTTATCTGCCTTCTCGGTCCATTCTCATTTTTTTCCCAGAAAAACTTAAAAAAAAAATTCTCTCCCACACCGAAGTTGAATGCGCTGGGCCTGAATCGTCAGGCGCTTAACGGCAGGGCAAAGCATTTGACCTTCTATGATAGACAACAATAGTTGTTGTTTGAGCGTTCCACAACGAAGAAGAAAAATACATCTTCACACACAACCATATTAGAGTCCTGTCTGTCTTTTTATTGGCAATTATTGAAGACTATGTGTTACCTTTCATGAAAACTGCTTTTTCTATATAAACATACATTAATGGGCTACAGCACGGGACCTCGGTTTATCGTCTCATCCGAAAGACTAGCACCCAGACCACCACTCATGGTCTAATGGATGGGAGGGGGGGGAGCCACCGCACACATCCTACCCAGACTTTTTGCTTTCTAGGCAGGCGCTTACATCTAGACCACTGATCCATAGTGATGGTGGGTAAAACAGTCACTTATGCAAATGTTTACCATTGATCACCAGGGCAGCTCTGGCAGGGATAAAAACAAATGAACATGCAGTTTACACCTGATCATCACAAAACCCAGACAGTGTTTATCACATGTAAACATTCACACACACACACACACACACACACACACACACACACACACACACACACACACACACACACACACACACACACCAAACATACCTTGGAGCAACAAGGAAATGCAAACAAGGTTTAAAAAAAAATCCTAAAATGAAGCATAAAATACATTTTGATGCACCTTTTAAAAATATCTGAAAAGATGGTACTCCATAATCTACATGCAAATGGGGTCTAAAAAAAACAAAAATAGAAAAAATTGGGAAAAGGCCAAGACTGAACAAAGAGAAAATAAAATTGTCAAAAGCGTATGTACAATCAAAAAACAACTTCTCTCTTATAGCTCATGAATATTAAAGTATATTGATGCTACAACCTCTGTCACTGCTGGAACCACTATGATCACTGAACAGCCATCTGCAATGGGCCCTGAACAGTCAGAGTTTTGTATGTGGACACTGCAATGAGGATTCATTCCCTTCTTCCCTTCAGTGGCAGCAGTCATGGCAGCAGGGCACAACAAGGTGGAAGGGGATTCCCCTCTTGGTCTCAACCCAGACAGTCAAGGCCACAGCGCACGGACTGCACGTGAAGAGAACGAGGAATGCGGCAATAGTGAAACTGACAACGTCTACCAGACGGTCAAGGCCACAGCGCACGGACTGCACGTGAAGAGAACGAGGAATGCGGCAATAGTGAAACTGACAACGTCTACCAGACGGTCAAGGCCACAGAGCACGGACTCACGTGAGGAGAACGAGGAATGCGGAAATAGTGAAACTGACAACGTCTACCAGACGGTCAAGGCCACAGAGCAGGAACTGCACGTGAAAATGACGAGGATGGGACTATGGAAATGTTGAAACTGACAACCTGTCTTCCTGGCAAGCCAGAAGGTCAAGGCCACAGGATTACAGGTGAGAACACAGAGAGGAACAGGAACATGGTCAAACTGGCATTGAAACGTGGCCAGAGTTGTCCATATGTGGCTTTGTTTTCTTTGAATCTATGCAGTTGTTTCTGTGTCGTTTGCTGTTACTACTGCTTTTTCCTACAATGATGAATTGCATTGAATTTCATTCTTTTTGTTTACCAGGTTTATTTTGTAAGTAGGTTTGTACTTATGATTGGTTGCTTGTTGTTCTCGTGTGTGGTGTGTGTGTGTGTGTGTGTGTGTGTGTGTGTGTGTGTGTGTGTGTGTGTGTGTGTGTGGTGTTTTGTAGGGTTTTGTTTTCCTTCTTGGCATATGTTTCTTTTCTATTATTTTTTCTCTGTATGAGTGTGTGGATTTGGGGCTTTAATTTTCTATCATGATGTTATCACTGATAAGAGCAGGGTTTGTCTGTAAAAAAAAAAAAAGCACACATCATTATCCTCAAAATAAAAGGTGATCTGATTTGATTTTGATGATGTGATTCGGGACAGGACATCTGTTGGAACAACAACCTTAGTGTTAAAAACAAGAATAGTCTTCGGAGAATTGTTAGAATCTGCTCAAAAATAATTGGAGAAGAACAAAGAGATCTCAAGCCGTACTGCGATCAGCAGCTTGTGCGCAAAGCGACTGCCATCTTGGCTGATCCATCCCATGCTATGTCTTTGGAATTTCAGTTATTGCCTTCGGTGCTCCAACAGTAAAACAAATAGAAAAAGAAATTCCTTTGTTTCAGTAGTCATTCGAATTCTAAATTCAAAACAGCACTGACCAAACAGTTTTACATTCTCTGATATACCCCCCTGATTGTC
The DNA here is from genome assembly GCA_028751875.1 of Rapana venosa. Classification (NCBI taxonomy): domain Eukaryota; kingdom Metazoa; phylum Mollusca; class Gastropoda; order Neogastropoda; family Muricidae; genus Rapana; species Rapana venosa. The sequence continues at coordinate 100,752,641 of CM054134.1, forward strand.
AAGTGCGTGTGTGTGCGCGCGCGCGCGCGCGCGCGTGTGTGTGTGTGTGGTAATGAAAATAAGTACTCCTGTATCTTGCTTTTGGCTTTCAAGAATGATTTCTAAATTGTATGTGTGTGTGTGTGTGTGTGTGTGTGTGTGTGTGTGTGTGTGTGTGTGTGTGTGTGTGTGTGTGTGTGTGTGTGTGTGTGTGTGTTTATGTCTTTACTAGATAATGGTCATTATGGTGCGCGGGAGCACGTGTGTGTGTATGTGTGATAAAACTGTGTTCATATATTGGTGTTTGTATGTATGGGTGTGCGCGTGTGTGTGAATGTGCACGTGCGTGCACACACAAAAAAATAATTTCTTTTCCAATCAATGGTATTTACAACATTGTATTCCTACATTGGTGTGTGTGTGTGTGTGTGGTGTGTGTGTGTGTGTGTGTGTGTGTGTGTGTGTGTGTGTGTGTGTGTGTGTGTGTGTGTGTGTGTGTGTACGCGGTGCGTGTGTGTGCGCGCACCTGGGTTTGTGTTTGTGTATGATAATTTTTTTTAAGCTATCTTGGAATTCTTATAACAATCTGAAAAGTATTTTTCTTGTGTCTTGTGAGATAGTTATAGGTATCAATGTGCCTGTCAGTATTGTAATTGTCCTTCATGGGATGATTAAAGTGTTTTTGACTTGACTTGACTTGACTTGACTTGATTCAGTGGTCAGAGCACTCGCTTTCCCCAGCATTGCGAGTGATTTCCAAGTGGATGGGTGACCATTTGCACGTTTTGGCTTCACTACAGTCCCCTAGCTCACCCAGCTTTAAATGGGTACCTGCCCTTTTTAGGGTCAGGGAAGGTAAAGCGGCGAGGGAGAAGAGACGGTCGCGTCCCTCAAATTCTGGCCCCTGGAGAAGCTGAGGTCTTTGACATCTCACTTCTCAACGACCGCATAGGTAATGGGAACAGCTTATTCTTTTTATTTGTTTATTTATTTATTCTTTCATATCGAGGATAATGGAATGCACTCATGTGCTTTTTTACATCCAGACCCCGTGTGTATGCGGTTTTGTAAATTTTGCCATCTGTTTCCACCGGCTCACAATGGCCTACTCTTCCGAAAAGCGGAACAGGATTTGACGTGTGCGCAAGATGCTCTGCATGCGTTCGAACACGGGGCCTTGGTTTATAGTCTCACCTTTTATTTCACCTAGCATGGATCAAATCTGCTGTTATCTCGATGAACAAGACTCATTCCAACCATAGCCAGGAGCTCACCAGAGAAGAAGGTCACAAAAATCGTCTGCAGTTCCGGTTTTCTTCTGCTGGCTTCAGCCAAGGTCATGCTTGAAAAGATGACGTCCACGCTGATATCCCCCTGCGATTCTACAAAGGTGGTTGTGATGCTGAGGGTCGCGGCGTTGGAGAAGGTGTAGGCCTCGATGGGAAGGGTCTTGCACTGGCCATGCTTGGCGTGCCAACTGGGCCACTTCCCTGCCTGGCTGCGGATCACCTGGCTTCGCTGGTAGCCGGCACTTGGAGATCACATGCAAAATCAGCACTCAGAACCGTTTTATCACTGCTGAAATGCATTTATAAAGCAAGGACGGACATTAGAGTTCGCATGCAAAGTAGCATTCAGAACTGTTTTGTCGTTGCTGGAGTGTAATTCATACGACAAAGGTTGACATTAGAGGTCACATGCAAAGTAGCTTTCAAAACCGTTGTATTGCTGCTGTCACGCATTCATAAGACAAAGGTGGATATTAGAGGTCACATGTAAAGTAGCTTTCAAAACCGTTGTATTGCTGCTGTCACGCATTCATAAGACAAAGGTGGACATTAGAGGTCACATGCAAATTAGCTTTCAAAACCGTTGTATTGCTGCTGTCACGCATTCATAAGACAAAGGTGGACATTAGAGGTCACATGCAAAGTAGCTTTCAAAACCGTTGTATTGCTGCTGTCACGCATTCATAAGACAAAGGCGGACAAAAAAGCAAAAGCGATAAAGGGAGGCGAGAAGATGATCGAAGACTAAAACAAGTTTGACATTTACACTTAGACACAAAACAACACAACACAACACCACACAACTGACAGACGAGAGAGGGGGAGAGAGAGAGAGAGAGAGAGAGAGAGAGAGAGAGAAGAGAGAGAGAGAGAGAGAGAGAGAGAGAGAGGAGAGAGAGAGAGAGAGAGAGAAGATCGAACATATACATAAGTACACAAGGACAGGAAAACAAAGGGCAGAACATTGAATAAATCATCATCGTCGTCGTCGTCATCATCATCATCATCATCATCATCATCATCATCATCATCATCATCATTGTAATGAATGAAACTCCATGTAAAGGACAATGCAGTAAATAAGAGCAGTAGCTTCCCCTCCTACTTTTAGATACAACAAAACAGTGCAGAGAAGAAAAAAACTACTAGAAGTTGAGGCTTGCATCAAAATGCGGATGACAGACTAATGCCGAGCGGTTAAGACCGTTTGACTTCAATTCTGGGGTCCATGAAGTCGTGGGTTCGAATGTCGGTTTGTGCCACTCAACTGCAGACTCACTGACCTGTAAACTCTGATGGCCTACCAGCTAAAGTAGCTCACTGCTGGCAAGAAATAGCGTCACCTTTCATAGTTGATGTACATACATCAGTGTCAACCGTCCGGAAAAACACTGTAATATATTTAAAAAAATATATTTTAAAAAGTCTGAGAGAATAATCATGTCAAACGGTCTAAAAGCCTAACTGAAGAAAACGAGACAGGTATTCAGAACTGTAGACAGACAGACAGACAGAAAGACAGACAGAAAGACAGACAGACAGACTCACCTATCCCAAACAGTGACCTCCACAAACTTGCATGGATGCATCATGCGCAGTGAGAAATAGAAGATGGTTTGGGGAGGTCCTTCTATGAAAATCCTGCAAAAACTGTGTTGCTCCACTTTGCCTACGATGTAGATGTAGCCCATCGTGAGAGTCAGTGTGTCGGAGTCTTTCTTCTGGGCACATTCTGTCATAGAAAGATAATAATATACATGTATTCACTTTATTCAAAGTAGTAGCAACGTCACAGTTAGTGCAGGAAGATCGGTCTAATAGTTATTCTGAAGCCAAGATCATCAACAAGGCAACGTAGCAAACCAAGTGGGTATAGTAACATCCACGCCACGACAGGTCAGACCTCTCTAAGGGGAGGGCAGAGGGGCGGGATAGTTTAGTGGTTAAAGCGTGGTGCTCGCTGTTTGACGCCTAGGGATCAAGCCCGAGTTCAACTTTCACTGAAACCCCGTTCAAGGGGATTTTTTCCCCTGGAGTTAACATCGGCACTGATAACTCCACTCCCCGGACAGTCCTTCAGATGAGACTATAAAACCAGGCCTCGTGTCTGAATGCACGCAAAACATCTTGCGCTCACGTTACAACCCATTCTGCTTTACGGAAGAGTAGGCCATTTTTGCCGGTAAGAAGGGATGGCAAAAATAAAAACATATGCACACTGGTGTCTTGTTTAGATCTCATTCCAATTCCTCCACCCTCACCGAACCGAGGTCCGTCATGCACATGGTCAGGGTCAGGAAGACTATCAATGCGAGGCCACCGTGGGGTCACCAGCCAGAGGGGCCCTCTATTGCTGCTGGGTCACCTCAGCGGTATTCATCGATGCCTGTATATACAGGGTAGCGACCACCACAACAGCCCTCTGACGACAGTCTCGCAGGACCCTTAGCCGCTGAAGGCCTCGACAGCAGCTCATCACGGGGGTGAACGTAATGGGAAACAGAACCTGAGAACCATCAGACCAGAACAACAGGGGCCACCGAATCAGAGACAACTTTCATTCATTGCGTTGTCAGTTGTGATGAGGTTGGTGTAATGATGATGCTGTGAAAGCGCGTCAGCTTTGAGACTACCTCACAGGCCCGGAATCTATGCCTCCTATGATCATATATCCCAGTGTAAGACTTTTCCAAGCGGCTGCAGTGCTGGTCAGGTAACTTGAGCAACACTCTCAAAACCGCATCCGTAAAGCTGATGAAGCAGGACTGTGTGGTCCCTGTCTTCCGGATGATCCCAGAGCAAACTCACTCTGGGTGGAAGATGGCCAGAGTCAAAGAACACAATGACTTATGGGATTCGAACCCCTGACCCTCTGGCCAGGGAAGCCCACGCGCTACTCACTGGTAGTGCCCAGAAGATTATCACTTTGGACTGCCACAAGTCCACCAACCCAATGAGGTCCTGCACGGCCACTAGATTACCTTCATGGTGTTGCCTCTTCTCATCCCGAAATATGCAGGACCCAACTTACGAAGACATGCAGCGAGTACTTCAACAGCCGTTAGAGAATAGTGAGGTGCCCTCCCTACACTGGGGATTATCACAAGACTTCTCTGACAACAGTCCTCCGTGATTTTCCATGCTCTGAAGACTTTAAAGCAAACTCACCACAAGCATGGTAATGGGGGACAAACTGTGACTGACATCATTACAATGAGACCACAGCACAGAGGGCTGCAGAAATTTTTACACATGTATTCATATGGCATGTCTAGAAATGAGGATGAGTAAGATAAAGCTAACAGGGAGTTTCAGCTGAATTTTGAGACAGACTTTTTTCATTGAACACATCCTTAGCTTCAACCAGGTTAACGTGATGATAATAGATAATATACATCATCTACTATCACTTTGAGGGGACGGGATAGCTCAGTGGTCGGAGCACTCGCTTTCCCCCAGCCAAGTTAAGCAGCGTCGAGCGTGGTTACCAGTTGGATGGGTGACCGTTTGCGTGCCTTGGCTTCAGTACAGTTTCCCCAGTTCACCCAGCTGTAAATGGGTACCTGCCCTCTTTAGGGTCAGGGAAGGTAAAGCAGCGAGGGAGAGGAGATGGGCGCCGCCCTCAATATGCTGGCCCTAGAGAAGTGAGGTCTCTGACGCCTCGCTCCCCTACGACCTTATAGGTTATGGGACTCCTTTACCTTTTTCTTTTACTATCACTTTGAGTGAACAGACGTAAAATCGAAGCAACAACATAGATTTAGTTATTTTATTTATTTATTTATTTATTTATTCTTTTGTATCGAGGATAATGGAATAAGCACTCATGATAATAATATAGATAATATGGGCAGCGATGTTAGGTAATTTCTGTAACATTTTTAAACTTGCGACTGTAAAGAAAATAGAACTCGACCATACAGACTGTTCTTGCTGTAGAATTCATGCCACATTTAGTTCCCCCTTAAAAACTTTTACAAAAGGAATATGTTGCGTCTTCTAGGGTTCAAAACTATGGCCTCCTAGCTGATGGTCCGCTGCGCCACCTACTGCCCCAGTGTGGCTGGTGTGTTCACAGGTGTCTGTGCTGATACTGACCAACCACCTGCTGCATAGCTCCACAGGCGACTGCTGATTATTTGTCTGTGTGATTTGAGTATGTAGGAATAACTGTCATTTCCCTCTTTCTGAATTCTTTTTCTTCTTTTCTGAAAGTCTAGGTCGAGAATATAATGTTAACTTATTTCTTTCTGGAGCAGCGTTATTGTTTGCTCAGACTGTACGTGATCAGACTGACCTAACCGACTGGTACAACTGAGTGAGATGGAATCGGAATGCTGCAGACTCCTGCCAAAGGGCGGGGAAGTTAGCCATGAGCGTGCAAAAGACCTGTCATGCTGCAGGATCACCACCCTGTGATGTACCACCCATTTCTGGACACGCTGACCTGCTATATAACCCATTATAATCCATCCAGCATGAATCCGTCATAAGACATGAACGCCTTCCAGGTTTCGACCTTTATGAGGTTTAGAGTACCAGTTGCGGTTTATCCATTGAGGGACACAGATACCTATCAGATGCCATCCATTAGCAAGCATGAGTACCTGGCATGGTCCATGACTTGCAGAACTGAGTGCTTGCCAGGTTTTATCCCTTCTGAGGCACCAGTAGCTGTTGAGTTCCATCTACTGTAAGGTGTGAAAAACTTCCATCCATTAGCAAACTACTACCTGTCAGGTTTCATTCATTATAAAGTATGAACGTCTCGTGTATGAGCTGAGCCATTTCAGGGCATCCTTTCCATGACAACTTGCTTGTTGTGAGTCATCAAGATTTGTGATAACTGACAGAATGAGAGGCATCAAGACTGCTGATAACCTGCCCAACCTGAGTTATCAAGATATAGAATGTTCCATTAGCTATGAAGCAAGGAGACATGCATCCGTGAGAAGACCCATAAGAAAGGCCTGTTATGAGGCTGACAGAACTGAATCCCCATCCATATCAGTTCTTGAGGGCAAATCATTGTATGTTGTATAATTATTGTTTACCACTTTAAGTCAGGGCAAATTTCTCTGCGTGAAGTTTGGGCCGCTCTTACCGGGGAGAGCGAGTCGATACAAGAGCAGCGCCACCCGTTATTTTTTATTTTGCTGTCAAAAAGTGGCTTTTTTCTACAAAATTTTGCCAGGGAAACTCTCTTGTTGCCGTGGGTTCTTTTACGTGCGCTAAATACATGTTGCACATGGGACCTCGGTTTATCATCTCATCCGGAAGACTAGCACTCAGACCCCCAAGCACGGTCTGGTGGATGGTGGAAAAGTTTCGGGCACAAACGGGGATCGAACCACCTGGTACTTCGAACCTGGACTTTTCGCTTTCTAGGTAGGGTCGTTACTTCTAGACCACCGAGCCATCATGTGATTTTATGCCAAGACATGCATTCCACGTGGAGATGTTCTGATTTGTCCCTTTATCTAGGTGAAGAACCAGCTAAGAATGATCATTCCATGCTTGTTGACGATACTTTAATCCTTTTGAAAAGACGATGAATGCGGATGTTTCATTCACAGTTTGTGCTTATGGTTGTGATCGAAGAAATAGCTTCTTCTTCAGTGTTGCAGCTTGTGACCTGTTCTCTGCCATTTACAAGCCAAAACACTGATGAAGAGCTGGGCTGAATGAAAAAGGATTCCACTTCGAAACTTATGTCGGTCAAGGCGTCATTTGTTTAGGTGGTGAGCATTAAGGTCCTTGACATGCACCGCTCTTCAGGTCACATTACAGATTTCTGCTGTCTTCTACAGGCACATGGTCCACTGTCTCCTTGTCTCACTTTCTCCTTCAAGGAGTCTGCACGTAAGGGATCGTATAAACTTTCTTCACTTTGCATTCAGCACGATCACTAAGATAGATATCTCACGTTTGAATGGAACATTTAGGACACAAAGCTTCTAAACTGCCTTTCAGTGCATAACTATGAACTATCTTGTAACTGACAAAACCTTAATTGCCTTGAGCTCCGATTTCCATCCCTAGAACAGCACACCCTTGTAAAGGATTGTCCAATATTGTTGTAGTCTGGGTTGTGAGAGTACATTGACGTTCAAAGCAACGAGTTGTTGACATAACAGAGTTCGTGTCATATCTGTAACATCTTCATCTTCTTAAAACACGATATCTAGCAAGGGGGATGCAATATCCAAACTGACAACGACTTCTTAGAAAGTCTCCCCTTAAACTATCCCTTTCCATATATATAAAAAAAGAACACGTTATTAATTTGCGTAGGATTATTCCCTCTTTTCTTCTTTTTACCGTCCAAAAAGTGAAGGTGTGTGTGCCTTGCTACCACCAGGGGGTGACAACTCTGCTGATGTGCGTCTTTGCGGACTAACAAGTCTTGCAAACTTAGTAGAAAGGTTGTCTTTTTCTCAACTTGCACATCTTTATTCATCTCCTTAATGCAATTAACCATGGCATGTCGATGACAAGGCAATTAGGAAAACTCATGTACTTTGTCTTAGACAGAAATGTCCCTAATTCCTCATCTACGACACAATATTGGAGAACAACCACCTCATTGTCACCATTTTTTGCCTCCAAACGAAACATGCGTGTCATGCACTTGCTCCTTCGTCCTGAAAAACAAGAACCATCTCATGGTGAGAAAGAATGCAGCACACAGTGACCTACAACGCTCATATTCTTTTTTGTACCGTGTCCAAAGCTGAGAATGCAGTTAGGTTCTGCCAGTATGGTAACCCAGTCCTTGCATTGCTGAGCACAATCTTGGGTGCACACATTCTGCACTCGCACATCTGTAGCAGGCAAACAGTTACATTTGTAACACCCCAAGCCTGCTGAAGTGGCAGGGTTACACACACGAGGCTTGGTCTGTTCAACAAGATGCAGTGTCATAATGTTTGTGGGGTTTTTTCTTACACCTGACTATACCTGTCGAAAGAGTTACGCTGCCTTGCTGTTTATCCAAATGGATTCACAACATTTTACAACAGTGTGTGTGTGTGTGTGTGTGTGTGGTGTCTGTCTGTATGTGTCTCTGTGTGTCTGTAAGCGTGCGCACGCGTGTGCACACACGTGTGCAAGATTTTTCTTCTTTTTTCTTTTGCCCTTTTTTTGTTTATTCTTCTCTCAATCCTTGAGGTGTAAGCTGACAAGTTAAGTCACTATCTGGAGCTGGTCCTGCTGTGGGATGGGAAAACTGCCATTCCAAACACACTGTCACGTTGACCCCTGCCTTGGAAGGGAGACCACTGGTGTGAGATGCCTCTTTATTCTGAATCTTTCTTTCTTTTAAGTCTAATGTCTTAGTACCAAAAATGTACAATTGTTGCCGCTGCTACTGATGCTGTTGTTGTTGTTGTTGCTGCTTCTGCTGTTTCTGCTGCTGCTTCTACTACTGATGCTGTTGTTGTTGCTTTTTTGTTGTTGTTTTCATTGTTGTTGTTGTTGTGCTGCTTTTGCTGTGGCTGCTTCTTCTGCTACTTATGTTGCTGTTGTTGCTGCTGCTTTCAGGTGACTGTGTCTGGCTCGCTAACTTGGCTTTTTGGATACCCTTGTCTGTCGGTATAAATAGCATCCTCACCTTCCGGAAATTCTGTGCTAGGAATTCCATCTTTCCGATCTCTCTCTCTTTGTTTCTGATTTGTTCCTTTTCTTCCTGTCACCCCCTTCTTGTCCATTTTCTGCTCTCTTGGTCCTTTCTCTGCCCTTTTTCCAAAAAAAGACTGAAAGAGAACAATTCTCTCCTACGCCGAAATCGGATTCACTGGGCCTGACATGCCAGACGCTTAACAGCAACACAATACATTTTTGCTCATGTGAGAGACAACAATATTTGCTGTCTGAGTTGTCGAAGAAGAAGAAAACACATTCTTTCATGGCCATACCTTCTTTTAGATGAAAAATGAAGATGATCCAACCATCTTCTGTATGTATGAAATATTCTACCACCGTTCTGGTCCATGGTGACGATTCGCTGAACGCTTGAGAGACCATTATTTTTTCAGTGGTTGAAGACTGAACATGTTTTTTTTGTCTTCTTATTAACTTGATATTGCACTTCTGCAGACGTACGTGGTTAAAGTTGCTGTGTTGAGGATGTATCAACAGCTTCAGCTGCAGTGGATGACCCAGTGGTGCCACGCAGAGCTTAGGACTACAGGACACTTTTCAGGGCAGCCCCAAAGTCCTACTTTTCTCATGGTTTGTTTGTGGGTCTGTAAGAGGAAGATTTAGTCTGCGTAACGTACGCGGACACCTCTGTTTAAAAAAAAGCTGTTGCTGTTATTTACAGCGCTGACCGGGTAGCAGAATGCATCCACTGCATGTTTGTGGTTTTGTTGAAGACTGGAGAGAGTGACACAGCATGCAGCAGGTCCCACAGAGGAGGTTGAAACGTAGTTTCGTCTTCCCAGTGTAGACTAATTGTAACATGGAATCGGTGAAAACCTTTCTACGTTAAAATATTCTTAAGAATGTGCAGTTAGTGCTTAGTCATAAGATATTTCACTTAAATTGATATGAAAATGGTCTGATGCACTTTGTGTTATAATTGCATGGTGAACAGGGGGCTTTTTCAAGCACGTTTGCCTAAAATTTGTCTTCAACTTTGATTTTTCAAACAAATGTAGACTCTAAGGAAAGAACACATGTAGTGATGTAAAGTTTGATTTAACATATGAGGGCAAGTTACAGAGTTGATCTCACATTTGTAATTTGTCTTTTTATTAAACTAGCTTTTGTCCACATTTAGGTATAATCAGATCTATTAAAAAATAACAGCACACAAAGAGTTTCTTTATCAGAAACCTAATTCATTATTGAATGCTCATTACAAGACAAGATCCACTTTCGTAACAGGCTTAATATAGAACTTTCTGACCTGATATCTAAGTCTCAGAAAAGCTTTCCACCTTGAAGACCTATCAATAACAATGTGAGAGTCATGTGTGAAAATATTCATTTTTTTCCTTTTCATAAACAATCATCTCGAGGGTTTACTGGAGATTCAACACATAATTACTGGGGAAACAGTTGACCGGGCAAACCAGCCACTGGTGAATGGTTCAGCGGACCCTCTGCATGGGAAAAGCTCTACTCTGTCTGAATGGTCAGTCTCGTATGCCAGGAAATGGCACACTATCGCGAAATGTCAAATACATGGAGATTCCACCAACCCAACCAAATTTCATAAACACACACACACACACACACACACACACACACACACACACACAGTGTTACAGAGAGAAGAGAGAGAGAGAGAGAGAGAGAGAGAGAGAGAGAGAGAGAGAGAGAGAGAGAGAGAAAGAGAGAGA
>CM054134.1:100768255-100775755 GCA_028751875.1 Rapana venosa
CGTGCGTGCGTGCGTGCGTGTGTGTGTGTGTGTGTGTGTGTGTGTGTGTGTGTGTGTGTGTGTGTGTGTGGTTGTGTGTGCGTGCGTGTGTTTCTGTATGTGTGTGGATGTGCATAAGTGCGTGCGTGTGTGCCATCGTGTATGAATGAGTGTGTGTACTGGGGGCGTACTTTAAGTATATATGTATGTATGTTTGTATGAGTGCATGCATGCATTCATACCGACAGAAAGACAGACATGCACACATATCCATGAAAACATACATACATACATCATACATACATACATACATACATACATACATACATACATACATGCATGCATGCATGCATGCATACATACATCCATCCATCCATACATACATACATACATACATACATACATACATACATACATACATACATACATACAATGCGTCTGTCTGTCTGTCTGTTTGCCCGTCTTTCGTGAGGGTGTGATTGTGCGATCACGCTCTTGCAAACGAAACAGGAAAGAAGCTGTGTACTTTTTCCCCCGAGGATAATGGAATAAGCACTCGTGTGATTATTTTTTTTTGCATCCAGTCCCTGTGTGCATGAGTCACACACGGCCCTATCGATGAGCAGGCATGTGTGAATGCAGACGGGCCACCATCGGCACCAGCAGTCCCTTGATGAAGATGGGGGTCCGGGGACGTGCACGAAAGACGGGTTAACCGACAGCTTTCTCCAGTCTGGTCTGACTCCAGCCTCCCCCCGCAGCAGCGCGGCCATGTCAGGGCCGGCGCTCCCTTCTATGATGCTCTCCATCCTCTCCTTCATCGTGTGCATGCAGACGGATAGACAACGCAAACACGGAAGCATTGGCAAACCCATTTTGGAAAGACGATGGATGTGAGTTGTGCCGAAAAGAACGAAAGGACATCACAGGGACTTTCACCTTCACCTTCACCTGTCCCGCAGCCTCGTAGACCATTGGGGCACCACTGAAGATTTTGCGACCAGCTTCCTCCACTCCTCGTGGTTCTCAGCTTTTCGTAGTTAGTCGTTCAACTCAATGCCAGTAGTCCACTCTCTGATGTTGACTTCCCAACGTTTTCTCTGTCTGCCTCTTCGTCTCCCTCCTTGTACAGTTCCCTGTATGACAGTCTTGGCCAATCCAGATGTTCGTGTGATGTGCTCTTATCACTTCAGTTTGCGTTTTTTCACTTAACTTAGGAGTTCTTTATATGGCCCTATGGTATTTTAAATTCTGGTTTTCACTTCCTCGTTAGTTATGTGATCTCTGTATGAGATACCAAAAAGTTTAGTGAAAGCATCTTCATCTCCATTGCTTGTATACTTCTTTTAATGTCTGCTGTTTTGGTCCACGTTTCACACGAATACAAAAATATAGACATGATCAGGGAATGCATCCGTCTGATCTTGAACCTAATGGCGATGATCTTTTCGTTTCACTTGGTCATTGCAGCTAAGAGTCTAGACTATCCTGGAAAGAACTTCAGGTTTAACCGGACAATAAAAAGAAGATGAAAGTGACGAAAGCTCCATAACACTCGCTGTCAACCAACAGGAGAAGAACAACAATCCTGGAGCATTATGGGGTTATATGTTTGTTCGTCGTGTTCGACGATGACCTCCAAAACAGCAGAGGAGGCAGCTGCTGTTTCGGAAATCGGGCAGAAATTTGATCATAGAGAAGATGCCTTGCCCACAGTAGCCTGCATTTCCACTCTCTCAACCAAGTGGGCATAACGACAGTCAGCGTTGGAGATGTTCTCCAAAGGCCAACCAGCCCCCAGGGCTACAGCACATAAGGACTGTGCAAGTCAAGCCTCCTAGTCAGAGTCATAGTCGATCACTAAAGACTAAGCTGCAAAGTGGAATTCCATGAGTGGGAAAGCCATTGATCGTACAGCCTCTCACTTTGCTGTTGCCCCCAGCGTCAATGGTTTAATCAAGAAGTGTGATAAAGCCCAGGCGATGAAGACAGTTATTATGGGGTAGATACACTAAAGGCATAATTATTATGGGGTAGATACACTAAATACACAATTATTATGGGGTAGATACACTAAAGACATAATTATTATGGGGATAGATACACTAAAGACATAATTATTATGGGGTAGATACACTAAAGACATAATTATTATGGGGTAGATACTCGGCATGGCCTGCCAATAAAATATGCAGGGCACCGCTACGAAGTCAAGAGATTGATCTTATAAAAACCTATCTTCCAAGTCAAGACTGAGGTGACACGTAAAAACCCCTCAGTCAAATCACCACTTTCTCTCACTGGCAGCATCACCGAATCCTGTGGCATGAGAATCCATGAAGTCAGCAGGGCCAGCAAAGACCAGAGCAGAGACGGGAAGATGATTATCCTTTCTGTGTCACTGAATGCAGCGGCCAACACCGCACCTGGTGATTTCAACAGTGTGAACCGACCCAGACAGGATAGCATGGGGGGCCTCTTCCCTCCCCCCCCCCCCCCCCCCCCCCCCCCCCCCAGTTTTCTTCCTACCAGGCTTAAGGCATAAGGGACCATAAGTAAACTTTCAGATTTATGGAGAGAAAAAGAAAACCGAAAATAACCACCCGCCTAAAACCTACTGAAAAGAGGCACTCTGCATTGTTGCAGTAGCCAAAGTGGTGGAATACGAATCGTGAAAACAATGTTTATTTGGCGGTGTTGTTGTTGCTGCTGCTGTTGTTGTTTTCTTGTTCTTGTTGTGATTGTTTTTGCTGTGCGTTCTCCAGCATGACACCCCTGGGTCACGGAAATATACACTGTGTCTGACTCATCCCACCTGGCAATCTGTTTACCATCCTCCACTCTCCTTAATCAAGGGACCAGCAGAGGGAAATCTGATCTTGGACCCCTGCCTGTCTGTCCTCCACATGCAATCCCACACCAAGGCCTGCAAGCAAGCCCTCAGCCGAACGTGATGAAAGGTTGCAGTTATTTCCCTTCCACTTCTTATTGTTCAGCTTTCCCGAGGGAGTGTTACCGTAGGCAAAGCGCTCTGCCTGCACCACACTACATTTAAATAATAATAATGTATGGAATTTATAGCGCTGAATCTTGTAAAGCAACAAATCAAAGCGCTGGTTCAGTGAATGGCGTGAAACTGCATACACACGGGGACTGGATGAAAAAAGCACATGAGTGCTTATTCCATTTCCCTCGTAATAAAAGAATTTTTAAAAATTTGCACATAGAGAACAAACCATGTGCTCATACCCCAAAAAAAGAAAAGAAAAGAATACATGGACAAATAAGAAAAATCCATCCAGCAGACACTTCACCAACTTTCACACCCGCTGCACTGCCGGGCTGTGCTACTGTGATGGATGTCCCCGCGTTTCTGCAACTCACCCAACGCTCTGACGTCACAGATTTCTGTCCAGGGTTCAGTGGAGATGGCAGTCCAGTCAGAGGTAGATCTCAGTGGCTGGTTCAGTGAATGGCATGAAACTGCATACACACGGGGACTGGATGGGAAAAAAGCACATGAGTGCTTATTCCATTTCCCTCATAATGAAAGAATTTTAAAAATTTTAATTTTAAAATGGGATGGTAAGCGCTCAATCCGAGGGTGGTGGGTTGGATTTTCGCTGTTAGCAGCCAGACTAAAAACCTTTCTTTTCGTAACTAGCAGTGTACAGCAGACCCCAGCCTCCCTTCCTGGCCTGGCCCTCTAACTCCAGGCCCCTGTGTGATTTCAAGCACATGCAATCTTGCAAGACTTAAAAAATTCCTTTCAACGCCACGAAGAGAAGTTGGGTCATCAGCAGGAATGGGTGACAACATAAAAACACATGCAGTCGGGTGCTACTGACGTTTAGCTATCAACACCGAACACAGGATGTGGCGGCCTTCCTGTCGGTTGGAGAACAGTGTAATATGTAACCATACAAATCACCTCCTTCTATTCACTCAGCTACGCCCAGATACATACTTGCAGATTCAAGACCGCAAGTACATTGGGAGACAGAAGGAAAAAAAGAGCAGCAGGCAAGAAAAAAAACAGAAAGAAAAAGAATCTTCAAAGTTAAAGGGACGTCATTTCTTATCTCTAAGTATGGTAAAGTTTCGTTGTTGTTTCCCTTACATCACTTGCTCCTTTTTGGGGGAGGGGGGGGGGGGGGGGAGAAGAAAGGGCTGGTTAGTACTACATTTTCTGACCTATAAGCACCAACACACTTAAACTAGCCTACTGTTGTGAACATGGTCCTGACCAAAACGACCAGAACGATTGCGGCCTAGGCCGCCTTGAGAATCTCTCTCCCTTTGTAGATGGCTGCTGCATCAGTATAACTTTGCCTCATGCGTTCGGGATTGGCGTGGGAGCTGTAGCCTAGCGCTTTGGACCTACGTAAAAAATAAAATGGCGAGGAGGGGGTGAGTCGCAAACGTAAAGCTATATGCAGTTTTATTTCACGAAGTTAATAGATTAAGTAACAGAGATTTTTTTTTCATCCAGCCCTCAAAATGAAAAAAAAGCACGAAAAAAATATCGAGGGGGAGGGTTTGAGAGAGAGAGGAAGAGCGTCCGTCACTGTTATAAATGATATGAAAGTACCTTGATCTCTGTTCCATAAAACTGGTTAGAGAGTTCTACTGTTAACAAAGAGTATAATAATAACGTCGATGTCGCGTCAGTCCTTCTCAGAGAAGAGAAAGAGCATGACAGACAGAATGCCCAGGAAAAGTTAGGAACAACTCCACTATTGCATGCATCACTTGACAGATTGTTGATACGCAACATGGTGAATGAATCAGTGGTCTCTAGGTAATATGTCCGCCTAGATAGCGAGATGTCGGAGGTTCGATCCATACAGAAGCCGGTTTTCTGGATAAATGTTTTCCTGTTCACTGTTACGTATGGCTTGTAAACGACGTGAATTTGTTTTTAAAATAGAAAATAAAGTATTTGAATTGCGATAAATTGAATTGGTTTGGGCACTAATCTTTTGGATGGGACTATAGTCTGGGGTCCCATGTGCAATACACATCTTGCGTATATAAAAGAAGACAGGGCAACAAGGGAGTTATCCCTCGAAAAACTCTGCTGAAAAGCCACACATAGAGAGAAAAATGGCTTGAGAGAGACACACAGAGAAAGAGAGAGAATGAATGAATGAATCTTTATTTTTCAAGGGTAACAGAATAAGCATGCACATACTTTTTTTCATCCGGCCCTTGCTCTGATTAGGGACTAAAATCTTACTACAACAACATGATTTTTTTAAAATTATATATATATTTAAAAATATATAATCCCTAGCTAAACTTGAGCATTAATTTCGAGAGCTACTTAGATTGGAGGGGGGGGGGGGGGAGAAAAGAGATATACGTTAATAAACGTATAATTCTCAAATAAACCAAACATTAACATGAAAACTGATACACTGATTATAATTAGGTAATAAAGTAAAATAGAGGGGAGACAGCAAGAAGCAGGAGAGAGAGAGATGGAGAGAGAGAGAGACAATGACAATGACAATGACAAATTCTTTTATTTCGAGGATAATGAATAAGCACTCATGTGCTTTTTTACATCCAGTCCCCGCCCGTAGGGATACATCTTAATAATAACCCAACACTTATACAGTCTCACAGTAGAAACATGGGGAAATAACCCTTTTCAAAACAGCCCCCCCCCCAACAACCCCCCCCCCCCCCCCCCCCCGAAAACAAACTAATAAAAGAAAACCCTAAAAACACCCCCCACTACCCCCCACCCACCCCCACCACCCCCAGAGAAAAATACCATAACCAAAACAAACAAACAAACAAAAGAGAAAGAAAAACCAAACCAACAAAAGAAGAAAAAAAGAGAAACAGAAACAACAACAACAAAACCAAGAAGAATAACAACCAAATTTAATAAGTCATAAAGATAAACATCTACACATTATCAAAGGGTACATAATTTAATTTAATTAAATGCATGGAATTCTAAATATTCAAAAAATGTAACATGTTGTTGTGCTATTCCACTTTCAGTCCACCATTTGTTGTTTGATTGCCCAATTCTTCTTGACATGTATAAAAGGAGAGGTTTAGATATTCATAAGAAATATGCCACTAGTCAAGAAGTTTTATATGACTCTCAGCAATTCATAGTGTCAGTTGCTGAAGTCATATATTCTTCACCTGTAAAACCTTTTACTGTAATTATATATATATATATATATATATATATATATATATATATATATATATATATATATATATATATATATATATATATATATGTATATGCATATATATTTATATACTTATGTGGATGTGGGTGCGTGTAGGGGAGAGAAAGAGAGAGAGAGAGATGCGGTGTGTAATAATAGGTACTTTGGTATGAATGCGGGTGTGTCTAAATCACCATGTAGTGAATAGACATTAAACAAAACAAAACAAACAAACAAAACAAAGGGTACATATACTTGTTACACATAACAGTAAGATATTGAAATAGGGCACTCATTAAGACTTAAGTACAGAGGACAAGTCCAATAAGTATTAAAAATATAAAATATGAATCCTTCATCAGGATACACCATAACTATAAGCAAAACGATAAAAGGTGGGAGAGAGACAGAGACAGAGAGTGTGTGTGTGTATTTCAAAGATAATATCCAATATATAATTCCCAAAACAGTACACGATCACCATCAACACTCATTTTTGATTATACTCGTTTCAAATTGTATGTCATGATAATGAAATAAACTCAATACCCATATATTCACACAATAAAAACAAGAAACAAAACAAAAGAAGAAATCTAAACCTATACAGTCATTGAGGGAGAGAATGTGGGTGAGTGTGTATGTGTGTGTGTGTGTGGGGGGGGGGGGGGGTGTCTCAGGGATAATACTAAATATATAATACTCACAGAGCACACGATCAACACCAACACTTTTTAATTATACTCATACAAATTGAATGTCATGATAATAAAAAATAAGTGCAATACCCATACACTCACACAATAAAGAGGCGGGAAACCCCAATAAAGTCATAAAAGAACATGTACACATTGTAAGTAATAGAGACAAATTCTTTTTTTCCAGGATAATGAATAAGTACTCATGTGCTTTTTACATCCAGTCCCCGCCCGTAGGGTCACATATTAATAATGAACTCAGTACTCATACTTTCAAACAGTAGAAGCAAAAGGAAAAAAGTTTGAAAAAGAAACAGAGCGAAAAAAAAAAAAGAGAGAGAGAGAGAGAGAGAGAGAGAGAACTTGAACTCGAACTCGAATGATTTATTCACAAAAAGGCCATTGGCCCATACATGAAGGGGGTTGCCGAACTGCTTAGTATTTTGGTTAAAAAAAAAAATAAATAACAAAAACACACACACACAGACAACATGTTACTGTATAACAAAAAGTCAGCTACAAAAATATCACTTAGGATAATATTATCTCTCTTATTCTGAAAGCTTTACACAAATATAAAGTGAGGCTGCGCACAACCTCAGGATGACTTGATGCCAGGAGTA
>CM054134.1:100780755-100783255 GCA_028751875.1 Rapana venosa
TGGTAACAAAATGAATATAACCGAAGTGCTATGCACATCTACGTATAATGAATGACGCTGTTGAGTCAGGTTGGAGTCGGAGCAAAAGAAAAGGCTTGAATGCACACCCAGTGTGTGTAGACAGGGGAGGGAGGAGAGGGGTGGTAAAAGAGGGCTAGGGGTGCGTAGGGGGCGGGGTGTAGAATCTTCACTTTAATCTTCCTCAAAGCAGAAAACCGGTTTTTTATTCTGTACGGTGGCAGGGACATTTTTACACCATCAACAAAACAGGGTGTGACACTGTGGGAAGGACGTATGACGACTTCTGAGTGTAACTTCATCACGTTCCTCCTTTTTGCTGCCCTCCCCTCCTGTTCCCCCTTCTTTTTTTCTGCATGCACCACTCCCACAGCCATAGCTATGATATATATACATGTCACTGAGGGGGAAGTAGACTCGGCCATACAAGCGCCTGCAGAGAGGAGAGAGAGAAGAGAGAGAGAGAGAGAGAGAGAGAGAGAGAGAGAGAGAGAGAGAGAGAGAGAGAGAGATTTTATTTATTGTATTTATTTTATTTTATTCTTTTATTTCGAGGAGAGAGAGAGAGAGAGAGAGAGAGAGAGAGAGAGAGAGAGAGAGAGAGAGAGAGAGAGAGAGAGAGAGAGAGAGATGAGAGAGGAGAGAGAGAGAGAGATGAGAAGAGAGAGAGAGAGAGAGAGAGAGAGAGAGAGAGAGAGAGGTTAGATTCAGCAAACACACACACACACACAGATGGACGGACGGACGGACACAACACAATACAACACAATACAACACAACACACACACACACACACACACACACACACACACACACACACACTGAGACAGACAGACACAGACACAAACAACACAAACACACAGAGACACTGACGCAGACAGTGGAGACTAATTCACAAAATTTAATGAGCCATTCAGATTAAATAATATGAGACAGGCAAACTTGTTCGACCAGAAGCTGTGAACCGAAAGTAGCCTACAGAAATGCAAAAGAAAAGTGATTGGTCTAGTCACGATCTATGCGGGCAACACCAACAAAGGTGCATAGCAATGCGGTGGCTGTTGGTTCTGACTGGTATGTATAAGGACTCCTATCATGGCTGGTTAGGCTGAGTTGATTGTGCTCTGGTTAGAGGGGGAGTTGGTTATCCGATTCAGAGGAAGGGAGGATAGCCTAGTGGTTAGAGCCTTGAGCTCGCCGCCAGCCACCACCAAGACGCCCCTTCGATGGGATTTCCCCCCCCCCCCCCCCCCCCCCCCCTCCCCCTGCAGTCAACATCAGTAGGCTACTGTCTCCGCTCCCCGAAAATCCTTCGAATGAGACTTTAAACTGGAACGGGATAGCCTGGTTGGTAAGAGTGTTGCGCATAGTGCTCGTGATCTGCTGACCCGGGTTCGATTCCCGTTCAAGGGGATATTTTTCCTCTGGAGTTAACATCAGTGCTGACTCCACTCCCCCCCAAAACTCCTTCGGATGAGACTATAAACCGAGGCCCCGTGTGCGAATGGACGCAGAACATCTTGCGCACACGTTAAAACCTGTTCCGCTTTTCGGAAGAGTAGGCCACTGTGTGCCGGTGGGAGCAGATAACAAAATTTACAAAACTGCATACACACGGGGACTAGATGTAAAAAGAACACGAGTGCTTATTCCATTATCCTCGAAATAATTTTTTTTTTAAGGTCCTGTGTCTGATCGCATGCACGCTAAAACCCGTTTATCCTTTCAAAAGAGTGTGCCATAAGGTGGCCGGTAGGGAGGGATGTCAATAAAAAATATATTAAAAAACGCAATCACACCAGTGTCGTGTTTAGACATCACCCCCGAAGTCGGAATGCAGCTACCTAAATTATAATAATAATAATAATATATGGAATTTATATAGCGCTGAATCTGGCCGCACGCGCAAACTCTGAACATTGGTGAACCTTGGAGCTTTAGCCGAGCAATGAACGAAAAAGAAATCCGATTTAGAGACCATAGTAGTGGTAAAGCAAGGTTCCTCTATCTCACCGAGACACCATCCATTGTAAGACGGTCATAGACACTGGGGATCTCCCTTCAATATTTGTCAGCCACTCTGCCCACTGTCACTTGTGCTACTGACGAGTGTGGACCTGTGGACTCAATTTACTGGCGTGGCGACGATATTACTAAGGCTTTTTCTTGGTTTGACTGGCCAGTTGAGTTGGTGATTAACGCTGACACACTCAGAGACAGAGACAGAGAGAACTCGAACTCGATCTCGAAAGATTTATTCACAAAAAGGCCATTGGCCCAAACATGAAGGCGGGTTGCCAAACTACTTAGTGTTTTAGTGAGAACAATAGGTAACACACAAAAAACCCAAAATGTTAATGTATACCCACAACTACCACAATAAAAATCAGTTCCCAAAAATATTACTTAAGAAACCAAGATATCTCTTATTCTAAAGGCTTTACACAAATAGAAGGCAAGGCTGCTCACAATCAGAGAGAGA
>CM054134.1:100785755-100883255 GCA_028751875.1 Rapana venosa
TTGTCAGAGACAGTATTCAACTCCAAAATCATAATAATAATAATAATAATGTGTGGAATTTATATAGCGATGAATCTTGTAAAGCAATAAAATCATGCACGCATGCAGCCGTCCACAAAAATAGGATTAACAGATTAAATTCACACACACACACCACACACACACACACACACACAGAGGCTATATATATATATATTTATATTGGGGGTGGGGGTTATAGAAAAGTAGCTGGCGGTAACCTGATTGTCCATTATGCCTTGAATCATAAGAAAATGGAGTGCATCATTTCCAGTCTTTTCCGGGCCTGGATTAAGTGTTCTTAGAAAGCAACATATTCCACTCAAATACTATTCGCAATCTTGCTTTCATATTAATTAATACTGCTTTTGGCCGCCACAAACGAAACACGAAGGCATTTGCGAAAAGAAATGCAGTACTAACATGAGATTATCTATCACTCTTGTCGTAGCATTCTATGTATAATGTCATCACGTTTATCCCCATTCTAAGGGCATGCGGCCTTTATGAATAATTATAGATCTACCGTCACTTCACAACAAGCTCATCGCCATTGAATATCACATCGCGCACGCGCGCGCGCGCGTGTGTGTGAGAGAGAGAGAGAGAGAGAGAGAGAGAGAGAGGAGAGATGAGAGAGAGAGAGAGAGAGTGAGTGTGTGTTGTGTGTGTGTGTGTGTGTGTGTGTGTGTGTTGCTGACTGTAGATTTGTCAATTGTGCAGAGTGCACTTTATATGCCAAATTGTGCGCGTGTGTGTGTGTGTTTTCGCATGTGTGACAGAGAGAGAGAGAGAGAGAGAGAGAGAGCGGTGGGGCAACTAGTGTATGAGCTGGTGCACCTGTGCACGCACTGCTGGCCCAATTACACGCTCCTTTGATTTAAAATGCTTTTTTCAAACACTACATTTGGTGACGGGGGGGGGGGGGGGGGGGGGGGAGAAAGGAAAAAAAAAAACCAACACGGCTGTACAACCTCCTACATTTAAAGTAAACACACAGTGTGCCTGGGCACAACTGACGAATGCGGAGCGCAAACATACTACTGTGAGCAGACACCTTTCAACCCCTAGACAAGAATGACACACAACTGCAGCCGTTGAAAAGATTTTTTAAGAATAAACCTACACAGAAAGTCTATGGAATGAGATATGATCGCGCCCCTAAACACTGAACAACCCAACTAACAGGTTGGACCGGTTCGTTGTGGGCTAGGCCCTAGCCTGGACCCAGCCGCCAGACCAGACAGTTGGAGGGTGGTGTCAGTTGGCAGTCAGTGTATGTGGGGGTAGACTCCCGCGTTGCTTGGGTAGGCCTAGCTTCCTACAATGCACAGATTGAAACTCGTAAGCATGCTGTGGGAAGCATAGGCTATCAGTCAGGGTTATACATTTCTTTCTTCGTTTGTGAATACGCTTGGGCTGAAGTCGACAGCAATATATCCGTCTGAGGAGGGAAGGTGTTGACTGCAAACATTAGGCTAGTTCTGATTCCATTCCTTTACAACTCCTTCGGCTGAGGCTACACACGGAGGCCCTGCCATGGTGTGTTATTGTAGGCACAGGCCTTGGTAATATCTTGCCACACGTCAACAACCTATACATCTTTCGTAGGAATGGGTAAGAGAGCCATGGCCGGCGCTGGAGAAGAATGGAGTCCACCCGTCAACTTGCCCTAGAAACTCAGTGACTGAAACTAGTCTGTTTCATCGAATACTAAGTTAGAGCTTCTAGTCCACAGATTGAGGGTGATTATTCTGATGCGCGCACGCACACACACACACACACACACACACATACACACACACACATCCCTCTAATATCACAATTTGTGAAGAAACGTAAAATGAATCGCACACACACACACACACACACACACACACACACACACACACACACACACATCCCTCTAATATCACAATTTGTGAAGAGACGTAAAATGAATCGAACACACACACACACACACACACACACACACACACACACACACACCCCACACACACACATCCCTCTAATATCACAATTTGTGAAGAGACGTAAATGAATCGAACGCACACGCACACGCACACGCGCGCACACACACACACACACACACACACACACACACACACACACACACACACACATCCCTCTAATATCACAATTTGTGAAGAGACGTAAAATGAATCGAACACACACGCACACGCACACACACACACACACACACACACACACATCCCTCTAATATCACAATTTGTGAAGAGACGTAAAATGAATCGAACACCACACACACACACACACACACACACACACACACACACACACACACACACAACACACACATCCCTCTAATATCACAATTTGTGAAGAGACGTAAAATAATCGACACACACACACACACACCACACACACACACACACACACACACACACACACACACACACACACACACACACACCCTCTAATATCACAATTTGTGAAAAGACGTAAAATGAAACGAACACACCGCACACGCACACGCACACCACACACACACACACACACACACACACATCCCTCTAATATCACAATTTGTGAAGAGACGTAAAATGAATCGAACACACACGCACACACACACACACACACACACACACACACACACACACACACACACACACACACACACACACACATCCCTCTAATATCACAATTTGTGAAGAGACGTAAAATGAATCGAACACACACACACACACACACACACACACACCACACACACACACACACACACACACACACACACACACACCATGGTGTGCACTGGCGTGTGTGCTGTAAGTGCTCTGGCCTTCACTTGGCTTGGAAACTGGCTCCCCAGTAACTAGAAATCCACTGACAAGTAGTAAATAAGCAAAACAGTACATCCAAATCTACAAGTTGCCTACCCACCCCCACCCCATCGCCGCCACCAAAGTTTGGGCCCGAAACTTTTTCCCCCATCTATTAGACCATGAGTGGTGGTCTGGGCGCTAGTCTTTCGGATGAGACGATAAACCGAGGTCCCGTGTGTTGCACAAAGTAATTCAGCGCACGTAAAAGAACCCACGGCAACAAGGGAGTTGTCCCTGGCAAAATTCTTAGAAAAAAAGCCACTCTGATAGGGAAACAAATACAGATGCAGACCAAAAACAAACAAAAAGTGGGTGGCGCTGCTCTTGTGGCGACGCGCTCTCCCCGGGGAGAGCAGCCCGAATTTCACGCAGAGAAATCTCGTGACTAAAAGTGATATAAATAAATAAATAAAATAATAGGCCTAGGCTAATGTAATGTAGTCAAACAGTAAGCACTCAGCTGGTTGGCTAGAGGCCCTAGGCTATTGGTCACCTAATCAGTTGCCTTTTCCAACCCACCAAGAGCCCCCCCAGTTCCCCCCTCCCCATACACCCCTTTTCTCTCAGTCTAGCCTACTTCTGTTCATTCTTCTTCGTCTCAGTCTCGTTGTCATCAACGTTGTTGTCGCTTTTATTGTTGTTATTATTTGTTTACTTGTTTCTTGCCCTCGGCAGGACGAGCTGTGCAGTGGGATGAGTGTTGCCAGTCAGCCAAGTGTGATGTCTGCTGCCGTAGCCTAACGGCTAGGCTTAGGCTATCCGTCTGTGCCGGTTGTAACAATTACTTTTTCCCCTTCTGGTTCATCGCAGAAGTGTGTATGTGTGTGTGTGTGTGTGTGTGTGTGTGTGTGTGGTGTGTGCGTGCGTGCGTGCGTGTGAGAGAAGAGAGAGAGAGAGAGAGAGAGAGAGAGGAGAGATGAAGAGAGAGAGAGAGAGAGCCCTTTATTTTCAAGGGCTACGGATAAACATTTGCATACTTTTTTCATCCGGCCCTTACCCTGATTAGGGGGGGACTACAATGATAAAATCAAACTATATTTTTAAGGGAGGGGGAAAGGGATGAAAGGAAACCAACAAAAATAACCAAACCATTATTCACGCACCATATTGGTTTCAAACTAACTTTGAGCATACTGCGTCATAAAGCAAAATTATCAATACGCATACATGCATGTCCAACAAAGAAACTCACTTTTCAGTTGACTTAAACTGAGAGAGATTTATGTTGTCTTTTCATCTATTCTTTTATTTCGATGACAATGGAGAGAGAGAGAGAGAGAGAGAGAGAGAGAGAGAGAGAGAGAGAGAGAGAGAGAGAGAGAGAGAGAGAATCTTTATTCCTAAGGGTTACAGATACTTTATTTTTTCATCTGGTCCTTGCCCTGACAAGGGACTATCCTTCATAATCACAGCTAATAGTTTCAAGTAAACGTGTTATAATATATATATATATATATATATATATATATATATATATATTATGTAATGTATGTATATGTATGATATATATATATTTTTTATATATATATATATATATATATATATATATATATGTATGTATGTATGTATGTATGTATGTATGTGGTTATGTATATATATTATATATATATGTATAATGTTATGATATATAGATATATTATATCTCTCTCTCTATATATATATATATATATATATATTATGAGAGAGAGAGAGAGAGAGAGAGAGAGAGAGAGAGAGAGAGAGAGAGAGAGAGAGAGAGAGGAGAGAGAGAGAGAGAGAGAGAGAGAGAATTATCGTATCATCAGAAAAAAAACCTTACTATACAAAGGCACTAGTAAATCCAAGAAAAAAGTGGGACAAAAGTCAATCAGTTACTAAAAACAAAGAAGTGGAGAGAAAGACAGGGAAGTAGGCAAACTGACAGAAAGATAGCAACATAGAGACAGATACACAGGTCAATATATTGAATTCTACAATAGTAACTCAAATATCATAACGATACATAATACACAAATATGGAAAAAGAAGCAAAATAAGCAAGGTACAAGTACACACATAAACTGGTGATAGAGGTCTGTGACAGAAAGAAAAAACAAATATGATTAAAAAGCAAGAACACACAAAAAACAACGAAGCCTCGATATTTCAATTGTCAATCTAAATCTGGCTTCAACAAAATCAAGTCAATCTGAAAACTGACATCAATTATAACACACACACACACACACACACACACACAATGGAGGGGGAGAGGAATCGATTTTGCTCTTGTTCATGAGAAATTGTACTGTGTGTTTTTTTTAGGCGTTATAAAGAAGTATTTTGCAGCAGTGTTTGAAGTGAATCCCATACACATACAAGTGGGTCTGAGAAAGTTGAACTGGATGGGAGGAAACGATCAATACACTTCAGGAGGAGATAGAGTTTCGGACAGGTTAATTTGTTTTTGCCCTTAGTCAGAGGGGAATTGATGTTGGTGAATACATATGCAATCATGTTTTAAACATGTAAACATAAGAGAGAGTACATATGCAATACTATTTTTAAAAAAGTAAAAAAGGAAAAGAGAGAGAGAGAAGAGAAAAGAAAAGAGAGAGAGAGAGGAGAAGAGGACACACACACACACACACACACCACACACACACACACACCACACACACACACCATGGTGTTCACTGTCGTTGTGCTGTAAGTCTCTGGCCTTCACTTGCTAGGAAAACTGGCTCCCCAGTAATAGAAATCCACTGACAAAGTAGTAAAATAGCAAACAGTACATCCAAATCTACAAGTTGCCTACCCCACACCCCCACCTCCATCGCCGCCACCAAAGTTTGGCCGAAACTTTTTTCCCCCACTATTAGAGACCAATGATGGTGTCGGCGCTAGTCTTTTAGGATGAGATCGATAAAACGATGTCCCGTGTGTTTGCACAATAGTGAATATCAGCGCCGTAAAAGATCCCCTGCAACAAGGGAGTTGTCCCTGGCAAAATCTTAGAAAAAAAGCCACTCTGATAGGGTAACAATACTCAGATGCAGACCAAAACAAACAAAAAGTGGTGCTGCTGGCTTCTTGGTGTCGACGCGCGTCTCCCCGGGATAGCAGCCCGAATTTCACGCAGAGAAATCTCGAGACTAAAAGTGATATAAAATAAATAAATGAAAATAATATTCCTATGCTATGTAATGTTAGTCCAAACAGTAAGCACTCAGCTGGTTGCTAGAGGCCTAGCTATTGTCACCTAATCAGTTGCCTTTTCCACCACCAAGACCCTCCCCAGTTCCAATTCCCCCCCCTCCCCATACACCCCTTTTCTCACAAGTCTAAGCCTACTTCTGTTCATCTTCTTCCCGTCCTTCAGTCTCGTTGTCATCACGATTGTTTGCGCTTTTATTGTTTTTATTATTTGTTACGTATTCTTTCCCTCGCAGGACGAGCTGTGCAGTGGGATGAGTGTTGCCATCCGCCATGTGATGTCGCTGCCGTGCCTATATATCGGGCTAGGCTTTGGCTACCGTCTGTGCCGTTTGTAACAATTTACTTTTTTCCCCTTCTGGTTCATCGCAGATGTGGTGTATGTGTTTGGTGTGTGTGTGTTGTGTGTTGTGTGCGGGGCGTAGCTGTGCGTGTGAGAGGAGAGAGAGTGGATAGGAGAGAGAGAGAGAGATAGAGAGAGAGAGAGAGAAGAGAGGCCCTTTATTTTCAAGTGTACGGTAAACATTTGGCATACTTTTTTCATCCGCCCTTAACCTGATTAGGGGGGGACTACAATTATAAAATCAAACTATATTTTTAAGGGAGGGGAAAGGGATGAAAGGAACCAACTAAAATAAACAAACCATTATTAAAGCACCATATTGGTTTCAAACTAACTTTGAGGCATCTGCGTCATAAAGCAAATTATCAATACGCATACATGCATGTCCACAAGAAACTCACTTTTCATTGACTTAATCTGAGAAGAATTTATGTTGTCTTTTCATCTATTCTTTTACTTCGAAGACAATGGTGAGAGAGAGAGAAGAGAAGAGAGAGAGAAGAGAGTAGAGATATAGATAGAGAGAGAGAGAGGAGAGAGAGAGAGAGAGAGAGAGAAGAGAATCTTTATTCCTAAGGGTTATCAGATACTTTTATTTTTTCATCTGGTCCATGCCCTGACAAGGACTACCTTCATAATCACAGCTAAATAGTTTTCAAGTAAACGTGTTATATATATATATTATAAAATATTATATATATAATATATATATATTGTTTATGATATAATGTAGGATATATATATATATTATATATAACATATAAATATATATAATGTATGTATGTAATGTCTGTTATTATGTATGTATGTGTTGTGTATTACTATATATATATATATATTATATTAGATATATAGATATATATATATCTCTCTCTCTTCTATATATATATATATAGATATATAATTATGAGAGAGAGAGAGAGAGAGAGAATAAGAGAGAGAGAGGAGAGAGAGCGAGAGAGATAGAGAGAGAGAGAGAGAGAAGAGAGAGATTATCGTATCATCAGAAAAAAAAACCTTTACTATACAAAGGCACTAGTAATTCCAAGAAAAAAGTGGACAAAAGTCAATCATTTTACTAAAAAAACAAAGAAGTGGAGAGAAGACAAGGAAGTAGGCAAACTGACGAGAAAGAATTAGCAACATCGAGACAATACACATTCAATATATTGAATTCTACCATAGTAACATCCAAATTCATAACGATACAATAATAACACAATTATGGAAAAAGAAGCAAAATAAGCATTTGTACAAGTACACACATAAACTGGTGATAGAGGGTCTGTGCCAGAAAAAAAAACAAATTATATTAAAAAAGCAAGAACACAATAGAATTCACAAAAAACAACGAAGCCTCGAGATTTCAATTGTCAATCTAAATCTGCTTCGAACAAAATCAATCAATCTTAAAAACAGACATCAATTCTTAACACACACACACACACAAACAAGAGGCTACACACACACAATGGAGGGGAGAGAATCGATTTTGCTCTGTCATAGAAATTGTACTGTGTGTTTTTTTAGGGCGTTATAAAAAGTAGTTTGCGCAGTGATTGAAGTGAAATCCCATACACATACAAGTGGGTCTGAGAAAGAGTGAAACTGGATGGGATTTAAAAAACGATCAATACTCTACAGGAGAGATAGATTACGACAGTTAATAATTTGTTTTTGGCCCTTAGTCATGAGGGAATTGATGTTGGTGAATACAGAATGCAATGCATGTTTTTAAAAATAAACATGTAAACATAAGAGAGATACATATGCATATACTATTTTATATAAAACCATGTAAAAGGAGAGAGAGATAGAGAGAGAGAAGAGAGAGGAGAGAGGAAGAGAGAGAGAGAGTGAGAGAGAGAGAGAGAGAGAAAGAGAGAGAGAAGAGAGAGAGGAGAGAGAGAGGGAGAGAAGAAGAACACGAACTCGAAGTCTCCGAAGATTGTATTCACTAAAAGGCCATTGGCCCATACATGAAGGGGGTTCTGGGGTTGCCAGAACGTTAGTATTTTGATTTATTAACAACAGTACGCACGGAGCACCGCACGGACGGACGGGAGGGGGGGGGTGGGGAGGGCTTGGGAGGGGGGGGTCTGGTGGGGAGCAGGCACGGTGGTGATGGAGCGAAGCGGACGTAGAGGCGCTCACGAGCGGTTGCTCTCTTCTCGGTGAAGTGGGGGGGGGTGTGTGTGTGGGTGCGTTAGTCTTTGGTGTGGCTGTTCTAGCGTTGGAGTCACTGCTTGTGTCGGAGCGCAGGCTAAGGAGTATATATAGAGGGGGGGATGAAAACACACACACCCACACGACAGCGACATACAGCAGGCATGACATGCAGACCAGACAAGTTACTGAGTTATTCACAAAGTCAGCTACAAAAATTCCCACTTAGGATAACATTAATCTCTCGTATTGCTTAAGGCTTAACACAATATAAAGTGAGGCTGCGCACAACCTCAAGATGACTTATGCCATATTAACAGAGTCTAAAAAAAATTAGGCTGTCTACTATATTTAACAGGGATTAGTTTCTGCCTAACATCGCCAATACTTGACAGCACAAGACAAAGTGTACTTCATCCTCCAGAGCTTGCTTACATAATGGGCCATAACAGCCTGACGTCGTCATATCTGTCCCCTGTATCTGAATTTATGAACATTTATATCAGCTACAACCAATCTAAACTTAGACATTATTCCTTTTCAAATGTATATCCCATATCAAGTTGTAGATAAGGTTTGACATCATTCGAACTTATAAATGTCTGTATATTTGAAATCTTTTCACTGTTTTGTATATGATTACTCCTTTGCTGCCATCGGCATTCAATCAATACTTTGCCTGTAAGCCGTTTAATAAACTCTCTACAATTTCCGACTCCTTGTTTGAGCCAAACCAATCCAACCGAGTCTCACACAAACAGTAGTATTTGTGTTGCCCAGTTTGTTTTTCCTTTGACATCTAGATCATAAAGCATCCTTGAAGGATTTAAAAGTACCTGCCTCATTCATTATGCAGAATCTTAATCCCAATATCTAATGCATCTTACAGCAGCATAATCATAGAGAGGGTATCTTTGAGTTTCACTATAAACAAGATCATTAGGGTACTCTATCTAAGCCTAAAAAACTGGCCTTAAAGCAAAGGAAGTGCGGATTCACATGTGTTACAGCGGCATCCAGCCCCATAATTTCTGCACCATAATAACACAGTGGTTGTATTTGTGCATCAAAAATCTTAATGAACAAATCAAAAGAGTATTATTCAATAGTCGCAGTTTCTTCAACACAAATAACAAGCTTCGTTTACCTCGACTTGCCAGAGTTTTACATGCAGTTGTGAAACTAAGCTTAGAGAAAAACAGATTCTAAATATTTTAATACATTAATCACAGAATGATATTCCATTTGTAAAGAACCATTTTTCATGTAGCACTTAATATCCACCTTTTCTGAATACAACGATAATAGCTCTTAACTCAATTAAACCTTAAATCCAGTCTGTTGGAAGCAATGGTTAAGCTGTATAACTCTTTTGTAAACCTACGACTGTTTCAGAATAGCAGGATCACATCATCAGCAAGCGAAAAAAAACAACTCTGAGAAATCTGGGAAAGTGGCACCATGTTACCATTAATTGTGATGTCTCTGGCTAACTCATTGATAAAAACAGAAAACAATAAGGGCTTACATACGTCACCCTGTTTAACACCAGTGGTAGCAGTATATTATGTCAGTCACTTTAGTTCCACATCCTATTCTGCTTCTGACATTCTGATACATGGCTCTCAAACATCGTAATAGTTTTTCTCCTTCACACCATTTTTTATGGATAATAGCCCAGACAAGTTCCGGTAAACAAATCAAGATGCTTTTTCAAAGGTCAATAAATGCTACATAGAGCGAACGGTTATTAGCAAAAACTGATTCGTACCAACCCGCATAGTAATCAAATGACTATAGGGAGTATCCTCTCTAAAACCAGCTTGTGCTCCCCTGGAATATGTTTCTTCATAACCCATTCTTGTACCTATTGTTATAATAGTAACTATATTTCTATTACTTATATCATAAGAAAATTCCCAATGGGGTTGGTGAGTGTGTAGTGTGTTGTGGTTCTCTATCAACACTTTTATGCAATGTATTTTTTAGATTAAGCCCATTAATGTTTTAGTCATGATGAATTTGGGGGGATTGTGGGGTTGGTTTTGAATTAGCTTAACCCATTTGGTGATTTTCTACTATGTTGGGTGAAGGTAAGATAGGGATACTAGTGGTTGGGGAGTGGAAAATTTTATTTCAGTATGGAGATGTGGACGTGAATATTAGGCATATGGTGAATGATATGGATTAGCTGTATTATGGGATGGTGGGAAGTGGAGCTTGATAAATAAGGTGTTGATATTGTTGTAATATTATGTCCTAATGTTGACTTTATGTGGAGGAGTTACACGTATTGAAGAATTCTGTTATCTGTCAAAGATATGTTTGGTGATAGATATGGTCTTATTTTAGCAAGTTAGGGATTGTTAGTTATTGTCGGTTACGGGAAAATGGCAGGGTTGGCAAGCGTGGGTCAATGGAAATGTTTTGTCCTATTTCTTTGGGTTACACGAAGTCTTAAGTAGTTTGACGTCATTTTAGTCTTTAGTTACAATTACTTTATAATAACAAGTAATGTTGGTGGTCATTTTTGTTGGTACTGTGTTCTTAAGAATTATTTATATGGCTTTTATGGTTTCATTTTTTTTAACGATTTGATGATGGTATTGTTCTCAGCATAGCTGCTTTTGGATTTATTATTTGTTATATCTGGAAATCACGGGTAGATGTTCACCTGTTATAATGTGTTTTGTTTTTATACATTACTTAGTTTTTCACAATTAAGAGGCTTATACAGTTTCACTCTACGTTTTTTAAACTGGTTTAATTTAGAATGTTCTATGGAAGTGTTAGGAATCATTCGATAGAACTAATTTCAATGGAGTCTAAAATCTGTGAATATTTAATGCATCTGTCACGATAATAAATAATATATGATCGCGTAGTCATACCGACAGTGATGTATTAAAGCGAAATTTTTGTATCACTTTGACTTTAGCATTTGGTGTTATGGTTTAGTTGAATGGGATATGTGATTTTGTGTTTTGTCAATGTTGGGGTGTGTAACTCTTGATGGTGTTGTAGTGGTAGGATGGTTGTATTAAGTGGTAGTGGGGTCTTATTTATAAGGTTTTTGACAGTCTTGATGTAACTAGTTTAGTTTGAGGTCACTGCACGGGGATGGTCGAATATTTGTTATACCATTTCAGACAGTGTCCTAATATCTTTTTATATTTTCATTATGACAATTATTAGCATTCAGTGTATAATTGGTACATAATAAGGGTTTAATTTGGATTAATACTGGTGGGTTGTCATATCTGAAAAGCTTTTACTTTTCTTTGCAGGTTACATGACTGTGTTTGGAATCAGTGAAAAGTGGCAATATGATGAGTTATGAAATGATTTAACATTGATAAATTGCAGTGTTACGCTGGAATTAGGTATATTAATAAACATCTTAGATAGCCTACATTGATGGCTTACTTGGTTGGAGGTAGGTATGTTTGACGTGGTTAATGGTTTTTATGAGGAGGGTATGGGGAAATGGGTGGGGGATGGATGTATGTGAAATGCATTTAATTAGATATTTGTTGTATTTTACGTATCTGATATGGGTGAATTATTGAACATGTTAGTTCCTAGTACTTTATGTTATTGGTTTTTTGTGGGTGTTAGGAGTTCATATTGCCTTTTGTGACAAAAAAAGCTTGTCAAGGGTATAGGAACATTTTTCAGGAAAGTCTTGTATATGATGGATGGGGAGGTAATTATGATGGTTTGTATGGAGAGGGTTGGCTGTCGGAAGTAATATATATGGTATGAGGGTTGGGTGTAATTGAATTTGTATTAATGGAGGTGTAAGTGATTTCTCTTGTAATGGGTGGATATACGATAGTATTCTCATAGGAGAAGATATGGGAGTTGAAAGTGGTTATTGAGGGTAGTAAGGTTGGAGGGTGGGATAAGGTAGGGGGTCGGGGAAAAAAAAAGGGATATGGTGAAATAGTGGAAGGTGTTTGTTGGGACGGAATATTGAGAGGAAAGGAGGGTTGTGATGTTTGGGGATGAAGGTAGAATGGTTGGTTATTTGGAGATTTGTAATGGATATAGGGTGAAATATTGAAAGTGAGAGAGGATTTGTTTGTGGGTATGTGGGGGAGTTGTGAGAGTTAGGGGTGGTTTTTGAGGCTGAGTATTTTGAAGGGTTAATGGAGTTTTTTTTCGTGGTGTTGCATTATTTTTGAGTAGGGGTTAGGGTATTTTATATATGGATGTTGGTAGTGGGGGGGTGTTGGTGAAAGGGATAAAGTTATTATGTTATGAGAGTAGGAATGGGGGAGGGGTTTGGGTAGTGTGGATATTTATGGGATATTGATGGATGGAGATGGTATGGGAGGGATGGAATGTTGTTGGTTTTGGGGAAGGAGGGTAAGGAAGGAGGTTAGAGATTGAGGGGAGTGGGGTGGATAGAGGGGAATGATGGATGTGGGGTTGGAATGGTATAAGTTTGGTGATGGAGTAGTGGGGGATGTATGGGAGTTGTGATATATTTGAATAGGATTGGATGATTATTTATGTGGGGATAATTGGGGTGGGAGAAGATGTTAGAGGGTGGGGGGATGTTGATTGTGGAGAATATGGATAATGATGGGAAGATGAGGGGTTTGGGAAGAAGGTGAATATGGTGGTGTGTAAAATGGAGAAAGAAGTCGGGGTCTGGGTGGTGGGGGCGGGAGAAAGGAGATAGTTAGGGGGTTGAAATGATGAGGGGTAATGGTGTGAGATTAGTAATAATATAATCGAGGAGGATGGGGGAATATGATTTAAGGAATGGTAATGGAATGGGGAGGATAGAATATGATAATATAAGATGATTTTTGGAAAAAAAATGTTGTGTGTGGTGTGGGTCTGTATTTATTTATAGTATAGAAATAGGGGTGTGAGTCATGTTGTAAAAAGACTGGGCAAGTTTTTGTTTGCTGAAAGTTGTGGTATTGTGCTGGAGGTTTTAGGACGCTAATGTAAAATAAAGTAATGAATGTAAATATGCTGAGTTAGGCACCAAGCAGAGTATGTGTTTGGGTTGGATAACTAGGTATACTTTGGCCAATTATATATAGCTTCGTTGGATATTTTTGCAAAGTGATTTTTACAGAAGTATTCTAATGAGTTGGTAGGGTGAGAAAAAAAAAAATAGTAGTGTGTGTGTGTTGTGGTAGCTGTGGTGTGTGTGAGTGTGAGAGTTTAGATTGTATGAGTTTGGTTAGTTTGTTGGAATTGAGTGAGTATTGTGGGAAGGGTTTATTGGTTTTATACGTAAAATTATATTATATTGGGATTTCTGTGTTGGATTGGTTTTTTTATTTTATTATAAATATTATTCTGATTTTTATTTAAAGATATGGTATTTAGTTATGATATATAACATTCTTTTCTAGTTATTATAAACTGTATTTATATAACTCAGGGACAATTGCATATATAGAGTGATGACATATTTGGGATAGGTTTGTAGGTGGAATTATTTTATTATGTTTTTGGATTTTTTGGGTTGGGGACCTCTTGGTTGGTGTATGTGTTTAGGATCTTGAATGAATTGTGTGATTATGATGGTAATGAAATTCATATCTGTCGCGGAATTAGGGTGGTATATATACTAGACTAGTTGTAGGTCGATGGCTGCATTTGTGCGATGGTACTTTTGATTTGTGGATAACATGGAGTTATGTGTGTGGTGTGGGTATTGATAGTTAGATGGGCTCCAATGATGGGTATTGACGTCAGTTACAGTATTGTCTGTGATTATTCATACACATCTAACTAAATATCTCAAATAAATAATACATAAATATAATAAATATATATATCTATCTTATAACAACTTGGCTTTTGTATTTATTAATGTAAGGGGGTGGTGTGGGTGTGAGGGGGTGGGGTGTGTGGGGGTGTGTGTGGTGGGGGGTGTTTATGAACTTGTGGTTTGATATGTGGGTATTGGTCTTTTTATTGCTTGTAGAGTGGTTAGGGAGTTTTTTTTAAGTTTTGACGTTGCGAGTAATTTGGATGCAGCAATAAATTAATATAGCAAGATTTTTACCATAAGTTTATTAAAATTTTGTATATTTTAATAGGTGAATTTATATTTTTTTTAAAATATAATTATATTTCATTGTTTATTAATTAATAGTTTTTTATTTTTGTTGAGAAAAATTTTTTTTTATTTATTTTTTATTATTTTTTTTTTTATATTTTATAAATATTATTTATTTTTTATAATTTTTATTTTTTTATTGGAAATTTTATTTATTTTTATATTTTTATTTATATTTTTTAATTATATATTAGTTATATATATTATTATGTTATTTTAAAGATTTAATTTTTTTATTTTTTTTTATATTTTATATTTTTAATTTATATGTTTTATTTTTTTTTATAAGTAATTTTTTTTTTTATTTAATATTTTTTTTTAATTTGTTTTTTTTTTTGTTTGTTTTATTTTTTTTTTGATTTTTTTAATTTTTATTTTATTAATTGTTTATTTTTTTATGTTGTTGTTATTTATATTTTTATTTTGTTGTGTTTTTTATTGTTTTATATTTTTTTTTTTTTATTTTATTTTTTTTTTGTGTTTTTTTTTTTTTTTTTTATTTTTTTTGTTTTTTTTTTTTGTGATTTTTTTATTTTTTTATTGTTTTTTTTTTTTTTTTTGTTTTATTTTTTGATTTGTGGTTTTAATTTTTTGTGCTTGTTTTTTTTTTTTTTTTTTATGTTTTTTTTTTTGGATTTATTTTGTTTTTTTGTTTTTTTTTGGATGATGGGTTTTTTTTTTTTTTTATTGTTTTTTTTTTTTATTTTTTTTTTGTTTTTTTTTTGTGTTTTTATTTTTTTTTTTTATTTTGTTAAGTTTTATGACCTACTCCAACCACCACACTTCAGCATGGGAATTATTAAATCGTTTTTAATGGTTGATTATTTTTCTATTAGTGAATGGATATTAAAGTAATGAAAGAAGAAGAACACAACATTCGCATACACCTGCGCGCGCGCACTCTCACACACTTACAAGCACTGCACGCTCGGACGCACGCACGCTCGCTCGCACGCACACACACTCGCAACGCACAGCTCGCACACACACAATACTTACACACACACACACACCACACACACACGCACGCCGCACTGTACAGACACACAAACACCCACACAACTTAACATAGTGAGGAGAGAGAAGAGAGTGAGAGAGGTGAGAGAGAGAGAGAGAAAGGGCATGCCAACGCCCCCCCCCCCGCCCCCCTCGTCCTTATCAATGGGTGGTATTCTGAGCCATGTAAGGGAATTCCTTATTTTGATTGGCTGCTAATCTTAGACTCACTCGCGATGTTTTTCAAAGATGGCTGGTCTTGTGAACCGTTTTGCTACTGGGGCTTTGGCTGTAAGGTCAATCGCGGTGTTCCAGAATAGCACCAAGGTGCAGGCCCTCTATTATGAAAACAGGTGAGATATACTCAAAAGCATAGGCAGAATATCGGCACTCGAGAGGGTGGTGGCAGGACGGCTGGTGGCAAAAGTCTGTGTGGTAGCAAAGTTACTGGAAGTTTTCTACATTTCGTTCGATCCCAGACATCCATCCTGGAAATCAGCATACTACAACGAAGACGGTAGGTGCTGAGGATAGAACTGCTTTTTTTGCCCTGGTTTTGTTGCGGCTGGGTTGCATAGTTTTTATTTGCAGGTGCTTATCAGATTCGGACATGTTGGGCATGCCAACGCCCGAAAGCATGTCGACTGAAGTATCGACTGATTATCACTGATCTACGCGTTCCTGGCAACAGTCTCACAGAATGTAACTTACGCCAACTTAGGCAGTGGGCATGATGAAAATGTCAGATATCACCATTACCGTATCATTGAAAAAAAAGAAAAAAGATTGTCGTGCTGTAAAAGTGATTTTGGTGATGGATCCAGGCCATGGGGTTGGAAATTGATCGTGATCATTGAATTAAAAAAAATATTCAAAGTTGATTGACCAATCTGGCATTTAAAATTACCATAAGCGTTTAATTCAATTTTTAACACCAACTGCTCTGTTACATTAATCGAATTCTACAATTCATTTTTTGTTGTTTTCAGAGATTAAATTTTAAAGCAAGACTATGCTATTGAGCACTATTGCTTTTGGATTCATATTGCACATCAAACAGCAAAGGCAGTTCCAGTATTGAAACAAAACTGCAAGTAATATCCTTATTTTCCCAATTGGTAGAAAAAGAACACTTGATGATAATAATATCAGGTATCTAGCTTTTTCTATAGACAAAACAAAATGTGGATGTATAATTTTTTTTAAAAATAAACTTTTCTTAGGAATTCTAAGAAAAACAAATCAGTCATAGCTCTGGAAATTGGGGATAAACAAAAATTTGCAATGATATCATCAAATTGTTTACATTATTAATTTTTAGATGACCCCCTTCCTTTCCTAAAAAAAATTAAAAAATATGAATATGACCTAGTGTCCAAATCCTACATGTTCAAGGCAGTGACACTTAACAGGTCAGAGAAAGTGGTAACATGTCAGTGGGTCTTTTTTAATTTTCCATTTTTCTCACTTCATCTGTCTTTGTGTTTGATTTTTCTGAAACAGCACATTATCAACTCAGCATCTCCCTACTCCCCCTTTTCTTTGTAACTCAAGTCTACTGTAGTGACCTGTTATGCCAGAGTTCATGGTAAAGTTAAAGCGATTATTTGAAAATCAGAAATGTATCAGATGAATGTCAGGAATACTTTTCAAATGAACATAGTGTAGCAGAAATACCATAAATGTTAACTGTAAGTGAGCAGGTGTGGCAACAGCAGTTATCAAGTTTTGTCAAAGTAAAACTACATAATTCCACACCACACCACACCACACACACGCACAATCACACACACACACCACCACCCCCACCATGTAGTATGTACCATCACTACCACCACCACCACCATGCCACACACCACATCTGTCACCTCTCACCCCGTCCCTAAACTTTCCCACCCCAAACCCACACCACACCACACCACATCACATTGAATACAGCACACACACACACACGCACACACACAGACACACACACACACACACACACACACACACACACACACACACACACACACACACACACATCACACACACATTCACACGTACACACACGCGCACACTGTGTCTTCAGTTGATAGTTCTCACGCCCAGTAACAGCATAGTCCTGTGAGTATAATTTCTGCACAACCGAAAGTGGCAGAGGAAAATGTGACCATACCAGGTTGTGCGCTTCGGCTGTGTGGCATAGCTGGTTAGTAAAGCTTATAAAATTTTATTGTCAATGGACAACAACATTAAAACATTCACTGTTTCTTGAACTTGTTCTAGTACTTTACACTTGAATGTGGAGTACTACACTACAAAGAAAAAAAAGGGAAAGGTGAAACCGAGTGATGATAAGGAATAAAGAACATACTAGCATCTGCTCTGCTCTTGATAAACTCATTCTTGGACAAGCTCATACTTGGATAAATTTGCCAACTAAGAATGAAACTGTATTGTTACTGTCTTCTTTAAGTTTCATATTATAGAGCAGACTGCTGTTTTAGAGAGGGCCATTGCTACTAAAGGTAAAAGTAAACTTAACATGCTTTATAGTGACTTCATGTAGATGAACTCATTTTGGGTTTTTTTGTGTATAAGGGGCTACACTATCAAGTCATTAAACTTTTTTGTTATCAGATCCTGTGGTTCTAAAGGACAAAGTATGACCACGTTTATGCAGGATTTATAAAAGAAAAAATGACGACAAAAAGAACAAATAAAATAAGGTTACAAAACCCCACCGCCTACGTTTGATTGATAGAAGCTGGGTTCTCAGAAGTTCCAAGGACAATCGTCAAACAGGAATTTGGTGATCCTACCAGTGATAAGGTGGAGTTGATTAAAAGACTTCAGTTTATAAGCCTTTTTAAGAACTCTAAATGGGTACAGTCTCTTTGGTCATCTCCAGCTTGCATTGTTTTGTCATGAGCTGCATCAACTGTATAGGGCTTTTTCTGTCAGGGCTTTTTGTCAGCTGTTTGGCAGGTGGCTATGAGTAAACCTGTTCCAACAAAATGTATACACAGTGATCTTGAGACCACACCACTTTTGGCATTGCTGATCACATAATCCAATTTTGCACACAATTTGCATTCCTATTTTAATGATCAATGACAGTTTTTTCTTTTGTTAGGGGGGAGGCATTTTTTCTATTGAAAATTTAAATTTGTAATGTGTGTGTGTGTGTGTGCATGTGTGTGGATGTGTGCATGCATGTGTGTACTTGTTTATTTTCCAGGTGACAAGAGAGAGAGCAGAGGAGAGCACAATGGGTTGGCCCCCTCCAAACCCCATAGCAGCTTTTTTGCTGCTATTCCTGATGACCTCGGCAAATGCACAAGAAAGTATGGACACAGTTTCATGATATTATTGCAGTTGGTAGGGTCATACTTGTGTGTGTTCAAGGCATTATATTTTATGTCTTCAAATCCTGTTGGATTTGGAAGGTCAGAAATAAGCAAAACTAGTCTAACAGTTTGATTTTCTTATGGTTCAGTTGCCTCATGTGTTGCAGGAATACAGATCATGCACAAAACAGTACATAAAATCATATTTAAAAGTATAATTATTACATCGGGTTAGAGAGATGCAAAGGGCAGCACATAAAGAGAATAATGATTATGCTGCTTTTAGTTTTGGATTTTCGTTTACCAAAGAAGGTGTCGTAGAGAGTGAAACTCCATAATTATATGCTTCACACTTTTGCCAGTTGGCAGACACTTCTCACAATGTGAAACCAATGCACCAGTTAACTGTCAGGTGCATGCTCAGCATAGTGTGTCATCCTTACCACCAACCATATGTCACCTACTCTGG
The DNA here is from genome assembly GCA_028751875.1 of Rapana venosa. Classification (NCBI taxonomy): domain Eukaryota; kingdom Metazoa; phylum Mollusca; class Gastropoda; order Neogastropoda; family Muricidae; genus Rapana; species Rapana venosa. The sequence goes on from CM054134.1 coordinate 100,805,191, forward strand.
CATGAAAAGTAGATAGGTTTTAAATGTGTGTACAAAATGACCGGAGACGGGATAGCTCAGTGGTCGGAGCACTCGCTTTCCCCCAGCCAAGTTGAGCAGCGTCGAGCGTGGTTACCAGTTGGATGGGTGACCGTTTGCGCGCCTTGGCTTCAGTACTGTTCCCCCAGTTCACCCAGCTGTAAATGGGTACCTGCCCTCTTTAGGGTCAGGGAAGGTAAAGCAGCGAGGGAGAGGAGATGGGCGCCGCCCTCAATATGCTGGCCCTAGAGAAGTGAGGTCTCTGACACCTCGCTCCCCTACGACCTTATAGGTTATGGGACTCCTTTACCTTTACCTTCCTTTTTTTTACAAAATGACCTGTGAGTATTTACACATGTTTGGAAAGACTTGCACAAGTTTGCAGGGGAAAGGAGTCAGAGCCAATTTTGACTCTGTCAGAAAAAGCTGGGCCATCACTGGAACCAGAACATGTATATATGAATCATGAGTCTGATGCCCTAATCATGCCATGCTGTACTCCATTTCCACTTTGCTGGCAGATTTCAAATTGGTTCAGAATTTGAACAAAGCAAAATGAGTGTGTCCATCCCCCAGCAGATCATGGGACACTGTGTTGATCGTGAAGATCAGGGTTTTGTTTCACCCCTTAGTGAGTCCAGGAAGAGGGTGGCTTTACACTCCTCCTAAAAAATATTAGAAAATATATTTGATCCTCAGTTCAAAGTTTTGGAGATTGATTATTTTTGTTTTGTCTTGACCAAAGAATGCAGTGAGCTAGCAAGTCTTGTTTCAACCATGATTTTACTGTCAGCTGCATTAACACTGTTAGTTTACTGTGTGTGTGTGTGTGTGTGTGTGTGTGTGTGTTTTCACATATGTGTATGCATGTGTTTTCATGTATGCCTGAGGATGTGTGTGTGTGCACATGTTTGTATTTAGGTAAGAGTACTTTTGTGCAAGCATGTTAATGTGTTGATAAGATAGAATCATGAATGTGTGATTAATGTTTTGAGTATATGATAGAATCATGAACATGCGATAAATGTTTTGAGTATGCACTCCCAAGACAGACTGCACATCTGCTTTTACATCATACATGTATGCATTTGTGAACTCCAGTCTAAAACTTAATTAGGTATTTTCTTATTCTGTCTTTAAAAAAATTCTTTCCGTTTTCATTTTGCATCTGCTGTCAGTCAACCACCAGAAGTCCAGCAGCTTTGCAGATTCCAGATTATTTCTTGGAAAATGGTCATCGGAGCACAGTGAACCAGATTTCAGTTTTTCCAAGTTTGTCAAAGATTCAGCATGGAGGGATGAGTGGTTGCCCAGAGACAGTTGCCACTTTGAATCTTTCCATTGCCATGATGGCACCTGTGTGCCAGTGTCCTGTGTCTGTGACTCCATTCCACAGTGTGCTGATGGATCTGATGAGCTGGACTGTCCAGAACCTCTCCCAAGTGAGACAAATACAGTACAGATTGGAATGTGGATGCTGCATCTTGATATTGTTGGGTCTCCAGTCAGGTCTCTCTGGAGGGGGTTCGTCACTACCTGACACTGCTTTTGCTGGACTGTTGAATGGCCTCATGTATGTGTATGGTGCATTTCAGGGGCGTTTGTTCTTGTTTTAGGGGGTTTTTGGTTTTGTTTGGTTTTAAGTTGTGTTATCTTGATTTTTTTCTTCTGTTTGCAGTGAAATACATTATCACTCTGCATGATTGGGCATGATTTAGCATGGAACTGTATGTCTCTGGGCTTGCCTGCACTATATTCTATTAGCATTTGGCATGTTACCATTTAAAAAAACAACAACAACATAAAAACCCACGCATGTGGTGGGCACTTAGCTACTGTTTACACCTGGTATGTTGGATGAAAAAGTGGCATGCATGGAATGTTTAGCTCCTTTCATGGTGTTGTTTTTTCCTCCATAAAGGCAACAGGTACAGAGGAGGGTTGCATGGATGCTGTTCAATGCTATACACTGAAGTTTGTAATTTCTGACAAAACCACAAGGTTTGAAGGACAGAGGATGAATTCAAATTTGTTACAGTATTAGTCTGTCTATCTATTGTTCTACCTGTCTTTTTTTTTTCCTTCTCATATACAGTCACAAATGCACACACCCCTACACATTTCCATTTTCATACATATGTACACATGCAATACAGGGTCACTCCCAAATCGCCACTATCATTGATGAATTGTTAAAGTTGGTCAATCTCCTCTCCTTTCTTTCCATTAGTGTTTCTTTCCGTCTTTTTTCCATGTCATGTACAATTTTGTTTTCAGAATGTTATGTGAGGTTATACACTTTTTCTGAACTGTTCGCTTGCATTGTTTGTTGTTGTTGTTGTTGTTGGTTATTTTTTTGAGGGGTCTGCCCTTCAACAGTTACTGTTTAATGTTAGTGTTGTTCTTATTTTCTTGAATTATTGAGTTAACTATTTATCAATTTATAAAGCTGTTTTCATATGTTTGGGTGTTGTTTTTTTCTTGCAGTCTGTCCTAAGCTCAACACGATACGCTTCAATGAGTATCCAGGCATCACGCAACCAACTCCTCTCTGTAAGTAGAAAATGAGTGCCGCCCCCCCCCCCCCCCCCCCTCCTCCTGTTTGTATGGCAGAGCATTTCCTTATAACAGTTCTTTAGGTGCAGGAAATAATCATTTCTTTCACCCTAGTTGGTGAAAGCAAGAAGATGCTTTCTGTGATCTTTATTTTTTTCTGTTTCATCATTTTTTTCAATTAAAAAAAAAGTTATATACCTGTAGTTGTTTAGAATTTTATTTGGGTAAATTGCTGGAAAATAAAAGAACAATGAGTCAGTGGTTTGAAGTCCAGCCGTTTATTTTTGGCTATTTTTTCTCTCCTTTTTTCAGCCCCTGCTGAGTCGACCCAATACTCACAGCTGCTGTTTGCGAGTACAGATCGGACCCTGACCTTAGAGACAGAAAACATTGAGAACAGTGTGGAAATCACGAAAGGTCTGATACCAAGCTCCTTGTTCAAAATTGAATACAAGTTCGTCCCAACTCAAGGCTACTACCTCACCTTGCTACGGGGCCTTGATCGAGATGTATGTTTCAGTTGTCATTACTCTGTGCTTGTTTGTTTGTATGTGTGTAGAAGTGTGTACCTGTCTCTGAATAATTATGATGGACGTGTGTGTGTGTGTGTGCTTGCATGCATGCGTGTGTGTGTGTGAATAAGAGAGAGAGAGAATGTGTGTGTGTTGTGAGTGTGTGTGTGTGTGTGTTTTGAGAGTGTGTGTGTGTTGTGAGTGTGTGTGTGTGTGTGAATATTTACATACACATAGCAAGCATATGTATATTTGTTTCTAATGTTCATGAGTTAGTGGACAAGTTTTTTATTTATTTTATGTTATTTTATTCTTATGTATCGAGGATAATGGAATAAGCTCTTATGTGCTTTTTTACATCCAGTCCCCATGTGTATGTGGTTTTGTAAATTCTGTCATCTGTTCCCACTGGCACACAATGGCCTATTCTTACGAAAAGCGGAACAGGATTTAACATATGCGCAAGATGTTCTGTGTGCGTTCGCATACGGGGCCTCGGTTTATAGTCTCATCCAAAGGACTTTTGGAGAGAGTGGAGTCTGCACTGATAACTCCAGGGGAAAATATCCCCTTGAACAGGAATTGAACCCGGGTAAAGATACATGTGTGTGTGTGCATGTGAGCACCCGCGTGTACGTGCTGGTGTGTGCTTGTGTGCATGCATGAATGCATGTGAGTGTGTAAGTAGCTTTTGAATGCATATGTGGTTTGTGTGTGTGTGTATGTGTGTGTGTGTGTCTATATACACACACACACACACACACACACATATATATATATATATATATATATATATATATATATATATATATATATATATATATATATATATATGTGTGTGTGTGTGTGTGTGTGTGTGTGTGTGTTTATGCTAAAAAATTTGTACGTGCATGTGCAATTATTGTATACCTGTGTGCATGTTTTGTCTGTTCAAAGTTGTGTGCGTTAAGTGTATAAAGGTGTGAGAGAGAAAGAGTGAGTGTGTGTGTGTTTTATATACGATCATGTCCCAGCATGTTGAAGATTTTCGTCTACCTGTAGGTACATGGGTTGACATATTCCTATCCACTTTGCTGTTAACATAGAGTTTCTTTCTGTTTGTTTCTTTCTCTAGGGTACAAGTCCGGAGTCTGGTGATGACACCAGCATTTTGTACTTCAACGTCAAGTGTTCAAGAGTTGCTGGTCAGGTAATCTAATCACATTGTATGTTGCGACAGTTGCTTTACTTTGCACAGGATAGTTTTAGTAAATACAATGGGACATTCTATGAAGTTTGCCAAAATGTAGTTGCCATGTACGGTCATATGAGCACATTTGAATTTTGATGTGTGTGTGTGCTCATGCGAGCATGGCTGCACATATTATGATTATCATTTCTTTTTTTCTCCTTAGCAAAGGGCTCTTATCTCTATTTCAAAACCTTGCTTGAAAATCCTAATAACCACCATCCAGTATTTTGTAATCAATTGTCTGTGTGAAAAGATGAAGTTGGTCAACTTTCACTCACTCACTCAGTCCCATGTCTCAAAGGACGTAGGGGGGACATGAGAGAAGACGCGACAGAGATCTTTTTCCATGCTTCACGATCCTGTGTGGCTAGTAGAAGGCGTTGCAGGGGTTGGGCGGTCCATTCTTTGATGATGTCAACCCATGATTTCTTTTGGCGGCCTCTTCTTCTCTTGCCTTCAACTGTTCCCTGCAGGATGGTTTTTGCTAAGGTGTTGTGTCTTGTGGTGTGACCAAACCACATCAGTTTTCTCCTCTTTATGGTGGAGAGCAGAGGTTCTTGGGGTCCCACACGCTTTTTGATTTCTTCTTTCACATAGTTGTTGGTCTTGTGTTCTTTGTATGATATTTTGAGGAGTCTTCTGTGGCACTTGTTCTCGAATGCTTGGATTCTCATCTCTAGCTCTGCTAACAGAGTCCATGATTCACAGCCATATAGGAGAACAGATATCACGAGGGATTTGTAAAGGTGATATTTGGTGCAGAAGCTGATGTTGCTGCTTCTGATGATCCTCTTGAATCTGGCTAGAGCAGATGTTGCTGTTGCAATGCGAGCTTTCACTTCATTGTTTGATGTGCCATCTTTTGTTAGGATGGAGCCTAAGTATTTGAATTGGCTCACCTCTTCCAGTATTTCTCCATTCATCTTTATTTCCGTGCTGTCATTACTTCCGCTGTTGACCATGATCTTTGATTTCTCTGTACTGACCTCCATGCCGTATGCGCTCGCTCGATATGATAGACTATCCGTGAGGTTTTGCAGTTCTTGTTTGCTGCCGCCCATGAGGTCAATGTCATCTGCAAATCTGAGGTTGCAAAGGGGTCTTCCACCAATGGAGATGGACGTGTGGTGGTTTTGCAGTGTCTCTGTCATGATGTTTTCGAGGAAGAGGTCAACTTAAGCTATTGTTAAAGATGGAAACCAGTGGTTTCCTGACCAAAGAAGAAGAAAGTTTTAGGAAACATTTCTCTTATGTTTTCTGTCTGCTGCATTTTGCTGATCTTTTTTTTCATTCTGAGAAAAACAGCGACATGACTTGGAATAATGTGTCTGATTTTCCTTATCTTTGTTTCCATGGTCACTTTCCTCTCAGGCACTTCCTTACTCATAGTGTGCATCTCTGCATTTGTATAAATTCAGCAAAGGCCAGAAGAAGATGGATTGCAGAACCTGGTGTGTCTGCTTTCAGAACTGGCAGGGACACTTTCTGAGACCAGAAAGCTGGTGGGAAAATCCAACATCCTAACAAAGGCAAAAGCGAAATTTATAGGTGTCAATTTTTTTTAAATGGAAAATTAAACATGAATTGTAACATCGAGGTGTACCATTTTGTCTGAACACCCTTTATACTTACTGTTTGTATGGAGGCTGACAATCTCTGGGATCTGGCAGCAAAATTGTCTTTTGAGGCAGTCATCTTCTAAGAATACTGGGAAAAAGAACTTTCAAACTTCATTACTACATTATCTGATGACTTAGTGAATACATTGGTCATTTTTAATATAGCCTTTTTGCAGCGGGAGTGATACATCTAACTGACAAATTATTTAAATGTCTTCATCCTGACCTGATGGAATGTCCCCCTAGTTTTGGGAGTTACAGAAGAGAGAGAGATTGCCTTGCCAGTTTATACACAGTCACTGCTTGTTTATTTCTGCAAATATGGAGTGCCCTCACATGGGGTGTGTAATGAGTATATCAATGTGAATTGTCAGCTGTTCAGCTATTGAGACATACTGGACTTCCAGCAAGAACATTTCATTGCAGATTCCACAAAGCACTTTGTGATAGGATCCTATTACTAGCCTAGGATTATGATATTGAACCCAGCATTTTCATTTCATTTTTGGATGAAGTTGACATTTTCCCTGTTTTGCAAACACTATATAGAAACCTGTTTTTAATCAATCATTTATATTTTTGAAGTTTCAAATTTAAATAGCAGGTACTTAGGGGTTTCATCTTTCATTAAGGTGACATCCATGATGTGTCTATCACAGCTGACCAGTTTGCATCAATAAACAATGGATTGACATTTTAAAAATTTTACTGTAGTGGTTTATAAGAAGGAAAAAATCCCAAAGAAATAACATTTTAGAACAATGGATGAATGAGTTAGAAAAGCTGTGAAGTTTACTGTTTGCAGAGTTAGTTGGTACCTACTTCTTGCACACATTTAGAGTGGAATGTTGGTTGTTTTTTGCATGTATTTTTGTTGTTATAATACTTGTATAATTAGTAGCTAAATCAGTCATGGTTTAACTTCTTGTTGTTAAGTTATTGATACAGTGTATGTAAATTCTTTTCAAACGTATGTACTCCATGTAAAACTATGGCATCACTTTGAACAATCTGATAAGCACAAACATGCATTTGATATTGGTATTATTTGACTTCAGTAGATGTTTAGTTCTAACATCGCTGATATCCAGTAACAGTGAAGGGATTGATAGTTGTCTAAGTTCATTTGCTTTATATTGCAGTACCTGAATCAAAAACTGACACTTGTGATCGAGGATTTGAACGACAATGCTCCACAGTTCAATGAACCATCATACCAGGCTGCTATCAGTGAGGTGAGTGCACCAGCCTTTATCTTTCTCAGTTCCACCCCTAGAAAAGGACTTGTGATTAATGCCAGTGCTTGAACTAGTTTTGTCATATTCAGTTTGTGTGTAATGTGTACAGTTTTGTTGACAGATATATGTTAAATAATGCTTCTGAAAATTGGAAAGCACTCCATTTTACTGGCTGAAAGAATCTTGTCTGATTCCTGATTGCTTTTCTAGTAATTCATTTCGGTGGTTTCAATTTTGTGAAATTTTGTGTGATGATTTATAGATGTGAAAATCACCTTGCTCTTCTATATGTTTTACTCATATTACTAAATGTCTGTGCTTATCTGCTTGTAAAATAAATTCATGTATGTCTTGCCTTCAGAAAGTGAAATAAGAATTGGGGGTGGGGGGGATTTATCAGAGTCAGTAAATTAGAATCCTTTATGTATATCTTACAGTATTAAACAAATCTATAGTATTATGTTTTGTCTCAGAAACTGTTTATAAAATTTGGTGTTGATGACTTTGAAATGTAAGAATTCTGTTTTTGTGATGTCTTTTATGGTAAAAATTGAACTCTTCTTTTTGTGATTTTCAGCTCACGCCAGTGGGAATAACAGTGCTAAACACGATCACATCAACAGACTTGGACAATGCAAACAACAAAATCATTGAATACAATCTGGTGACGGCCAGCACAAACACCGTAAGTGCCAAATTTTGTTGTTTAATATTCTTTTTTTATGTCAAGACAATACAGGAAAATTTGCTTCAAGTCAGCTTACTCAATATTCAGCTAAATGATCAGTTTCATCAGTGGCAAAAGTCTTAACGGCTTAAGGATGGTAAACTGCCAGTTTTTGTTTAGACAGGCAACAACTTATGATATAATATAGATAAGCGTTAGTGAAGGTGAGTGATGTCAATATGTTGGACATACCTTGCTGATCCTGAGTCAAGATCCATGGCTTGACCTTTGGAAGCCTGTGATAGTTTAAGGGTACAGATCTTTTTTTAGATCTTGCAGTCTTTTATCAGAGATCTGCTAACAATTTTCCTTTTCTGTTAATGCATTTGCAGAGGGTTAAGTTCACATTCTGAAACTTTCCATTCAATAATTATGGAAGCACCATACTCAGAATGCACAGTAATGTAAAGTCCACAATGTATTCATGATCCTTAAAGCATATTAAAGATGGACGTATTAAGCTCCACAGGGAGCAAAATAACAAACAAGTATGGGTTAATGTGACATATAAAAGCAGCTTTTACATTCAAAGAGGTACATTGGATGTTTGCTTATATTTCCAGCCCCCAGATAAGTTCAAACTGTCATCTCAGGACAGCGCTTTTATCGTCTTGGATGGTCCTTTGGATTACGAAGCCCAAGCAGCCCAGGGAGGTCCTGTGTACTTCCTGAACATCACTGCCACAGTGAGTATCAATATTGTGTAGCAGTAAGTGCTGGCAAGTCAGCATCAGCAGGAAGAAATAGCAACACTCAGTCTCTTCTGATTCATTCACTCTCTGTCTACCTTGTAGACAGGTGTGCATGCATGCATCCTCACATGAACACACACAGGTGCACACGTACATGTATGTCCATACATACAAGCACACGCACATGCATGCACCCACCCACCCATTCACCCACACAAAAGCACCTGTGCATATCCTTGCACACTGACATGCTTTTTTGCATGCGTGCACACACACACACACTCTCACACTCACTCACATATACACATGTGTTCATCAACCCTGAAATTTGGTTTATATAATATATAGAAGAGCCTGGAAAAAAGACCCTAGCCAATTAAAAAATGTTATTGCACAGCAGGGTGAAGAACTCTTCCTTCTCACTCTTTTTTTGTGCGTGGTCATTCTACTGTCAAGCATGGTTCATTTTTGTTTGCATATGCCTGTTTTGAATTCATTGTGTTTCAAAATAATAAAAACATTTATGGTAGCTGAGCTATTAACAATACTTTTTAAATGTTCTTTAACCTAAAAAACCTTACAGTGTTCACAACACATATTTGAAATGTAAAAAAAAAGTGAATGTGAAGTCTTGACATCTGTGCCTTACAAACCTGCTACGCTTTTAACAAAAAATCTCTTTACTTTCAAATCCATTTTGGTCATTTTTTTCCTTGGGAAAAAAATCATCTACTTAGCAGATATCTTTCTAGTTTAAGATGTTTTCATTTCATATCTTCTGTAAAGGCTACTTGTCAAAGGTTTAAATAATGATTGTCATCATCCATTTCTTCCCTTAAATAATTTTTTTTTCAAATGTAACATAAACTCTTTCGCTTTTGTAAACCTGTCAGTTGCATACTAGGCGGGTGCATGTTCCATTGTGAAAAATTGGCTGCATGTCATGTTGTGGAAGATCACTACAGATACTGTTTGTCGTTGGTGAAGAGGATTTTACTGGGAAATCTCTGTCAATATGTAGAAGACTGATTCAGTGCTTTCACCCCTGCCTACAGTTAGGTGCGCAGTTGATAAGAATCTAATGGCATGTTGGTTTCCTCAGGATAAAGCGGACAAATTTCCAACCCAGACCAGTTGGAGACTTGTGACTGTCAATATTACGGATGGCGATGATCTCGGCCCTGTGTTCCTGTATGACAGCTGTGTGCCAAGTGCGGCTATTGGAAAGACTTGTGTAGTGCCCAGGTACACTGCCTCCATTCCCAGTAACACTCAACAGGTACGTACTTCGCTTTTTTCTTGTTTTATTCGTATCATCACCAAGAAGGTGAAGGAAAGTGGCCACGTTGAAAGCAAGACGGGATGGGTTATTGCTTAAACTGTTCATGTTCGTAATCCATCCTTTGTCAGTAACCTATTCTGTGGCCCATTCTATGTCTGTAACCTATTCTGTGGCCCATTCTATGTCTGTAACCTATTCTGTGGCCCATTCTATATCTGTAACCTATTCTGTGACCCATCCTATGTCTGTAACCTATTTCTGTGACCCATTTCATGTCTGTAACCTATTCTGTGACCCATTTCATGTCTGTAACCTATTCTGTGACCCATTTCATGTCTAACCTATTCTGTGACCTACATTATATCTAACTTATTCTGTGACCTACATTATGTCTAACCTATTGTGTGACCCACTTTATGTGTGTAACCTATTTTGTGTGTAACCTATTTTGTAACCCATTCTATATCTGTAACCTATTCTGAAACACATATTCTATGTCTGTCACCCATTCTGCGTTGGCAACCCGTTCTATGTTTGAAACCAAAACTGTGTCTTTTACCCTAAGCCATGTATGTAACCCACTCTGTCAGTAACCCTCAATGTCTGTAACCCACGCCATATCTGGGACTAACTAGATGTCTGTAGCCTATTCTGTGCCAGCCATAAAGCTGAAACACTTTCTAGTCTTTCAGTTGTTTCCTTGTTTTAAAAAAAAAAAATTCAGGATTGTTCATTATGAGTGTGAGGTAGCTTGTCAGATGAAATGAAATTGTGTGTGTTTAAAAAAAACATTTTTTAATGCCATATTCTCCATTTGGGGCTGAAGTTTGCTATGAATTTTTCAGACTGTGTCATAAGGTGAGAAGTACTTTCAAAGTGTTTTGTCATGACTATCATTGGCTGACAGTTACATCAGATTTTTGTGATAAGGAACACAAAGCCAGATTATAAGTAATATGCATTAATTTACACTGTAATAAGAAAAGGTCCTGTCTAAGTGAAATGAATTAATGAAAAATATAACAAGAAAATTTATATGATTTTTTCCCCCGAGTCATTGCCCAACAGAATCACATTCAAAAGTTACTTTCTTCTGTATGGATTGGGAAGGCAAAGTCTACTGAACATTCTGCAACATTCAGCATCGCCTCTGAACTGGCCTTGTGATTTAATGCTGTTGGTAAACATATTCTAAAGCAGAATTTTAAGAACCGCTTTCACAGAACAAATATGCGCATGGCACAAATATGCTTACATTTATTCCCCCCCTCCCCCTTAAAACCCCCCAGCTAAAACTCAGTTTTAGCAGTCAGCAGACATCAGGACAAACTCAGCAGAGCAAAGGTCTTGGGGAAACAAGCTGTACCAAAAGGCACAGGTAAACATGGCATGATTGCTGTCACTGTCTAGGGTATCATGAAAGTCATCATCGCAGATAGACTCGGTGATTTAAAAAGAAAAAGGTGCGTCTTTTTCATAATACAATATATGCATGTGGCTATTCTTAGTGATAAGTGGAGTGTCAAAACCATTCTCACCCTCAAACACTTCTGTCACAGGCACTGGGAAGCAGACTGTCATTCCTGCCTATTCCACGCCTTTCCAGCAACCCCCTGCAAACGGTTGAGATACGGGCCAGGGACAGAGACACTTTGAACTACGCTCTGCAGTGTGCCATTGAGGACAGTAAGCAATCACGAAAAAGTCATTTCACGTCTTTTGCTAGGTTTTCTTTTTCTTTACCTCTTTTTTTCAATCCAAAAACATTTTAGAGCATTCTTCTTCTTCCTTTTCTGTCATGTTTCTCCCAGGGGAGGTTTGACATTGATGAGCCTTGAATTTGACTCATCATTTTTTGTTGTTGTCTGGAGCGAGGATTTTCATGGCAAGATGCCCATCCTGATGCCTACTCATTGGTATCCGCAATAAGACATAGCCTTTGAGTAAAAACTCTAATCTACAAGGCAGTGGAGTGAACAGTTATTTTTAAAGGGCGCTGAACACTTGCCCTTCGCCATTGCCCTTGTCTGCAAAAGCAGGCCTCACCACGAGCAGGTAAGGGTGACTTGTTCAGGAGTGGCTATGCGTTGCGCTTGCACTGAACCTTGAGGCCCATTGCTAATTGGAAATTGAAATTGGTTTTGAAAGGTGCTTCAGGGCTGGATGTCAGAATTGGCTTTCTTGTCTGTTTCTCATAGAAGTGATATATTTTATTTAGGGCATGTGGGTGGGAAATTGAAATGAAACACAATCCTCAAAGTTGGAATGCGGCTACCTTCATGGTAGGTAAAAACAGTCGCATACGCAAAATCTCACAATTGGTGAACCTCGGAGCTCTAGCCAAGGAACAACCCCCCACCCCACCCCACCCCACCAAAAAAAAAAAAAAAAATTGAAGCAGAAAAATAGCACAGCATGTTTAGTGTAGCTATTTGTTGTTGTTTATATGGATACAGAAATTTGTTTTATCTCATCCAGAAATGCTTGTGTGTGTGAATGTTTAAATGTTTAAGTGTATGTACACCCATCAGTGTGTGTGTGTGTACATGCATGTATAATATGTGTTTTTGTGTGTGCGTGTGTGTGTGTGTGTGTGTGTGTGTGTGCATGTGCATGCGCACATGTGTAAGTATTTTCATTGCAACCTCTTTCTTTTTGCTTTAAAAAATTAATCGTATATCTTTTTTCTTCAGCTTCACCCCCTGATTTCAAAGACTACTTTGAGGTGACGACCGACCCTTCTAGCGCTCCAGTGTACCAGTGCAATGTTCGAGTGAGCAGAGGCATTGACAGAGCTGCTGTTAATCAGTCCCTACAAGTCTTCATCTCTGTGAGTTGTGGTCGAAAGTGTGTGTGTTTGTGTGTGTGCGTGTGCATGTGTGTGTTTGTATGTGTGTGGGTGTGCTTGTGCATGTGTGTGTTTGTGTGTGTGTGGGTGTGCTTGTGCATGTGTATGTGTGTGTGTGTGTGTTTAAATCCAAAAGATGGTGGTTATGTTGCTGGCAATATATTGCGAGTTGCATTTATGAGTGTGCATGGATGTTGGCTTTCTTGTCTGATTTTACTGCTGTGTTTGATTTGTGTGAATCTGCACCTTAATGTGGTCATCAGACATATGTCATTACTTTGGCAGGTCACGGAACAATCAAGTAACAAGTACTTCGAAGTTGCAACAATTGATCTGGCGGTGACACCATCAAACCAGTTCCCACCAACTGTGAACACCAATTCTGGACAGTTTATAGGCTACATCAGGGAAGACGCTGCAAATGGCCAGCCTGTTCAAACATCTGAAAATCTTGGAAAGTCGCTGAGACTGATAGCATTGGATGCCGATGTGGTACGTTCATTTACTGGCAGCTTCTAGTTGTCACTTTCAAGTGGCTTTACTATTGTGTGACATCTTTTGATTAAGGAAAATCTTATCAGAAGTTAAGAGAGAGTGTCAGCAGAAGTTTGCAGTCTTTTTTGTGAATGACTTTTATCTCTGGAGTCTTCTCAGTTAGTCTGAAAGGAGGAGTAAAACAGAAAAGACAAAAAGGTTGTTGGGATTGGTGCATGCAGCGATGTTCTGTCATTGATATTCAACACGAAAGGCACAGCATTTCTCACCTGCTCCTCAGGCTGTCTGAAAGGGAGTTGGTGATGAGATGAAAAGCAGAGGGCAGCACTGTTTTGCTGTTGACAGCTTTATCAGGCTTATGAGGCTTAGCTGTTGCATTAAATCCCTCCAGTTCATGCACAAAACAACTCCCACAATGGAATGGTAGCATCCAGTATGTTTCAGAGGAATCTCACCTAAATGTCAGGGAGAGAACCAAAGTTACAACAACAACAAAATCCCTGCATTTCCAATGTGAGGTAGTATTTCTGCATGGCTTTACTTGGTCAAGACAATAAATTAAAAGGAAAGAAAGGCGTACTAACTGAATGGTTGTTTGAAAAGGATTTATATTTACTCTTTAAGTTTGTTTCTACTAACTGAATGATTGTTTGAAAAGGATTTGTATGTACTCTAAGTTTGTTTCTACTAACTGAATGGTTGTTTGAAAAGGATTTGTATGTACTCTTTTATGTTTGTTTCTTGCAGAAAGTGCTTACACATACAAATATAATTAAGAGAAAGGTAAGACAATAGCCAAAAGCAAATACAGAACAAAAAGGGCCTGCTGTGGGCATAAATTATAGTCATTTACAGTGATTTTCCTTGTGGGGATACTGGGGGCCTGTCAGTAAAAATACCATCCCCATCTTCTGAAGATTCTGTACTAGGAATTCCCTCTTTTCTAACCCTCTCTTTTTACTGCCTTGTTCCTTTTCTTCCTGTGACCTCGTTCTTGTCTATGTTCTGCATTCTTGGTCTATTCTCCTGCCTTTCTTCTAGAAAGACTTAAATGATAACAATTCTCTCCCATGGTGAAGTCAGATGCGCTGAGCCTAACTTGTCAGGTGCTTAATGGCAGCACAACACATTTTTGCTTGTATTACACACAATAGTTACTGTCTGAGTGTTGAACAAATAAGAAGAAGAATTTTCAGTGTTTTGAAATAGAGAAGTAAAAGCGGCTAATGTAAACTTTGTAAAAAAAATGGTAGTAAGTGAAATGTCCTATTTGGCAGTTGAATCGGTGGACATTGTCTGCTGGCCTTATTACAATCAACTGTTTTATTGAGGCTACAACTTTGCATTGCTTCAGTAATGTGTTCCATGTGGGGCAGTCAATATAAAGCTTGTTTGATTTTGAAGGAAAAGCTAACTTTGTTGTACATTTCTTGTACGTCTTAGCTGCTGCGTGTACCTGTAAAACTATGGCTGTACAGATAGCACGGGGCTTTCCATTGGGTTTTTTTTCTAGAGGTGTTCTCTCTTGTTCTCTGATCCTTGTTGTAGGTCTGTATGCCAGCTGGTATGGTGGGTAGCGTGAGCATTCTTGGCTTGAACTGATGTGCTCTTGAGTGTTTTGAAAGAAAGTAAAGTTACCTGTACTTCTACTTTGATAAAGTAAAAAAGAAAAAAAAAATGACTGACTCCAGCAGATTTTTAATTTAAAAATAAATTAAATTGTTAATTCTATCATAGTCTCTTCTGCAACTTTAAACAAAGAAGTGAAACTTACAGAAAAAAAGAGCTTTTGCAGGAATGTGTTGTTTTATTTAGTACTTGACATGTCTTTTTCTTGTTTTGTTTGTGTACTTGCTTTTATAGTCATCGTCAAGCAGCCAGAGACTGTGTTTGTTCTTTCTTTATTGAAGTGACTCGAGCCCCTTTTTTTTCATTGTTAACTATGTACAAGCTAGACATGACTTTTTTTTTCTTACTCCATCCCCCCCCCCAGCAAGTCCATCTGGCTGAAAAGAAGTGGGGCTGTTAGCTCTTGACAGTGACCATGTGATTCTGCTGGAGATTGTTTTTATTACCTAATGGGAAGTGTCAGGTTAAGAAGCTATGACTTCATTCTCTGTCACCAATCAACTTGGGGGTGATTCCATAATAGATAGGACAATTCTTGGGAAGGATGGGGGGGTGGAGGACTTTTAAAATAAGCAAAACGCTTTTCATGTATTCCACATACATGTAAAGCATGCGTGGCTTAACAGTTCTGAGAAGTTTTACAAACGTGCAACTGTTTGTAAACTTTCGGACAATTTTCACTAAGGTGTTAGTCTTCCTGCATTCAGAGATTAGAGCAGGCCTGGCTTATTCTCTTTCTCTGTGTACTTCTGACTTTGAACTATAACAGGGTGTGAAGTGTAACAGGGTGTGAAGTTTGGCATGATATTTCCTTTTAAGTTTTGTAAGTGCACTTTTTTTCTTTTTCATTTTTTGGGGTTTTTTTTTTTTGATGAATGCAGTGATATGGTGCTAACCCTTAGTTCAAAACTGTCATTTTTGCAGACAAGTGCAGACGTGCCACCTGGATATGACTTCTCTCTGAATCCTGCTTCAACATTCAGAGTGAACAACGAGGGAGAAATCGTCCTAGATGGTTCACTGGACTTTGAGCTCAGACCCAGCTATAACTTTGTTGTAAGATTTTGTGTGTGTTTGTGAGTGTGTGTGTGTGCATGTGTGTATGCACATGCATTCATGTGTGCTTGTATGCCTGCTTGTTTGCATTTTCACGTTTGTATTGGTGTTTGCATTCTTATGTGTGCTTATTTATACTTAAACATATAAATATATCTGGGTATGTCTGCATATATATCTATATATATATATATATATATATATGACAATTTGTTACATATATACACATGTTCACACACACACGCGCGCACACATGTTCACACACACACTCACGCACACACACACCTCCTCTTTTTCTCAAACTCACCCGCGCATGCAAGGACGTATGCACGCACGCATATGCATGCACGCACACATACGCACGCACACACACACACACATATATATTTATATTTATATATATATATAGAGAGAGAGAGAGAGAGATATGCACGCACCCTCATGCATGTATACCCAGTCTCTGCTTTCTTGATTTTTTTTGGGGGGGGGGGGGGGGGGGGGGGGGGGGAGAAGATTCTCATTGTAACAGTAACCAATGGATGGTTTGAATGCGCAGGTGACAGTGCAAGAACGGGACACAGCTGAGAAGCGCACAGGCACTGCTTCCCTCACCATCATTGTTCTGGATGTCAACGACAATGCCCCTACTGCGCCGGCATACTTCCTGTATGTGAAAGTGCGTGAAGGAAACCATTCTGCGGGAGTAGGAGAGTTCATCACCAATGTAAGTGAAAACCGTTCTTCTCTTCTCTTCTCTTAGCTTCTGTTCTTTTCTCTTCTCTTCTCTTAGCTTCTCTTCTTTTGTCCTCTCCTCTCTTCTCCTGTCCTGTCCTGTCCTGTCCTGTCTTCTCTTCCCTTCCCTTCCCTTCTCTTCTCCTCTTCTCTTCTCTTGCCAACAGCTAGCTAAGGAACCAAGTAACTAACTACAAAGGTGCAAATAAACAAACAAACAAGCAAGAAGTGCCCCAGGTTTGGAGGCCATTTGGAACTTATTTTACTCAGATAAAGCATCAAAGATAGGAGTTGGGCAGTGAGGATATAAGTCCATGGACTTTGTATAGTGGACTGCTTTCTGCTGCACACACATACATTCTATTAGATGTTTTAGGAAATGAAAGGCAATGGCTTAGCCATTGTGGCCTGTGACCATCTCAAAGTTGAGGGCTGCAGTAATGACTCATTCTGAACATTTCATATTTTCCTGGAAAGATAGACAAACATTTCTCTTTATTATCAAAGTAAAGAAGAGATGGGGGAGGCAGTGGGGAGGGGGGAACCAAGACTAATGATGCAAATATTTGCATGGAAAAGGAGCTCGAAGGATATTGCCAGTTTTCTGTAAATGATCAGCAGTGTCTGTATAGTTGTGGAAAACAATTATATTTGTGTGTGCCAGATGGTTTGAAACCGGCACATATTTATCTTGTTTGTCTGTTAGGTATCTTGTGAATACAACATAAAAACACAAATGACTGTTTTAGAACAACAGCATGAAAGGAGAATTTGAAAAAAAATTTTTATTTTATTTTAACATAGTGAGTTCTGGGATACAAAAGATTTAAGGCTAGTTGTCAGTTTTAACAAATTTTTGATACATACTTGTATTTATATGCCCTGTCCTGTAAATGATCTGAAATACTATTATGTGCATTTTTGTGTATGTGTGTTCTGTGTGTGTGTGTATGTGTGTGTGTGTATGCGCACGCACTTTAAAAAAAAATTGTATGTGCGACAGATCGGAGCAACAGACAAAGAAAGTCCCAGCTTGGACTACAAGATAGAAACAGCCAAAAACGAGAAAACAAAACAAGATCTACCAGCGGGCTTCTTCAATGTCGGTGCAAATGGAAATGTTGTTCTGCGGGCCCAGGTGTTAGCCGGGGATCTCTACTCTGTGGTGGTGAGTGCCACCGACAAAGGCACTCCTCCTCTCTCGTAAGTCACGTTGGCTTGGTTACTGCTGTTTTGCTCTGAGTGCTGTGCTGTGCTGTACAGTGCCGTTCTGCTCTGTGCAGTGCTGTTTTGTGCAGTGTTGCTCTGTGATGTGCTGTTCTGTTCTGTGCAGTATTGTATTGTGCTATCCTGTGCTATAGCTGGGAAAAAACAACAATGACAAATACAATGGTTATGTGTGGGGGTATTTTGTGTGAGGTTGAATAAAAGGATTTTTTAAAATGTTGTTTTGCCTAACATCTGTCAATGAGCTTGTCAGCCAGAGTGGGATTTCATTGTGATTTTTAAATTATGAAAAGAGCAACCCACCACACAAACAAGCAAATGAACACATTCTTGCAGAACACCAGTTAACAACTCTTTACTTGATTTGAAGCATTCTGAGACACCTGTCTTCACACTTTTTATGGTGGGGTTTTTGCAGGACAAGGGTGACAGTCTTTGTGGAAGTGGAAAGGACAGGCAACCAAGGGCCTCAGTTCAGTGCCAGGAACTACACCATCTATGTCAGCGAAGGAGTGCCTGTAACCTCCAACTTGTGGCCCATCCCTGTAAGTGTGCACTTGGCCTTTAGGACCAGCTACTGACAGTTAATGTTAAAGAGTTGTGCCCTTTCCCACACACGAGCCTTTGACAGTTAAGCAGTTTCTCTTCTGTCATATCATACAGGTGGTGTGACATTTTGCCATTCATTTTGTGTTGTTTACTTTTGAATATTGTGGTAATGCCTATGCTATGCTGTTTATTTTATGTTCTTTACCCCATTGCGATTTATGATGATGCTTTTCAAACTGCATATTATTTTATTGTGTGGATTCCGTTAACAACCAGGTTGTAACAACTGAATTCACTAATATTCACATTTGCATGCACCTTTGGTTTTAGCACCCAGCAATAGTTAATGGGCAGTTGACAGAGCTCTTTTTTGCTGCAGTAAGTACATTATTGTTGGGGGACTACCGGCAAGGCAGTTCTGTGGCCCCCAGTGAGCTTTTGCAGCTTAATTAAGAATTATGGACAGGAGAGGTGGGTTTTTTTCATGCCGATTAGTTTCCCTGTTGGGGCATGTGCAATAGCTAGAATTTCTCAGTGAAGACCATTCTCCCTCTAAGAAGTAAATGACTGTCAAATATATTCAGTTTCTGAATAGAATGTATGTGAAATAACCCTTTATCAATGTAAGAACAAAGCTATTTTGCTGTTTGCAACATTTACATTTGTGAGTTTACCAACGTGGGTTTTTTGCTAACACTTTGGCTTTGACTTTGTTTCTAGGTCTCTGATCCAGAGGGAGACGCCCTGACCACCTCTATCACATCTGCAAGTCCTGAAGTAAATACATTCCAAATACTCCGGTAAGTGACTTTTTGGTGGATGTTTACATTGTGTTAGAAGAGAACATTTAATTAAGTGCTAATGAACTAAAGAAGCAGAGAAGGAAAAGAGTGAAAATATTGGAAGTTTGAAAGCTGTCTTCTGGCAAGGGCTGGTTTAGTTATAACTTGTATATTATCACACCACAGTACACTTAATACTGAACAGTGAAGTAGTATTCAGTATGTTGGATCACCACAGACATCCATGAGCACCGCCTTGGTGACCCAGTAGCAGTGGAGGGCCTTGTCTGGCTGGTGGTCTGTTGGCAGCTTTACAGTGAGAGCTCTTTGTGGGCTGTTGGCCTTGACAGGGTAGCAGAATGAGCTTGGGTATGGCTGTGTGTGGCTACCAGGGTGAGCCGTGTGGCAGTGACAGCATTAGCTGCAAAATAATAAAAATGTAACAACAAAAATGCGATCTCCCACCCCCACCCCACCCTCCCCCAAGAAGGGTGGTGGGGTGGAGTGGACCACATAACTTATTTTGTTATGTAGCCCCAACACCAAAAGAACAACAAAGTGGGAAAAAAAATATAGCATAGAAGAGATTTGCACAGTGTAGGCAGTTCTTTACTCAGTCCTGGACAGCACTGTCTTACTTGAAACAAAAATATGGATGTGAATAGCCAATTTTAATCTTTTGAGTTTTGTGTGTGTGCTGTTTTTGTTGTTGTTTAAAATAACGTATGCAGTGTTAAGTACTCATGGAAGCCTAGATTCTGCAGGAGGTGTTTTTTGTTTGTTTGTTTGTCCCTATTCTTTATTGCATCATTTGCTTCATGCCAAGCTGAATTTTGCATCCACCTGCCCGCCTCCATGCCTTTGTTTTTTATTGTTTTTCATGGATTGATGGGTGGGTGGGTTTTTTTTTTCTAGGAGTGGAGCAGATAATATCCTACAAAACAGAATTCTTCTGGATCGTGAAAGAGTGCCTGCTTATGAACTGAGCATCGTAGCGACGGACCCCAATGGAAATGTGAGTGTGTGTAGAAATATTCTGTATGTACATGTCATTGTCTAGAAGAGTGTGTGTCATCGTGTGTTATTTTTGTGTGCAGTGTGTGTGTGTGTTTTATTCTTGTATTTTGAGGATCATGGAATAAGCACGCAAGTGCTTTTTGACATCCAGCCCCTGTGTGCATGCGGTTTTGTAAGTTTTGTCATCTGCACCCACTGGCTTGCAATGGCCTTCTCTTCTGAAATGCAGAACAGGTTTTTAACATGTTCTGTGTTTGCACACAGGGGCTTGGTTTATAGTCATATTCAGAGGACTTTTGGGGAATGGAGTTGGCACTGGTGTTAACTCTTGGGGGGGGGGGGGGGGGGGGGGGGGGGGGTGAGGGAGTGTATGTGTAGGTAGGTAGTTGTGAGGAGAGAGACGGCTGGATGGATGGGTGGACTGCCAGACAGGGGATAAAGTATTGGTATTTTCAATCAATGCTTTTGTACTTTGTATGTGTGTGTGCATGCATGTGTGTGTATGGGGGATGGGGGTGTATGTTTGTGTGTGTTTGTGGGTTGTGGAAGGGGACAGTTTAGAGGAAAAGACGTGTGCTTTTGTAAGTTGTAATGAACCCTGTAAATGGGAGGGATTGTTACTTTGACTGGCAATTGGGGATCTGAAGCAGAGGTCAGGCATTCCCTGTAAAGGTAAAAGTAAAGGAGTCCCATAACCTATAAGGTCGTAGGGGAGCGAGGCGTCAGAGACCTCACTTATCTAGGGGCCAGCATATTGAGGGTGGTGCCCATCTCCTCTCCCTAGCTGCTTTACCTTCCCTGACCCTAAAGAGGGCAGGTACCCATTTACAGCTGGGTGAACTGGGGGCTGTACTGCAGCCAAGGTGCGCAAACGGTCACCCATCCAAGTGGTAACCACGCTCAACGCTGCTTAACTTGGCTGGGGGAAAGTGAGTGCTCCGACCACTGAGCTATCCCATCCCCCATTCCCTGTACCTTTAATAATTTGCATTTTACACCAACCTGGCTAGACCCACTAGCATATACATTCATATCTTATGCTTCAGCAGGGGACAGAAGTGTAGGTTGTGACATGCACTTCCAGCATTGTGCGTGTTAGCAAAACATGTTATGTTCAGCTGTATGTCAGGTTGATTCAGCAGTGCTGAGGGAGTTGCTTGATGGTTCGAGTGTAAATGGGCACTGTGTCATTGTGCAGAGTGCCACAGCATCTGTGACCGTGTCCATCACGGATGTCAACGACAAGTCACCAACATTCAGACAGACCCAGTATGAATTCACCATCGGTGAAGGGGAGATTGTTGGAACTCCTGTGGGGACAGTGTTGGTGAGTTGCTTTTTTTCCCCTTCTTCTGTAATTGCCTTTTTTTGTCTCTCGCCATGATTTTTTTCTTTCTAATTTTTCTCTCAGGACAAATTGATTGGCAGTAATGAAAGCACAATCCTGAGTGTTCATTGTGGGTAAGAGCGATTGTTGCAGGTATGTTTGACTTTATTGTTTTGAGTTTGTATGGTGACAGCCCTGAAGTGGTGGTTGGTCAGGCCCTAAGCAGTATTGACAATTAATCAGGACATTTCACAGTTCTAGGCAGTTGAATGCCAAGTGAATGGACATCTCCTTCTTCTTTATTGTGGCAGATCTCTCAGTGTGATCATTTTATTTCTGCGGCCATGGAGCCCACACCTCATGTTAAAAAAAGAATAATCTCAAAATAACCTGTGAAGTGTGTGCCTTGGATGTGTAGGTCAACTTGTGTATTTGTATGCCTAAGTATGTATTTTGTAAGTCTGTTCATAATTGTTTCAGCACATATGTTGTGCTTGTGTGTGTGTGCTTGTATATCTGGTCACATTTGTGGTGGTTTCAGCGTTCATGTATGGACCTCTCTATCAGTGAAAGTGTGTACATGAACTCTTATTTTGTCATGCTGTAGGCGGAGGATGGAGATGCCAGTGGAACGTTGTTCTCTAGGGTCACCTACAGCATCTTCCCTTCAAACAACGAGTGAGTGCAGCGTGTTGCTTGCTTTGTTGTTGTGCTCTTCTTTGAAGTTGTACGAAAGAATGAGCATATTTTCTGTATGTACATTTCTCTTTGTGTGTGTGTGTGTGTGTGTTATTGTATACACCAGCGTGTATGTGTCTATGCATATCAATAAGCTGGTTTTTCTTGGCTTTTTGTATACAAGAGTATATATTTCTAAAAAAAAAAATTAAAAAAAGAAAGAAAGATAATTTATGTCAGCCTTCATCAAGTTTGTCTTTATTTTTTAGTGAAAAAAGTGGGGCTGGGTGAAGGGGGGGGGGGAGGTGTTAAAAAATGGTTGAGGGGAAGATTGGGTGTGAAAAAACTAACGTGATGGGTTTACTTGAATGATATTTTTTTGTGCATACTGTTGCATGTTTTCCACCTTTCAGTTTTGGAGATTTGACATGGTTTGACTTGGTAAATAATGTGGGGGGATTTGTTGCATGTTTTCCACCTTTCAGTTTTGGAGATTTGACATGGTTTGACTTGGTAAATGTGGGGGGATTTGTTGCATGTTTTCCACCTCACCATTATGGGCATGGAAACCTTATTTTTCAATTTGGGGTTGGGTTTTTTTTTTTTTTGCTTTTTTTTTTAACACTAGAAGGAAGTTGTTAGACTTTTGTGTAATTTCTGAAGGGGTTAAAACCTGTAGACTCAACAAACTGCGGCAAAGTGATGGCCTTTTTTTTCTTAAAATTTTTTTTTTCAGTGAAGTCTTTACAGAACGCATATTGTCTGCTTTCTCCAGTGAACTCAATAAATTCCATTTTCAGAGGGAGGTGTTTTGCTTGATCTTTGTTGTTTAGTAGTGTTTGGACAGGTTTTGTAGCTAGAAACTTGTTTCTGTGACTTGGTGTTGAAAAAAATTTAAGACTAATACTAACTCTGAATTAAGTGTTGCTTACAAAGCAAACAGCACTGGGATTGTTGGACAAAATTAAAACCATCACTGGCTTCAAAATAGACTTTTTTCCAACCCAGTGGCCACAAGAGAGAATCAAACCTCAAACTCTTGGATTATTCATTATATACCATAATACCCTTCTTAGACAGCTGACCAAAGCCAAAGAGACTGTAAACATGTCTCTGTTGTGAAGTTTTCTTAAATTGTGAGGGTTTTTCTTTTTTTTGGGGGGGGGGATTGGGGGTAGATATGCACCTAAGAGTCCTGTACACATTTTTTGGATGTCAGTTTTTGTAGAAAATTGTTTCTTTTGTTAATGCCTGTGTAACGACAGATATGCACAGACCTTGGTTCACGTGTGCGTGAACTTTTTCTCCCTTCTTTCCTTTGCTTCCTGTGAAATCAGTTGACCACTACATGACAACATCCATTCAGTGTCAGGAGCAAATCAGACCTGGTGGAGCCCATCCCCTCCAGGTTGCAGTTTGCACCCTGGGCGTGTTTGTGTCATTCCTGCAACTGGCTAGGCTACTCCTCCAGGAATGCTGCCACCACTGCATATGATGTTACGCATGCACTTGGACACATGGCCTTGAATTGTCATCTTAATTGAAGGACTTGCAGGGGAAAAGAGTCTGAACCATTGAAAATAATTCACTCAAATATGGACAACTGATTGGGGATTTGAACCCGCACCTTCATATTACCCTCAATGATGAGCAGTAAGCACTGACCCCCGAGCTACTCTGCCCCCATCTGCGTGACTAAGTACTTATGAAGAAAGTATTGACCCCCAAACTTCCTTACATCAGTTCTGAAATAAATTGATATACAGGAAGACTTTTGTCATAATCATAGCTATTTTTGAAGCGAAACTATAACCAAGAATTTCTGTTTGCTTGCCAGTTTCCAAGTGGACCCAACTTCAGGAGAGATCAGGAGTCGGCGAGTGTTTGACTATGAGAAACAAAAACAGTACCAGTTCACTGTGGTAGGCACAGATGGCGGTGTGGATGCAAACAAAGGGATTGCTACAGTTATCGTGCGCATCATTGACAAGCCAGACAGTGTTCCAGTCTTTGATTCCTTGAATTACATCTTCTTCGTGGATGAAAACCTTGCCAATGCTGATGTTGGCACAGTTGTGGTAAGACAACAGTTCGGTTATTGTATCAGTGTACACATGCACAGGTGCACAAGACACAAATGCAGGCATGCATTCATGGTGACAACACATACACACAGACATGAGCATGTAAACACACATATTCTCTTATGGTGGGTATTGTGTCTATGGCATATGCACTATGCATGTGTATCTATATGGAGGTTATGTAGGTTCACATCTGTATACTATACATGTGCATGCTTGCATATACGCGCGCACACACATACAGGCATGTATGCACACTCAACTGCCCCCCCCCCCCCCCCCCCCCCCCCCCCCCACACACACACACACAACACAGACACAGACACAGACTTAGACACACAACAACACACGCACACACACATACACACACACACACACACACACACACACACACACACACACACACACACACACACACACACACACACACACACACAAACACACAAACAAACCCACCAAGAGGCCGTATTTTCTGTACTTGTGGCTTTGTAAAAATGTTAACACTTTGAATGAGTTAACAGAAAAAAAGCTAACTAATAAAACAAATTTCAAACAGCCTTGTGAAATAAATTTAATAAACTTTCATTTTTCAGGCTACAGATGCAGATACCACTCCCAGTGTTGTGTATCAGTTTGCTTCTGGGGAAAGTTCTCCTTTCACCATTTCGTCTGCCAGTGGCCTCATTCAAACAAAACAGGCCTTGGACTACAATGTCAAGACGCAATACATCTTCCAAGTCACCACCGCAGATGGGGCTGGCTCATCAGCATTGTCAGCCACTGCTACCGTCACAGTCAATGTCAGAGTAAGTCGGTTTCCAAGTATTCTAAAAGATATGGTGGTAGTGGAGTGGGGGGGGGGGGGGGGGGGGGGGGGGGGTAGCCACTGGCTGTAAAATTTTTCCCTGGAAAGGTCAAAGTAGGTGCTAAGAAATGATCAGGCGAGATGACTGCTCAGTTGTATTTGTGTATATGTTTGCATATCCCTATAGTGTCATACATAGTTATATGTATGTTTATCTGTTACCTCTTTCAATCACTGCTGATTTCTCTGGGTGAAATTTGGGCTGCTCTCCCTAGCAGTATGTGTGCTTCTACTAGGACAGCATTGCCTGTAACATTATTTTCCTGCTTTTCTTTTTCATAGTGAGAATGGGTTTTGTTTGGCCTTTTTTTAAAACTAGACTTTTGCTAGGCCAAGTTTTGATTTTGTTTTTTATGAGTGCTAAAGAAATGTTGCACACAGGACTTCAGCTTGTCATCATGTCCACAAGTCTAGGACCCGGAGCACCACTTATGGTTCTTGTGTGTGAAGGAAGTCTTGAAAGAGGCGGTTGTTTGTGAGAAGCACCTTTTCACCATTTCTTTACTGCAGGCAAAGACCGACAATGTGATGTGTCTGTGGCAGCTTCAGTCACAATAGAGTTTGGGTTTCGTACTCCATGAAAAAGTCAGGGTTTCTTTTCTATTCAACCCCCTTAAAACTATGCTTGATGATAAATGGATGCTAAATTCAGATTTTACTTTATGAGTATGTGTATGTCCAATGTGTTGATTCACTGGGATCCAGTTCACGTATAATAATACTGTATGTTGTCATACAGTCACTGGAGATGGGTACAGAGTGTGACTGACCTTTATGTTCTTTTTCCTCAGCACTTTCACTGCTTTCTTCTCACCTCTCTGTATCACAGAGATTGGTGTTAGCCGCAATGCCCGATGATGATGACATAAGTCGGTTTAATTATGGGCACTGTCACCGTTCTCACCTGAATCAAGATAATGCAGAATCTCCATGCAACTCTGAACTCCACTTCATGACATTAAAAAACCAAAAAAAAACCCAACTAAAATACACACCAAAACTTGTCAATACCATGCAAAATCTATCTGTCAGAAATGTCATCTCAAGGAAAATAATTGAACAGACATATGTAAATTGAACCAGACATATGTAAATTGGGGGTACAGAAAGATTTTACTTTGAACCGGACATGTAAATTGGAGATACAGAAAGATTTTACTTTAAACAGACATATGTAAATTGGGGGTACAGAAAGTTTTTACTTGGAACCAGACATTTGTAAATTGGGGGTACAGAAAGGTTTTTGATTTATTTACAACTGTTGATATAGTAATTGAATGTTACCAGTAATGAGTATTATTCAGTTGGATCTTTGACTGAAAGTTCCTGTCGTGGATATAGGAAGCTCATATATTTGCTTTGTACATCTTTGTTTACATAAAAAAATTATGTGTATAAGTATTTACATATAGATTGTCTATCATTCATATGTTGCTTTTTTTTTTTCAGGACATCAACAATCACAGACCAACCATTACAGTGAACCCATCCTCAACAGTGACCATCTATGAAAATGACCCTGTCAGCACGTCTATCGTGAATGTTGACGCTACTGACAATGATCCAGCTGTGAGTTGCACTATCTTCTCAGTCATAGTGAAGACTGAGTAGTATATTTTGTTTTGATGGTGAAAAGTTAGTGAGAAGGTCTGCTTTTTGTGGGTAGTCTCTGCAGTGATAGTGCTGCAGATAAAGTAGTGTTGAATCCTTGCTCGTAAGGGGGATATTATTCTCTTACAGTAAAGGCTGCTGTGCTGTACCTGGAGTTCAAGTTCAGGTGACTGTCACCGTAAAATCAACACAGTGGGGCTCTGTGCTCTTGATCAAGAATGTTTTTAGTCATTCATCAATAAAAAGGAGCCCCCAAAATATAAAGGCTTGAAAGTTAGATTTTGCATCCTCTGATGGGCCTCATGAAATAAGTGCCAATTGATAACCATTCAGTTGGCTGCAATCAGTGGTACACACAAATGACTCTTGAATGTTTAGTACAATGTGATCAAGCAACAGGTTGTTTTTCTTGATGCTCCTCCTTTCTGATGCTCCTACTTTAACTGGCGTATCACTTTATGGGTCAAAGAAAGTTGTTTTATTATTTGATGCTTTTGTTCCTGTTTTTCCCTTAAACCTGTAGTTTCATTTATTCAGCCATAATGAAATACATCAGGCATGAAACAAAGCTATTTCCTGGGGTAGAGTCCCATGGTTGTTCACCCTTCCCACCCCCCGGCTCTCTGTCTCTGTCTCTTTTATTTTCTCTCTCTCAGTTGATTTATCCTTTATTTTTGTGTTTAGATGAATATGTTTTTAAAGATCAAGAGATATGCAAGTTACTAAAATATACACAAGGTTTGGAATTTTAAAAAAGAGATCTTGTATAATAAAAGTATTGAAAAAATTAAAATAATGAAAACTACCAATACCCTCATCATATCTACAATATTTGTTCATTATAACTACCATTTTCTGTCTGTAAAATCAGTATTAAATTTTACAAGAAGAGTATGCCATTTTGTGTGTGTGTGTGTGTGTGTGTGAAGTCAAGTCAAGTCAAATTTTTATTTCCAGATGGTACATTGAATAAGCAATGCATTTGCTTTTTTTTCATCAACCCATCTATCTAGGAACAAAAAACAACTTGATCAGTATTATCTAACTACATTATTACCATAACCAATAATAATGTGTGTGTGTGTGTGTGTGTGTGTGTGTGTGTGTGTGTGAGATAGAAAAAAAACAGAATTTGTTTTAGAAAGGAACACACATTAATGATTCAGTCTGCTGTGTAGCCTGGTGGGTGACAAGAAAGGCCAGGCCAGACTGGGGCCTGATTCATCATCTGGGCCCATATGTTATGAAGTTTGTACTCTGTGTGCTGTGACAGTACTGAGAGATGAACCAGCAGCAATGCTTCTCTGTGAGGAATGCTTATGTGGTTTACAGCCTGAGAAGTTTTACAGTAGTGTGTGATGTAGGTGAGTTGGGAACAAAAATTGACATAATACATTGAAAGAAAAAAAGGAATCTCTTAAAAGATGACTTAGATTTAACTGATGTGCTAGTAACTAACATTGTAACACTGAGTAGATGGAACAGGAGAGCACATATATAGACAGAAAAAGGAACTGGCCAAAAAAAGAAAAGAAAAAGGAGTACAGACACTGACATGATGATTGAAAGTACTGTTTAGGTTTGCTTCCAGTAATGCCTGAATTCTGGTTTTTCTTGCAGAACACCATCAACAGCCGAATCACCTACTCCATTCAATCAGTTTCGCCACCTCAATCACCGGCCCTCTTCTACATCCGTGGGGATAATGGCCAAATGACTCTTGCAAACCCCCTCCCAGCTGGAATCAGGCAGTATATAGTACGTACATGTGTACATAGATCACCCATACACAGCTACACTGCTGACTATGTGCTGTTCAGATGGTTTGAAATTGGAGACAGAAAGGGTGTAATTGAGGGAAAGGGAATGGTGAAAGCATGAGTTGAAACTGCAAGAAAAAGTGGGAATAATTGAACCCTTTGGGGATTTTACACAGTTGTTTGTTGTTTCATTTTTAACCAAAGTGTTTTTCCCTCCAACATAGTCCTGGAATGGAATACTGCTTTCACATCAGAGACATATTATTTGCAGTGTTTTTCTCATTCAGTTTTTAAATGATCATTTTCCTCTTAAGTTTTCTGAGCATGGTAGACAGGGTTAAAAACTTTTTTTTTCTCTGTGAATTTTAAATGTTTCAGTGATGGTTTTCATTTACAACAACAGGTTACTTGAATAGCAGCTTATTTGTTTTCCTGTCAAGAAACTGTGTTTTGTCCTGACAGATGTTGGCTAGTTACTGATATAATCATGTTCAGTGTTGCTATGTTAGTATAAAACCTTCTCCATTGTCTCATAGGAGGATGTCGGTGAGAGCAAAGTTGAAGGGATCAAGCTGTGATTGCATTGCCCAGAGTAAATCAAACTACCACCCATTCGCTTTTTAAGGTGCATGATGTACGTCATGAAGAGGCAGGGATGCAGCAGATAGCTGTCCCTTAAACTGAGGAGGCAACGTATAGACCTGGAGCAGTAGTTCTGATTTCCTGAGGTACAGGTCTGATAGGCTGTAGCCATAATGTTTTCATGTGTGTAGGTTAAAATTGAAAGTAGATCTGATTTCATGAGGTAAATATCTGATAGGCCATAGCCATAATGTTTTCATGTTTGGGTTAAAACTGAGAATGTTAGCCAATGCTGTCTGTGAACTGATGAATGTACCTCTTGTGAATGCCAGGTGAAAGTGCGAGCATCCGATGCAGGAGTCCGGCCTGGTCAGCTGTTTGATGAGGTGGATATCACAGTGAATGTTGAGATCAACAATCCGCCTAGCTTCCCACAAAAAGTGGTCACTCTCACCCCTGCCCTCGATGTCAATGCCAACTCTGTCAACTACATCGCAGCTGCCAATGACCCGGACACAGTGGTATGAGTTTGTTCTTTTGATTGTATGTTCTTAGATGTTTAGGCTATCATATAGTGAGTGTGTGTGTGTGTGCGTGTGTGTGTTTGCATGCGCATGTGAAACTTGTACAGGCATGTATGTGTTGTTTGCACAGAGGACAAAATGTGTTGATCTGTAAGCTCTGTAATGACCTGGTTGCAATTTATTCTTTTTATCCTTTGATTTTTAATCCTTTGCTTGTAACCTATGGGAATTTCTCTGTTTTGAGATAACAAAGTATTTAAAGTTTGAATTAGATTAGCACTGAAACATGCTGAGTCCCTGTTTGTGTCTGATAATAATATGTAGCCACCTAACATGTCTGTTGTAATGTCTGCTTACAGGAGCGGTTCAGGATCAAGAGCTACACCTTAACTGGGGATGCCACAGCTTTGAAGTACTTTGGTGTTTCTCAAGTGAGGAATGGTATCAACCAGGTGACAGGTGGTCAAATCACTGTCAACAACCTACAAAACGACCCACAGCAGAATACCCAGTACACGGTAAGATGCACCCTAGTGCTTTGTGTGTGTGCGTGTGTGTGTGCATGTGCATGTGTGTGTGCGTGTATGTGTGCTTTGTCACTTATACACATGAAGATTTTTCCAACTTCATGGGTCAGTTTCTTCACTAAAAAGCCTGCCTTAATTTCCTACATGTCTGAACACAAGCAGAAAATGAGATGTACAAGATTAAGGTCGTCTTATTCATTTTAACATGTATATGATCAGTACAGCATGGGTACATACCCATTGTGGGGGTGCGGAAGAGCCCAGTGGTTAGAGCATGATCTGACCTTGTGAGTTTGAGAGTCTTTGACAAAGTGTCAGTTCAAGGGAACTTTTTCTTTTGAATTACTGACACCACAAGCTTAGTATGAGACACCTCAAGTAGCATGTGTGAGCGCATGCAGAGCATTTTGTGCCCATGTTAAAACCCCATCCAAGAAGGAAGGTGGCAGGATGGTTTACATATTCGCCTGCTAACAAGTAAACTGTGAGGTTTTGGGCTCAAATTCCCAGCCTTGTCCTTCTCAATTTGACAGGAAAATCAAACTGAATGTCAAATTTTTCGGAGGAGACTAAACTAGTCAGGACCTGTGTGCTTACAGACTTGTGCACATCCAAAGAACCCACGACAGCTGAAAATTGAAAAGAGCTGGGAGGTACCTCCTGACTGTCCTGGCAAAATTTGTAGGTTCAATTCCCAACTGTATTCCTGAAGTTGGAATGTAATAATAATAATAATGTATGGAATGTATATAGCATGTGGCTATCTTAAGTTAATGGTGGGGGAGTAAAAATAGTTGCATTCACAGAAATCACACCATTGGTAAACCTTAAAGCTCTATCCGAGAAACAAAACAGAAAAAAGAAAAAACCAAAATCCCCCTTCTGTAGAAGAGGAGGCCAGCTGTGGCTGGTGGATGGATGACATTTCCAGCATGCACTCTGCTGTTTGAAGAGGAATGGGCTCTGCCAAGTTCAACGTGCCCAAGACATGCAGCCTGAAAAATACAGTGAGTATAGTGCCCCAATGACTGACTCCTGAAGGACTTAAAGCACACCACTTGTGCCAAATCTGAAGAAGGAAAAAGTGGGAGAAAAGCAGCTTTGGATAGAATTTCTCTCTTCTCCTTTTTTCTTTATTTTTTCTATGTGCAGCTCCCACCCCCTCCACTCCCCACCTACATTTTTCAGCCACCCCCACCTCCTCCATGCCATAAAAAGAAAAAATGGGAGAAATACACACATAAACTCATCTGATGAGGCCATGCCTTGTTCTAGATTTTAATGTAGCTGACAGTATGTTCAGTCATGGAAAGTGTAGACTCGGATTCATCACCCAAGAAATAAGGTTTCTGGTCTACAGTCACATCGCTGATTATCACATCATCATCGTCATTTTCATAATGTCATATCATCCTGTTGACTTTTAAAAATAATTAAAAATTCTGCTCTGTTCTGTGTCTCTCAGCTGGAAGTGCTGGCAACAGATGGAGGGGGGAAGACAGATAAGCTGACTCTCAACATCCCAGTCAACCGCAACTTGGCCAAACCTCTTGTGAACCCTACCCAGTACAGCAGGACCATTGAAGAGAACTATGATCTGGCCACCAGCATCCTCACAGTGTCTGCCATAGATTCTGACCAGGTACATGCAACCACAGAACAGGCAAGAATGGTTAACAACAAATTGTTTTGCAAGACTGATGTGCAGGGATGATGACCTCAGCTTTCTGTTCAAGATACATTTCTTTTTCGGTTCTAGCTGACTGTGATGTTTTTTGTTGTTCATTCATTTCATCAACTCCTTTTCACCTTTCTCTTCTGTGTATGTACAGTTTTTTCTTTGTTTGATTGTTTTTCACTTATTTCTTTTCCTTTTTTAAAATTTATATTTTGTCAAATCAAATGATGAGAAATGTGGTTTAGCATGAGCTAGCTGCAATGGCATATCCCTCATGGATTGCGTAAGTCAGTTGTTTGTGGAGTGAGTCTTATACTCTGTGTGTGTTACTGTGTCTGTGTGTTTGTGTGTGTTTAGGATACAGAACAATTGATTTGAACTCTTTTTCAAGGTGTTGATGATGTTGTTTAATCCTATTGTCAGACCTGATGTTGCGGTCAGATTGGCTGAATTTTTAAGAGTAGGACAATGTGAGCTTCTCCACAGTAATAAAATTGCCAATTCATGTTTTATTTTTGTAATTTTCTTTTCTTTAAGGACTGGTTGGATTGTTAATTTGATTTTTGTGCTTGGTGCCTGTTTCAGTACATTCTGTGTAAAGTATGTTTAGCTTCAAGATGACTTTCAGGCATTGGTTGGGTCGAGTTTAAAGAACAGCATATGTTCATCAGTCAGTTTCTTTTCAGCTGAGACTGTTACCTGGTGTAATCTAAATAGGCCCCTCTTGTAGTCCCATTTCATTTTCCTGTACTAATATATAGCCTGTCTTACTCAACACTTCGGTTGCAATATATACATGTAATGCAAACAAAGTGATGCTCTACAACATGTTCCATGGCAGCCTATGTTTGCTGTTTGAGAAGGACCAGGGGATGAAGAAGTTATCCAGCTTTTCTCTGTATGCAGGGTCGCTGGGGTCAGCTTTCCTTCAACATTCTGGATGATGGTACCGACACTCGTAACTATTTTTACTTTGAGACCAACGCCCAGAACAATGGTGGCATTTTACGCCTGAAACAGAGCCTTGTCAAGTCAGGACGAGATACCTACACTGTAAGAAATGGTTTGCTCTATTTTGTAATTATATACATGGATGCTATAGCCTTGCCGTTTATATGGTTTGACTTCAGTCACATGGGTCTATGAAGTCGTGGGTTTGAATCTTGGCACCTGCATCTGATGAATTAAGTGTGGGGATCTTTATGGTCTAGGTCAACTCTTGAGTGCAGACCTGCCAGAACCTCTTTATGTTTATATACACTTACAAAAGATCAAATGTGCATGTTAAAGATTCTGTAATGTATGCCAGCATTTGGTCAGTTACAAAAACATGAACATAACCCAGCATAGTATCTCATCCAAAAAATTATCTGCTCTGAAGTTGGAATGTGTCAGCTAAGGCCAGCATGCAGACTGCCTGCAAAGTTGCATGCACAGTAGCAGACCAGTCACTACACACCTCACATGGTAAGAGAACTCAGAGAAAAGAGAGTGATTATGTTTTTAGGCCTTTTTTAAGCTTGGTGGGGGGGAGGTAAGGGAGTTTTTACAAGTGGGATAAAAGAAAATTGATAATGCAGAAAGCTGACTGTAATTGGATTTTTGGTCTGTTTTCATGGTTTCTGTATTTATTTATTTAGTTTATTTTCATTGTTTTGTAAAGAAAAATGAACCCACGTTTTCCTATCAGCTGTCTACTTTATTTCAGGGTACTATGTTGAACTGAATAAGAAGCAGTATTGGAAAACTATGTTGCATTACTCCTTTGAGGGAAAATGTATGGCAGGCAAACAGCTGAGTAGTGTAAGGCTATATGTTTATTGCCACACTACACCCAAGGCACATTGTAGAACATCATTGGTCATATAGTGATACATGCATTTTCTTTATTTCTATGCTGTCTTTTCTTGTTTTTTTGTGTACTTCTGTGAGCATGTGTATGCATTTGTATACATGCACGCACACACACACGCATGCACGTACACACACACACACACACACATTTCAGGCTCGCTGACCAGTGAATAATATGTTGTATTGAATTATGAAAAGTTTCGTTTGTTGTGTGAAATAAGTCCTTGTGACTTTTATGGCAATAAATAATTTTTTATTCTGATTCTGATTCTTCACCCACACACACAGACACACAGACACACAGACACACACACACACACACACACACACACACACACAACACACACACACACACAAAACCACATACACATGGGGACTGGATGTAAAAAAGCACATAAGTGCTTATTCCATTATCCTCAATATAAAAGAATAAATAAAATTTAAAAAAAAACAAACAACAACACACACACACACACACATTGATAGACACACTCACACACATGCATGTACGCACGCACACACACATGCATGCTCGTGCGCACATGCACACACACACACACACACACGCACATTTATATCACATCTTGCTATTGTTTTCTACAGTTCAGCGTTGAGGTTAAGGATGGAGGAGGTGTCCCAGCTGATAGCCGTGCTTCAGTCACCATTAACGTAGATCGAAACAAAGCCACTCCTCTCTTCTTCCGATCTGTCTACAATGTGACCATCTATGAAAACGCCACTATCAGTTCACCTGTGGTGCTCGTGTCTGCCTCAGATGCCGATTCCAGCGTAAGTCTGAGTCTTTGTATCTGTCCATAGCTGTCAGTTTTCCCCACTTTCAGCTACTCTCAGCTGCTATCCATTCTATCCCAGCTGGTGCTAGTTATAGCAGAAACTGTTCACACTTGGACTTGGTAAATGGAAGGGGCAAATTTTAACACTGGGCCCTGTACCCTTGACTGTGTCGTGCTGGATTTGCAGGCCATGTGTCATGTATATCTCTTCTGCATTGATTTTCCCATTTTTATTTTCTCCCCCCCACCCTCCCTTTTTTTCCCACACTATTTGCCCTCTTCCTTCAGTGCATGTATGTGGTGTATGTGTGTGTGTGTTTTTGTGTGTGTGCATGAGCATGTGTGTGTGTGGTGTTGTGTGTGCATGAGCGTGTGTGTGCATGTGTACTCCAACATGTGCATGCCTAGCATTTGTGTTCATATGTACTGTTGGCTTTTTGTGTGGGTTGTATGTGTATATGTTTAAGAATACAAGGATAAGAGTATGTAAATATTGCACAACCTTACCTCTGTTGAAAAATAGATATTTGTGTGCAGTAAATAAGGAAAAAAAGAACAATGATCAATGCAGAGATTGTTTGCAGTTATATAATGGGTAAGATATGCAAACAGTGGAAGCAAGGAATCACATTTGAACGTTTTGTATGTGCTAAAGAAAAATATGCAGGCATATACCTGTGCTGTTCTGTGTTGAATCATTTCTGATCCAGAGAAAGCAATACCTGGACTAGCACATGTTGTCAGTTGTCCACCTTGTAATTTACACTGAGGGTTTTTGTTCTTATTTTCCCCATCTTTCCCTTTATTCACTTACTGCCTTGTTTTTGTATCGTAAAAGAGGTTGTGCCTTGTACTGTTGCAGACAAATTTCAACCAGATAACCTACAGAATTCAGGAAGACCTTGACAAGCGGAGCCATGAGTACTTCAGCATGCTTAGCAACCCGAAGGGTCAAATCGTGGTGAAAGCTGACCTGAAAACAACATCAACAGACAGGTTCTTGGTAAGCATGTGGTGTTGAAGTCAGAATTCAGTGACTGCTTCAGGGAATTGTTGCACTAAGCACCCTGAAGAATGGTGTGACATTAACTTAATTTTGTAGATGGAGGATAAGTCTGAAATGTGTGGGCATTAAAGTGGGGTTTTCTGTGTGTGGTACTGTTTATATGTGGATGTTTTTGTATTAAGTGCCAGGTGCATTTGAAGCTACTGCTCTAAGCTTTTTAGCACTGTTAAGTGTATTTTAATGATGGAATGCTTGAGATCTTTTTAATGAAATTCAAAAATCTCATGCTTATTAATGAAGCAGTCTTTATGTTGCAGTTTTTGTGCTTCAAGGTTCTTACAATTTTTACATTTTGAAAAGAGTTTATGTGAATATTGTTGGCTTGGAGTTGTCTGTATATGCCTTAGAGGATCAGTAGTTACTCTTTTTAATCATTCAATGCTGTCCCTAATGAAAAAAGGCTGAAGAGAATAACACCCATTTTCAGACAGGTTGTCGATTGCTTCTGGAATTATTATCACATTTGACAACTTTTCATTTCATTTTATGCTTGCAAACTATTTCTATAAAAATATACTTAGTGTATTAAACTCAACATAGATAAGTTGTTCATTGTTCTCCAGGCTTATTAAAATAAAACTCACTGTTTTAGATATTGGTTGGTTTGTTGACTACAGATGGAAGTTACAGATATCTTAACAGAATGAAGATCTCCAGGCATATGTGAAATCTTTGCTACAGGTGTATGTGGTGGCAGAAGACAACGGAGTTCCGCCCAACAGAGCATATGCCCTCGTAAACGTACATGTCCTGCGCAATTTCCACACTCCTCGGTGGGACCGACCGTCTTACTCCACAAGAATATCAGAGGTCCAGGCTCCCGGCAGTGTGTTTCTGACAGTGTCTGCCCGTGATGGGGACAACACAGTAAGCAGTTACAACCAAGAGAGAGAGTGCATGTGTGTGTGAATGAGTGCATATTTGTATGTGAGTGTGTATGTGTGCCTGACTGTGTGTGCTTCTTTCAAGCTTTTCAAGGCTGAAAAGTTTGTTGCTTATTCACTCACTCACTCACTCACTTACTTTGTCTTACTGTCTCTCTCTCTCTTATTCTGTATGTCTGCTCTCTCTCTTTTTCTGTATGTCTGCTCTCTCTCTCTCTCTCTCGCTCTCTCTCTTTCTCTCTCTTTCTGTCTCTTTCCTCTCTCTCTCTCCTCTCTCTCTCTCTCTCTCTCTCTCTCTCTCTCTCTCTCTCTCTCTCTCTCTCTCTCTCTCTCTCTCTCTCTCTCTCTCTCTTGATGAAACAAACACGCTAGAGATGAGATACCTCAAGAAGGTATGTGAACAGTAAATTTCTTCTCTGCAAAGAATAGTGGTTGAACAGTAATGTGAATGAAAAAAAAAAATCCCTCTTCCATCCATCCATCCCTCCCCTACTCCCCCCCCCCCCCCAAAAAAAAAAGAGGGGTGGGATGGAAAGGGGTGAGCACATTGATAGCACTGTATATGATAGCTTTGTAGAGCTGTAGAAAAAATTAGAATGGTATGTGAGAACAAAGTTCTTGAAGTTTAAAGAGAAAGAAGTTGAAACTATTTTTACTACATGAAATGTTCAGTTTGGGATATCGTGGAGTGTTTCTCAAGTATAGCCTAAAGTTACCCTATCAAATCTGTGCTTGTATTTGTATACCACTTTATGTCACAGCATATTTCTCTGTGGGAATTTCAGGCTGCTCTCCCCAGGAAGAGCGCGTCACCACAAGAGCAGCGCTATCCATATTTTTTTCTTTTCCTGTCTGCATGTATGTTTGTTGCCCTATCAGTGTTGCTTTCTTCTACAGAACTTTGCCAGGGACAGCTCTGTTGTTGTTGTGGGTTCTTTTATGTGCACTAAATTCCTGTTGTACATGGGACCTTGGTTTATTGTTTCATCTGAGTGACTAGCACCCAAACCAGTACTTACGGTCTAGTGGATGGGAGTAAAAGTTTCAGGCACAAATGGGGATCGAACCTGGACCTGAATTGAATCCTGACCTTTTCGCTTTCTAGGCAGGTGTATTACCTGTAGACCTCTGATCCACCAATCCACTCATAGATCAAAGTAACTCAGATCTCCTCAGCTTGTTCTTTTGGGGTTTGTGTATACCAGAACAGAAGGAAGGGGAGACAGAAAGGGGCTGGGTAGGTGGAGGGAAAAAAAGAAAAAACGTTGGATAGTCTTGACATTTGCACACTCCTGTGGAATTGCAAGAGAGAGAGAGAAAGAAAGAGAAAAACTTTTTAAAAAACTTTTTATTGAGGGAAAAAAATAAGCACAAGAGAGAAAGAGAGAGGGAGAAAGAAAGAAAAGAAAGTAAAACGGTGGATAGTCCTGATATTTGCACACTCCTATGGTATTGCAGGAGAGAGAGATAGAGATAGAGAGAGAGGTTGAAAGGTAGATGTCATTCTGAAGTAAGAATGTGGCTACTTTTTCAGCAAATAGTCGCATACGCAAAATCTCACCATTTGTGAACCTTGGAGTTCTAGCCAAGGACTGGAGAAAAAAGTGTAAAGGGGATGATCATCACTGTTGTTGTGCATTTATTCCAGGCTCCCAACAACCTTGTGGACTGCATTCTGACAGGTGACACCGAGGCGCTGAAATACTTTCAAGTCCAGAACACTGGAAACACCAACGGTCTAAATACCTGTGGAATCAGCGTCAAATCACCTTTGAACTATGACTCTAAGAAACCTGACCAATACAATGTAAGTCACAGGTACTTTGTGAATTCATTATATTAAGATGAAACTTATTCCCAAGGACACAATATGTTTACTTTTAGTAGTGAGAGCAAACATACTGTCATTTTTTTCTTTTCAGGTGTGAGTGGTCATGGTAATAATGGCAGAATTGTATGTTTAAAATTGTTTTTGATAGCAATGCTTTTGCAAGAATTGCTGCCAATCTTTTTTAATCTTTGAACAATTTTACCCCTGCCTTTAATCTTGTTTTATGAGTTAAATAATGGTAAAAGCATGTTTGAAACATTTACACACTTGCTTTTTATATGTTTGTGTGTTTTGGCTTTAATGTTCTTTTTTTCATTTTCATTTTCATACCTCTTTTAAGTCATAGCAGATTTCTCTGCATGAAATTTGGGCTGCTCTCCCCATGGAGAGCACATCACCACAAGAGCAGCGCCACGCATTATTTTTTTTCCTGTCTGCATCTGTAATTGTTTCCCGATTAGAGTGGCTTTTTTCTACAGAAATTTGCCCAGGACAATTCTTTTGTTGCCATGAGTTCTTTTATGTGTGCAAAATAGTTTCATGTTACACACAGGACTTCGGTTTATTGCCTCATCCAAAAGACTAGCACCCAGACCACCACTCATGGTCTAACAGATGGGGAAAAGTTTTTGGCCCAAACAGGGATCAAACCACTGCACACTTCTGACCTGGACTTTTTGCTTTCTATGCAGGCGTGTTATCTCTAGACCACTGATTGACTCAATACTAAAGCGAGTGTTCAATCTATCAAGCTGTTTTTCTGTTGTTAAACTAGCTGGTGATCAAAGGAAGAGATGGTGGCTCCCTGGAAACGATCGATTTGCCAGTGACAGTGACTGTAGACCGCAACAAATACCCACCCGTGTTTATCAGGGAACCATACTCAAGTTTTGTGGAACTGGCAACAGTTTCTCCCTCCACTGTACTCTTCACTGTCAGCGCTACTGATGACGACATTTCGGTATGTGGCTGTGCCAATGTGTGTGTGCGTGTGTCACTGTGTGTGTGTATGTGTGTGTTTGTGAGTGTGTGTGCGCGCATGTGCATTTGCTTCCATATGTTTGTGCATTTGATATTTTAATGATTTTTTTGTAAGTAGATGTCTATAAAACATTGCCTTTGAGTGGTGACATAGACTGAAGTCACCACACTTCACAGAAATGGTAATCCAGTACTGTCTTTTCCAAATGCTGTCCTCTCTTCAATTACCTGCAACGTGTACTTTTGGAGACTGTGTGCTGAAATTTTGCCATCTGTTAATGTTTCAGCCTTTCAACACAATTTCGTATGAGACCTACTCAGTAGACGGACAACCCAGCAAGTTCACGGTCAATTCCAATGGTGAAATCAAACTCAAGCCAGGTCAAACTTTCGATCAGTCCACAACCTCCTACTGGGTAAGTCAGCAGATGCAGATGAAGTACTCTTTTTCAGTTTTGCAATGGGCCTGTGAATTTTAGGGCCTTGTTTTTTTCAGTGACTCAGGTTGTACTTTTGATATGATTTTCTTTTTACTGTTGTATGTTTTGATTGTCAGTATTTGGTGTGCTTGTTAAACTCTGATTTGTCGTCTTTTAGATAATTATGTTGTGCGCTTGCTATGCAGTGACATTGCATTACCTTTCGTTGTTTTATTTTAGCACTGTCTTGCTGAGCTCTTACTGATGCAGGAGAGAACAGATTGTGACATTAATAAAGCGTCTGATGGAATAGTCTCGTTCTTTTTTGAGGCAGGAATAGTCATGCACTTAAATCATTGCTGTGATGTGAAACTGGACAAGAGTACTCACACAAGTCCTTTGGATGAGACTGTAAACCAGGGCGCCATGTGCAAACACACGCAGAGCAGCTTGTGCACGTTAAAAACTGACTCCACCTTTCAGAAGAGTAGACCATTTTGTGCAGGTAGGAATGGATGACCAAGTTTAAAAAATTGCATGCACTCTGGTGTGAGGTTTTGACTCCATTACCAAAGTTGGAATGCAGCTACATTAATGGTGGGTAATGAAAAGGTCACATACACAAAATCTTGCAATTGGTGAACCTCGGAGCTGTAACTGAGGAGTGGGGGAAAAATATTCAGACATTATTTCATCGTGATGTGGTGGTGGTTTTCATTGTTATAGCCTAAGAAGGGGATATGCGTGTGTCTGTGTTTTAGAATTTTGGTCTTTTCACCATGTTTTGTGCGTGTGTATGTGTGTGTGTGTGTGTGTGTGTGTGTGTGTGTGTGTGTGTGTGTGTGTGTGTGTGTGTGTGTAGGAAATGGGATAATACTAGGCTCATCTAGAAAGTTTTTGTCAAGTTTTCTTTTTTAGTTGAATATGTGAGATGTGAACACTTTTCCTATACCTCTGTTCCTGTTTGTCAAGACCATAACTCATAATGGTAGTTCAGTAGTTACTACTACACTACTACTACTTACTACTACTACTACTACTACTACTACTACTACTACACTACTACTATTACTACTACTACTACTACACTACTACTATACTACTACTACTACTACTACTACTACTACTCATACTAATGATAATGATGATGCTGAAAGTGGTGATGGTATGATGATAGTGAAACTGACTACTATGATGACTGTGATGATGATGATTACTATGATGATGATTACTATCATTACTATGATGATTACTATGACTACTGTGATGACTACTATGGTGACTATCATGATGACTACTGTGGTGACTATGATGACTGCTATGACGACTACTATGATGACTAGAATGATGACTACTGTGATGACTACTATGGCGACTATCATGATGACTACTGTGATGACTATGATGACTGCTATGATGACTACTATGATGACTAGAATGATGACTACCATGATGATCACTATGATGTGACTAGAATGATGACTACCATGATGATTACTATGATGACTACTATGATGAGTAGTATGATGACTGCTGTGATAAGTACTATGATAAGTATTACTTGCCTCTGTCATTAATTTATCATCATCATCATCATCGTCATCGTCACCACAACCTTTAAAAAAAGTATTTTCCATATATTTAAGTGTAGATGCATAGGCCCTCCTTTTCCATTGCATAAGGTTTCAGGTTAGATCTATACTACCATACCAACTGCCAAAAAGGTGATTATTTTTATGTTATTTTCTCTTCTTATTTTTCTTCTTTCCTTCCAGGTGTATGTCAGAGCCCTCGACAGTGGGACCCCCGCTCTGAAGGATGAAACAGCAGTCCACCTCACTGTGGATCCAAACCAACACAGCCCGCAGTTCCTGAACAACAGCATCAGCCTCAACATTAGGGAGACCACAGCACCCGGCACTATCATTGGACGGTGCTCTGCCACTGACCAGGATTCCCAAGTGAGTTGTAAACCAGTTTAGGTTGCATAGTCAGGATGCTGTATAGATGCAGTATCTTGGAAAGGAAATAACAATCCCGCTTTCTATATCTCCTGTTAGCTATATGTACAGAGTTTAGGTTGCTTTGTTGAGTATAAATATCATAGTAAGGAGTAACAATCCCACTGTCTTTCCTTCTTTGTCTGATGTTTTTGTGTAAAAAGAATGGGAAGAGGTAAAGAAAGTTTATGGGAGAAATGGAAAATAATTGGTATATGCTAAGCAAGATTTGTAGGAGACACTGGTAAAGGAAATCAATTTTACCTGCAGACGCTTGGTTTTCTCTTTAATGGGGATGTGAGCGGTGTTGCAGAATGTATTTTCAGTGTTGATATTTTCATATATATCAACTGTTAGATTCTCCTTTTTGCTTCCACGCATTACCTAAATGTTGCTATATCTTGATGTTTTTAGACATTAAAAAGCAGAGAGAGATGCAGTATTTGCATGTGTGTGTGGGTGCATACACGCACGCACGCACACTTGCATGCAAGCAAGCGCACACACATGCATGCACATACATGCACGCACACATGCACCTGTGTGCACACACATGCGCACGCACATGCACACACACATGCACATACTCACATGCATGCACAAGTGCACATACTCACATGCATGCACATGTGCACACACATACACATTTTCATGCATAAACTTAGGCACACATGCACTTTTGCATGCATGCATCTCTGTCTCTTCTCTCTCTCTCTCTCTCTCTCTCTCTTTCACACACACACACACACACACACACACTCCTCTCTCTCTCTCTCCTCTCTCATCTCTCTCTCTCTCTCTTCTCTCTCTCTCTCTCTCTCTCTCTCTCTCTCACACACAACACACACACACACACACACACACACACGTGCACACACAACACACATGCATCATACTTAAATTCATGCAGGCGTATACACATATATTTACATGGATATGCATATGCATGCACACACATAGTCAAACAGGAGCTGGTACAGATTAGTAAAGATCCAAGCATACAGACTATAAACTAAGGTCCAATGTGTGAATGCACGCAGAACATCTTGCACACACATTAACCCCTTCCGCTTTTCAGAAAGTAGGCCGTTGTGTGCCGGTAGAAACAGATAACAAAATTTATAAAACTATGCACACATGGGAACTGGATGTAAAAAGCACATGGGTGCTTATTCCATTATCCTCAAACTAAAAGATAACATAAATGAAAATAAAAAAAACAAACACATGATTGAGCATGCACATGAAGAAAGATGTTGACACAGTTCAGTTCACCTAGAGGTCCTCTTAGAGTCAAGCTGTTATGTAATGTGTGCTTAAGGTTACTTTGTTTTTGCTTTTACCAGGGCATCAACTCGCAAATTGTCTACTCGGCAACTGGTTCAGGTCTGCAAAATTTCGGCTACGATCCTAATACTGGTGACATTTTCGTCGCTCGAGACTTGACAAAGGATACATCAAATAACCTGTACACAGTAAGTCTGACTTCTTTTCAAATGGAGAGTGTATGGGTGGGTGTATACAGAAAACACCAGACATGTGCAACATGTATGGGAGTGTGTAATGTTTGCATGTCCCCTCTTACTAGTGTGTGTATGTGTGTGTGTGTGTGCATACATTCATGCTGATATAATAGAACATGTCTATATAAATAAAAAGTTACATGTTAGCTATTAGGACTGTGTTTGCCACTTGAAGGAATATTCAGATTGTAGGCAATCCTCTGCATTGACATAGCCAGCCTCTAGTCTGGCAAGCTTTCCAAAGGAGATAGAGTATACTGTCTCTGCTTTTGGTTTCTCTCTGCAGTTGTTGTTCTGTGACTTCTCTTTAGGCGCGCCCTTCTCTTTACTTTTCCCTGAACTTGTTCAGCAGTTGTAGAAGTGCTGCGGTGGAACTTTCTGGCAGAGTTTCATGGTTAAGCTGTGCCTGGCAGAGCCTATCCTATCCCTCTCCAGGTTGCAGATTGAAGGCTGTGTGAATATCCGGGCCGTCTCTATCATCTACCACACAGCTGTGAATATCCGTGCCATCTTTATCATTTACCACGTAGCTGTGAATATCCGTGCCACCTCTATTATCTATCACACAACTGTGAATATCCATGCCATATCTATCATCTACCACACAGCTGTGAATATCCATGCCATATCTATTATCTATCACACAGCTGTGAATATCCATGCCATCTCTATCGTCTACCACACAGCTGTGAATATCCTTGCTATCTTTATCAGCTACCACACATCTGTGAATATCCATGCCATTTTATCCTATCACTCACAGCTGGAATATCGATGCCATTCCGTACTATCACCTACAGCATTAAATATCCATGCCATTTTATCCTATCACCCACAGCTGGAATATCCATGCCATCTCTATCATCTACCACACAGCTGTGAATATCTACGCTTTTTCATCCTATCACCCACAGCTGTGAATATCCATGCCATTTTATCCTATTACCCACAGCTGGAATATCCATGCCATTCTATCCTGTCGCCCACAGCTGAAATGTACATGCCATTCTATCTTCTCACCCGCAGCTGAAATATCCATCTCATTTTATTATATCACCCACAGCTGAAATACCCATTCCATTTTATCCTGTCATCCACAGCTGGCCTACTCTTCTGCAAAAGATAGATGGGTTTTTAATGAGTGCATAGGATGTTAACTCTTTTTACCCCATAGGTACTGCCTGAGTTCTCTTCCCCTGCCCAGTGTGTGGCTGCATTTGCATGAAAACACAGGCATACTGAGAAAACTTGTGC
The DNA here is from genome assembly GCA_028751875.1 of Rapana venosa. NCBI lineage: Eukaryota > Metazoa > Mollusca > Gastropoda > Neogastropoda > Muricidae > Rapana > Rapana venosa. The sequence goes on from CM054134.1 coordinate 100,849,643, forward strand.
TAACTTCTAAACTGTTTTATTGATGTTTTTAAAATTTCACGGTGTTAATGTCTTGTTAATAAACTACCAATGGTCCAGTTTTCATAGCTATTGGGTAAAAAATAAGTGTTTGTTTGAAGTAACAAAATCAATAAATAACCCCAAATGCACCATTTTGCTAGTATGAAGCAAAACTATGAAAAACCAATGCCAAAAAAAAAAAGAAGCAATAGAAACATTTTCTGTACAGTTTTAAATATAGATGAAACTTTACTACCACTGCAGAAAACAGAAACAAAAACAAAGCCCATGCCCTGCACACCATTTCAAAGCACACATGGCTTGGTATGTGCATAGCTTTCCTTTGGAAAACATCAACTCAGTGATGTAATTATCATCTTTGCCTTCACCACTTAGCCTATATACTTATTTATATTGTGATTGTAATAACTGTATGAATTTACATTTCAATTTCCAAGATTTGGGGTTAAAATCATCATCTTTCCACCAAGTATCGACAGTCGTCAGTGGGCAAGACTTTATACTTTGCCCCACATACATCGATTATTCAAAAGAGTTTGATCTGCCAGTCTTCATCTCTAATGTCACTCTACTTGCTAATATTAGTGTCATATTCAGCTGAATCATCAGATTCATTGCTATTGTAGTTAATAATCCACTCGCAAACCTGCTGAGTGGCTTCTTTACCAAAGAGATGTGAGCATTTACTCATATTGATTGATAGGCAATAGATCAATGAAAAATCCGCACAGGACAAAGAGTGCCAACATGGCATGTAAACAAACCATTTGAGAACGAGGTTGAGATAAGACTGAGTAATTCTCATAAATGACCGAATAAGAACACTCCATTCTAGTTACGAGTATACTTGTGAATATAGTGGAATGGGGTGATAAGGTTGGATGAAGTTTATGAGTATTCTCGCAAATGGGGTAGAAAGAGTTAAATGTACATGTGGTTGTCAGAGGCCTTGATTTATAATCTGATTCAAAAGATTTGCAGGAGAATGGGAACAGAAGCTATGTTAACTTCAGGGTAAAGACCTAGATGGACACCTCAGTGGGGACTTAGAACAGGTGCCCTCTGGATTACTATTAGAACAGACATGCTAACATTCTAATCATGAAGCTTTTCTTGTTCTCTGCTGTTTATGCAGACTTTCAATTCTTAGTGAGACCCCCAAAATTCTGTCATGTTTGGTTAAACTCCACTCTTGCTGACCAGGCTCAGTCTTGAGCCAGTTTGATCAAGGCTGAGCCTGGTCAGTAGTGTCAAGACTGACCAGGAAACTCTTTGTCTTTGTCTGTTAACTGAATGGGCAGAGTAGGTGCCCTGTTCTTCATGCCCCATTAATGTGATACGATTTTGATTTGGTCAGTATTTGTTTTGGCATCAATGTTTGTGTATTTCTGTTAGCAGACATGCATTCATGTATGAGTGAGTTTTGTTAGAGTGTGCATGTTCATGTGGTGTGTGCCTAAGTGGAAATTCCTGAATTGTTACATTCAAACTAAACACAGTAAATATGTGATGACAGATTACCATGACCGCTAAAGACAAAGGGGTTTATCCAAACACCGCTACTGTACCATGCAATGTCAACATCAACATCCAACGGAACAGATTCGGTCCAGTTTTTCAGAACCTGCCCTATGACTTCTCAGTTGATCGCACAGCTCAGTCTGGTACCGTTATTTCTCGGATCATCAGTGCTTCTGATGCTGACCAGGTATGTATCCTTTCTGCAGATTTCTTGTAATGAAAATATGTGTTTGTGCTTGTGTGGTTTTTTATTGTGTGCTTTAGTGTGCATGTTATTTTTGTACAAGTATCCTTATCCCTAAACATATACGTATACAAAGTATGATATGTTTTTATCAATGTGTATGTGCTTGTGAACAGTGCTGAGTATATTCTTAACAAAGCCACTTAAAAATGTAAAAAGAGGTTTAAAAAAAATTGACTTGTTGATAATTTTGTCTTTTTAAATAAAAGGGATTTAAAATTTTTATTTCCTGGCATCAAAAGAGCCTTACAGTGTTTTAAACATCTTCTCATAGAAGCAATAATATTTCCTATGTATGTATGTTTGTCCGTCGTGTCCGATGATGACCTCCAAAACAGCAGAGGAGGCAGCTGCTGTTTTGGAAACTGGGCAGAAATTTGATTATAGTGGAGATGCCTTGCCCACAGTACATCCCCACTCTCTCGGCCAAGTGGGCATAAGGACAGTCAGCGTTGGAGATGTTTTCCAAAGGCCAACCAGCCCCCAGGGCTGCAGCACATAAGGACTGTGCGAGTCAAGCCTCCTAGTCAGAGAGTCATAGTCGATCACTAAAGACTAAGCTGTAAAGTGGAATTCCATGAGTGGGAAAGCCACTGGTCATACAGCCTCTCACTTTGCTGTTGCCCCCAGCGTCAATGGTTTAATCAAGAACTGTGGTAAAGCCCAGGCGCTGACGGCACTAATATTATGTGAAGTAATATAATTTCATACACATCAGACCAGACCCTGTAAATCATTTCCAATTTTACATGGTTAAAAACAAATGAAACTTAAATTTTTAAAGTAGACTATGATGAGCAATACTAACTGCAATGATATGTTTTCTGTAAGTTCAAATGACAAGGGAATATGTTTTTGTTTGTTTGTTTTGGACTTTAAAAATATGATTTTTATCTTTGAACCCCCCCCCCCCCCCCCCCCCGATATTTTGTATAATTTAAAGTAAATTGTACTTGTAAATGTGCCTCCTTTTCTGTATGTGTGTGTGTGTGTACGAGTATGAGTATGGGTACCTGTTGTCTGTATGTGTTTGTGTCTGTATCTGTGCGTGTGTATTTATGTATCATTTGTTGTGGATGTGCAGGGAGAATTTGGCAATGTGAGGTACGAAATTGTGACCAAGGATGTGGCAGGTCTGGTTGCCATTAACCCAAACAGTGGAGAATTGACCCTCACAGGAAACATAGTGGGAACTTCCACCTTGCAGGTCAGTCTCCAGCACTGGGTGAGGGAGGGGGAAGGAAGGGGAGGAGAAGAGAGAGAGAGGGGAGGGGTGTTGGGATAGTCTTAACAGTTTTCAACTGCTCTACTTTTGGTCTGTCTTCATTCAGTCTGTCTTCATTCTGCCTTTTTTGCTGACCTAACTATGATTCCCTGAAGGTGTGTGTTTACACAGGTGAATATATGTGTGTGTGTGCATGCACGCGCGTGCGTGTGTGTGCATGCATGTGTGCTTCCATGTACGTATTCGTGTGAATGAATAGCTTGTGTAATGGGGCAGATCAACCAGACTGCGCAAAGTCTGAGGCCTTGGCCCAAGGGGAATAGAAAGTGGATGACAATGGATATTTCAGGTCAGTTAACAAGAGGTGAAACATGAAACCATCTTTTCCTGGTGCGTTTTAGATTGGTAGGTTGCAACAGTTGCGTTACCCCTAGTCACTAGTTCAAAACAGCAACAACAAAAATGTTACGTTTACCCTTTTGCATTTGGTTTCATCCGACCCTGGCAAAACATTGACTCTGGAAGTCATCTCATCTTCTTTGTGCAGTTTACAGTCCGTGCCTATGACACTGGAGGAAAAGATGCGTACGAGTTGGTTACCCTCAAGGTGAATCAGAACCTGGGAACGCCAACCATCTCATCGCCTGGTCAGGGCAGCAACTATAAGGCCACTACTCGAATCCTGGAGACGCGGGCAGTGGGAGACGTTTTCTACACTGTCAATGCCGCTGACAGTGACCCCGCCGTAAGTCATGTACAGTCATGTTATTGTTGGCTAGGATTTTGGAGGCAGATCTTCCAATGATGATTACAGTGAAAGAAGTATTAGCAGCTGCAGCAGATTTCTTGTCATACACACCACATGTGCACATGCACTCAACACAATGTTTCACATCACAAACATACACTCCTGTACACACACACACACACACACACACACACACACACACACACACACACACACACACACACACACACACACACACACACACACACCTAAGAATTTGACATGAATTGGAAGATGCACATCAACCAAATGATAACTGAAGCTAGGAAAAGACTTAATTTCCTAAAGATAATAAGTTCTCAGGCATGGAGTCAAGACACTACGACTCTGATACATCTGGCTTTGTCCTTGGTACGTTCAAAATTAATATACGGACAAGAAGTTTATTTTTCTGCTGCAGATTATCTACTTAAAAAATTACAAAGTCTAGACAGTAAAGCAGTAAAGATAGCTCTTGGTGTTCCGGCTCATGCAAATACAGCTAATACTTATAAAGAAGCTCATTTATTATCTCTTTCTGATCAGCGAAAACTGTCAGTATCAAAATATGTGGTTCGTAGTATCTCTATTCCAAATTCAGTAAAAGAGGAAATATTTATTAATCAAGACACTGATTTTCCTAAACGGGCACGCAATATTTCATTTCTGCAGCCAATTAAAAATTATACAGACACATTTATGAAGGAAAATGACATCGATATATCAACAATTCCAATTTTACCGATTGTTCCACAATTACCTCCTTGGGAACATATTTCAGCTAAATTTGACATTGACTACACGGAAATAAAGAAAAATGATCAAAATCTTCTCACCGTTGATGTAAAAAGTCACTTAGAAAATAATTATTCTAATCACTTAAAAGTGTATACTGACAGATCTGTATTAGAAACAGGCAAAAGTGGTGCTGCATATGTGGTTCCGACTTTAAAAGTTAAAAAATCTTTTCATTTAGGACAACATTTTTCTATTTTTACTTCTGAATTATTTGCAATTCTTATGGCTTTGAATTTTTTGTCTGATACTGCTATTGATGTTTGCCAAATTCTGTTTTGCGTTGACTCAAAGGCAGTGTTAATGGCATTAAAGTCATGGCATGGTAAAATAAGGAATGATATTGTATTTGAGATAAAATTCCTGATACATTCTATTGCAAGCAGAGGCATCAGCATAACTTTTTGCTGGATCCCCTCTCATTGTGGAATTTATTCGAATGAGCTGGTTGATTCTTTGGCAAAACAAGGTGCCTCTGAATACAGTACTGAAGTGTTTGATTCTAATCTTGCATTGTCGTCTTATGAAATTCATTCTAAGTTAATGAAATGCATACATTCAAAGATTATAGAAAAACATAATCAGCAGTTTCCTTGCCCACGGAAATTAGAAATTCTAATACATAAACTGAGATTAAATGCATGGAATACCAAATATTCAAAAAATGTAACATGTTGTTGTTCTATTCCACTTTCAGTCCACCATTTGTTGTTTGATTGCCCAATTCCTCTTGACATGTATAAAAGGAGAGGTTTAGATATTCATAAGAAATATGCCACTAGTCAAGAAGTTTTATATGACTCTCAGCAATTCATAGTGTCAGTTGCTGAAGTCATATATTCTTCACCTGTAAAACCTTTACTGTAATTACATATATATATATAATATATATATATATATATATATATATATATATATATGTATATATATATATTTATTTATATGTATATACATATATATATATATTTATATATATGTATATATTTATATACTTATGTGTGTGTGGATGTGGGTGCGTGTAGGAGAGAGAGAGAGAGAGAGAGAGAGAGAGAGTGAGAGAGATGCGGTGTGTAATAATAGGTACTTTGGTATGAATGTGGGTGTGTCTAAATCACCATGTAGTGAATGGACATTAAACAAAACAAAACAAACAAAACACACACACACACACATTTATACATATATGCACACAGGCACACAACACAAGCACATGCATGCCCACCAGCCTGCTGCTCACTTGTTTGCAAGCACACATGCACACACACACACATGCACACACACACACATGCACGCACGCGCGCGCGCACACACACACACAACACACACACACACACACACACACACACACATCTCTCTCTCTCTCTCTCTCTCTCTCTCTCTCTCTCTCTCTCTCTCTCTCTCTCTCTCTCTCTCTCTCTCTCTCTCTCTCTCTCTTTTCCACCCCCTCCCCTCAGCGGACGGGATAGCCTAGTGGTTAGAACATTGCGCTCGCAATCTGATGGCCCAGGTTCGAATCCTGTTCAAGGGCATTTTTTCCCCTGGAATTAACTTCAGTGCCGACTCCACTCTCCCCAAAAGTTCTTCAGATGAGACTATAAACCGAGACCCTTTGTGTGAATGCATGCAGAACACCTTGTGCACATGTTAAATCCTGTTCCGCTTTTTGAAAGACTAGGTCATTGTGTGCCAGTGGGAACAGATGACAAAATGTACACAACCGCATACACATGGGGACTGGATATATAAAAGCACATGAGTGTTAAATAAGCACACACACACATAGACACGCATACACTCACACAAACATGCACACACAAACACACACACAAACACACACACAGTGTACCATTTCAAAATAAAACTTTGATTTTGGTTTTCTCACACACAGACCCACAACCAACACACACATGCATGCACACATGCACTCACACATGCACACATGCACCCCCCCCCCCCTTCCCTCCCTCCCCTCCCACACAAATACTCACACATGACCTTCCCCAGTCCTACCCCTACCTCCTTACATAGTACCTACCAGTGACTTGCATAGTTTGCCTTGTCACTCACGGATGATGATGTTGGTGTTTGCAGGCGCCGTTCAACACACTGTCCTTCTTCCTGTCAGATAATCAGCCCATTGCAAGCAGGTATTTCCAGGTGAACTCAGATGTCAATGGTCAGGGACGGGTCTCTTTGCGCTCTTCTGTTCTGAGTGACTCTGCGCAACAGTATGAGGTCAGATTTATAAATTACATGTGTGTGTGTCTATATTAAGTCTCTTTTGTTTTGGCTTGTATTGTGTTGTGTGCTATGTCACTTTAAGTCACGGCAGATTTCTCTGCATGAAATTAGGGCTGCTCTCCCTGGGGAGAACACAGCACGTTGCCACAAGAGCAGTGCCACCCATCATTTTTTGTTTCTTTACCTGTCTGCCTGTGTATTTCTTTCCGTATTAGAGTGGCTTTTCTCTACAGAATTTTGCCAGGAACAACTCTCTTGTTACTGTGGGTTCTTTCACGTCTGCTAACTATGTTTATTACATAGGACCTCAGTTTATTGTCTCATTGGGGGGAAAGTTTTGGGACCCAATGAGGATCGAACCACCACGCACTTTGAACCCAGACTTTCTGCTTTCTAGGCAGGTGCATTACCTTTAGATCACCGATCCAGTATTTTGGGGGGGTTTCGTTTATGGTTTTTTATGTTTTGGGTTTGTTGGTTTGTTTCTTTTGGGGAGGAGGGGTTTGGTTGCTTTTAGGTTATATTTTTTGTTCTTGCTTGTAAAGCAATAAACATGTCTCTGTGTGTTTGTGTGCACATGTGTGTGCACATGTACATGGACTTCTTTGTGTAGGCATGTGTGTGTGTGTGTACGATTGCATGCATGTGTCTGCACATAATTATGTGTGCACATGTACATGGACTTATTTGTGCAGGCATGTGTGTGTGTGTGTGTGTGTGAAATGTGTGTGTGCTTTGAGTTACAAGTGTGTCCTGAAAAGACAGAAACTAGGAAATGATATGCTCACTGATTAAAATTACAGTAAAGTAAAGAGTAAACTCTCCCACACACAAAAAAAGACAAGCAGTCTAGGGAAAACAAACCAAGAACTCACCCGATACATTTCAATAAGGTATAAAGACAATACTTAGCAGAAGGGGTGGGGGAAAATATCTAAAGGTTTTTCGCTCCCAGGTACGCATCGGGGTCCGCGATGGAGGCTCTCCTGCAAAAACGGCCACTGCAACAGTGACGCTGACTGTGAATGTGTACCGCAACCAGCACACTCCCCAGTTCATCAACGTCAATGGTTATGACAAAACCATCACTGAGAGCGAACCTATCAACAGCGAGATCTCCAGGGTGACAGCTACTGACAGCGATGAAGTGGTAAACCGTTGTTGATTGTTTATTCTTTGGTTGTGTTTGTGTTAAGACTCTGCTGAGCTTTGATTGCTTCTGTAGTTTGTGTGAGGATCAGGAGATGGTGTGAGAGATGCATACATAAGTGTTTTCACGCGCATGCATGCACACACACACACTCGCACACACACGCACACACACGCACACATGCTTATATGCAACATACTCATACATGCACAGGCACATACATGCACGTGCACACGCATGTGTGCATGCACACACACACAGAATCTTTCATGCTTGTGCATGTACATACAAACAAACACATATTATGCATGTTGACACACACATGCTCTCTCTCTCTCTGTCTCTGACTCTCTCTCTCTTTCTCTCTTTCTCTCTCTCTCACACTCTACATATTGTTTTCATGTTGCAGTTATACAAGTATGATTCATTGTTCTACCACTGAACAATAAAACACATGGTTATAAATGTTCAAATGAAGTTAAGCAATGCCCCATTTGTAAAGACCAAATAGAGAATGAAGAACACTTCTATTCAATTGTCCTGTATATAAAGATTTGAGAAGAAAGTGTCTCAAAGATTCAAAAAGACTTCCTTTGCATATGCTACTCAAAGCTGCAATAACTACTGACATACAGTTTATCACAAATTATTTTTCATGCAATCAACAGAAGAAACAAGATAATTTTCTAGAAATTGATTCTTATGTTAATGAGTATTACATTCAAAACATTGTCGATTATGATGCACATGAATTGTTTTGATATGAATATCTAAGATATGACTGAGGTAATTTTCTTGTTTTATTAGTGCTGATACATTATTTCATATATACATACATACCTTGATAGTGATATGGTTATAACATTTGTGTCACATGCACACTCTGTATGCCCACCATTCTTTTGTATTGTGGCCTAAGGCCAATGTCCAGTGAAAGTCTGAAGTCTTTCCCTCACTCTCTCTGCATCTTTCTTTTGCTACTTCAGATGCATACAGTTGCATTTACAGGCATCAAATCTTATTCAGCTATCAAGAATAGGGAGATAGTATAAATGAATCAGGAAAATGTCGCACATAAAACAGGATCTCTTATTGCGAAGAATGGAGAGAGAAAAAAAAGTGAATAACAAAACAAATATGATAACAAAGGCAAATAATATACACACAAATGCATTCAGCATCACTGTCCCATTGGTACTGTCAGTAATGCAGTTGCTGCACTTTGTTCCCAGGGCACCTTTGAGAAAGTGACCTACTCTCTCGTTGGTGACGGAGACTCCCCTGCCTACTTCCAAGTGGACTCCAACTCAGGCGCCATCACCCTGACAAGGTCTCTCTCCGGCACACAGCAAAAATACTATGTGGTCAGTAGATTATTGGTGTTCCTTTTGTATCTCTATTTGTTGTCTATGAACAATGGTCAGTAGATTACTGGTGTTCCTTTTGTTGTCTATGAACAATGGTCAGTAGATTACTGGTGTTCCTTTTGTTGTCTATGAACAATGGTCAGTAGATTACTGGTGTTCCTTTTGTTGTCTATGAACAATGGTCAGTAGATTGCTGGTGTTCCTTTTGTTGTCTATGAACAATGGTCAGTAGATTACTGGTGTTCCTTTTGTTGTCTATGAACAATGGTCAGTAGATTACTGGTGTTCCTTTGTTGTCTATGAACAATGGTCAGTAGATTACTGGTGTTCTTTTGTTGTCTATGAACAATGGTCAGTAGATTGCTGGTGTTCCTTTTGTACCTCTGTTTGTTGTCTATGAACAATAGTCAGTAGATTACTGGTGTTCCTTTTGTTGTCTATGAACAATGGTCAATAGATTGCTGGTGTTCCTTTTGTTGTCTATGAACAATAGTCAGTAGATTACTGGTGTTCCTTTTGTACCTCTTTTTGTTGTCTATGAACAATGGTCAGTAGATTACTGGTGTTCCTTTTGCTATATATGAACAATGGTCAGTACATTACTGTTGTTCCTTTTGTATCTCTTTTTGTTATCTATGAACAATGGTCAGTAAATAACTGTTGTTCCTTTTGTACCTCTGTTTGTTGTCTATGAACAATAGTCAGTAGATTACCGGTGTTCCTTTTGTTGTCTATGAACAATGGTCAGTAGATTACTGGTGTTCCTTTTGTTGTCTATGAACAATGGTCAGTAGATTACTGGTGTTCCTTTTGTTATCTTTGAACAATGGTCAGTAGATTACTGGTGTTCCTTTTGTTGTCTATGAACAATGGTCAGTAGATTACTGGTGTTCCTTTTGTTGTCTATGAACAATGGTCAGTAGATTACTGGTGTTCCTTTTGTTGTCTATGAACAATGGTCAGTAGATTACTGGTGTTCCTTTTGCTATATATGAACAATGGTCAGTACATTACTGTTGTTCCTTTTGTATCTCTTTTTGTTATCTATGAACAATGGTCAGTAAATTACTGTTGTTCCTTTTGTACCTCTGTTTGTTGTCTATGAACAATAGTCAGTAGATTACCGGTGTTCCTTGTGTTGTCTATGAACAATGGTCAGTAGATTACTGGTGTTCCTTTGTTGTCTATGAACAATGGTCAGTAGATTACTGGTGTTCCTTTTGTTGTCTATGAACAATGGTCAGTAGATTACTGGTGTTCCTTTTGTTGTCTAAGAACAATGGTCAGTAGATCACTGTTGTTCCTTTTGTATCTATTTTTGTTGTCTATGAACAATGGTCAGTAGATTACTGCTGTTCCTTTTGGACCTGTTTGTTGTTTACCTTGAACAAAGGTTAGATTACTGTTATTCCATTTGCTGTTCTTCATGAACAGTAGTAAGTAAATTGGTTGGCTGCGCTAAAACTAGTATCAAATGTTTTGGATTGACATTTCAAATCAAAGACTAAAAAATAAATCACAGTTGTTGAGCGAGAGACACTCTAAATGCACAGCAATTGGTTCTGGTTTGTGCTCAAATGAAAACAGCACATTGTGTTGGGCTAGAGACCAGTTTCAAGGCATTTCCACAGAGATCATATCTGGTTTGTGCTCACCTTGTCATTTTCTGAAATGTACAGGTACGTGTATTGGCCTCAGACAATGGCACCCCTGCACGAGTCAACCAGACAGCAGTGATAGTGACTGTGGACAAGAATCTGAGGACACCAGAGTGGGTTGGGTCAACATCATACCAGAAGACCATTTTGTCCATCCAGAAACTGGGGGAAGCGATCATCACATTGAGTGCTATAGATCGTGACTCCACGGTGAGTTTCCAGCATCAGTGTTCCATGTAGTGTGTGTGTGTTGTGTGTGTGTTGTGTGTGTGTTGTGTTTGTGTGTGTATGTGTGTGTATGAGTGTGTGTGTTTGCGTGTGTGTGTGGTTTGTGTGTGTATGAGTGTGTGTGTGTGTTGTGTGTGTATGTTTGTGTGTGTGTATGTTTGTGTGTGTGTGTAAGAGTGTTTGTTTATGTCAATAAGTGTACCTGCATAAAGCCTATATGATATGTGCTGATTCTTCACCAACATGTTTGTGGTCTGTTTTTACTTTTGCAGGCTCCCTACAATGAAATAGAGTTCTTTGCCACAGACACCCAGAGCTCTGTGTTCAACTGGTTCCAGTTTGATCCTCAGTCTGGCAACATTTCTGTCAAAACTCCTCTATCTGAGCATCCAACCAAAGAGACACGCTTTACCGTGAGTATTGGGTTACAGTCTGATTTTACCAGATGGATAGATAGAAAGTGATGAGAGATGAAGTTTCTTTACTTCATGGAAATGTGATTACTGATGGCTTTTTATTTTACACGGCTAACTTCCATTCTTCTATGTTCTTTGGCTTGAATTCTGAAGTTAACCACTGCTGATAGTTTTGTGTCTGCAGAGATTTTCTCATCATACTCTGCCTTCATGGATGATGTCTGAACACGCCAGTGTGCATGTGTATTTAATTTTGTCATCTGTTCCTACCAGCCTGTGACTGGTCACTGACACTGTCCAAAGGTGGAAGCAGCAAGCTTAACATGTGCGCAAAATTGTCTGCACATGTTGTGTAGTCTAGTCCTGCACAGGAACCTAGTTTGACAGCTCATTTGAAGGACAGGAGTGGGGTTGGAATTGACACAATATTACCTCCAATGATCTTCCAGACTTTGGGGAAGCTAGTGAGATTTGAACTCATGACCCTTGGGTCAAATGTCTGGATTGATGAGGTTGAATGGGCTGGGCCTGACTTGATGGGCACATAACGGCAGCACAGCACGTTTTCACTCATATAATAATAATAATAATAATAATGATAATGATAATAATGTATGGAATTTATATAGCGCTGAATCTTGTAAAGCAACAAATCATAGCGCTCAGATTTTTTTGTTGAGGATAATGGAATAAGCACTCATGTGCTTTTTTTTACATCCAGTCCCCGTGTGTATGCAGTTTTGTAAATTTTATCATCTGTTCCCACCGGCACACAATGGCCTACTCTTTCGAAAAGCAGAACAGGATTTAACATGTGCGCAAGATATTCTGCATGCGTTCGCACATGGGACCTCGGTTTATAGTCTCATCCAAAGGACAGACAACACTAGTTGCTGTCTCAGCGTTTGACAAAGAAGGAATACCTGGTCTGCGCAACACATTTTCGCTCATATGACAGACATCAATGAGTTGCTGTCTGAGCACTTGATGGAGAAAAAATGTCTGGTGTCCTAGCCACTCATCCAACCTGGCCTCACAGATATGTACGGTCACACTTTTGCTGTTGGCTGGCCGAAGGGGTTTCATTTTCCACAGGATAGGGACCGATAATCTCCCTTCCTCCTCAAGTATCATTTATTCCTTTTGTCTATTTGGATTTTTTGTGTGTGGAATAGTTGCTTTGGCTGGTTGTTTTTATGTGTTTTTTGGTTGTTTTTTTGTATGGGGAAGGATGGCTGTTAAGGTTGATGATTAATGTCATGTGTGATGATGATGGATTTTGTTAAGTCAGATGGCAGCTATACATGTGGATGCAGCATTTAAACTAGAAAGGGTGCTAGACAAGCTTGTGAAGATGTGTTGGCTCTGAGGAAAATAGAGAGGCCTGTTGAGTGAGGGGTGGGTATCCTAACACCCACTTACAGAAGTCATAGAATTGTAGATAAGAAGCTTGAAATATAAATATGAAGCTATTGGATCCTAAATGTAGCAGACTGTGTATCAACTTCTTTGCAATTAAATGGGTGTTTATTTGGGTCCAAGAGCTGATGTGTGTGTTTTGTTTTGTTCTTCGACCCCCCCCCTCCCCCCCATCACACACCAATCACTCTTTCCCATTTTCTTTTTTCCCAATGCTGCAATCACACCTAGGGGGTGTGAAAACTTTGCTGAGCTTTATAAAGCCTTTGTTTGTTCATTGATTCAGGCATTTATTTATTTCATTTTGTTTTCAGTGGCAAATGGGTGTTCGAGACAAAGGCACTCCACCAAAGCAACAAGCTTCTTTCGCCTCTGTCGTCGTGGATGTTGTGTACAACAGTTTTGCCCCCACTTTCACTAACTGTCCCACTGCACCTCAGGTGTTGTCAGAAACAAGGAGCGTGGGATCACCTGTCTACACTTTCAGTGCATCTGACAGCGACAGCAGGGTAAATACCGCTCTTTGCCTGTGTATGGTTTTCTTTGACTTGGTTGTATGTGGGTGCATGATGGGGATTTTTGTTGTTGGTCTTTTTGTTGTTGTTGTCTTTTGTTCCTCCACTACAGTGGCAAGGGTCACTAATGGTGAGATTTTTGCGTATGCAATCATTTTTTATTTGTCTTATTTTTATTTCCCACTATTTAAGGTAGCTGCATTCCGACTTTGGGGATACATTTTGGAATTAAAAATGCCAATTTTTGCCAGGATTGTTGCCAGGTACCTCCATGCTCTTTCTGATTTTCAAATGTCTAAGGATTTCTTTGACATGCACAAGTCTGTAAACACAGGGATTCCATTGGGTCTAGAGTCTCCTCAGAAAGGCTTGACAGTCAGTTTGACTCTCCCATCAAACTTGGAAGAAAAGGCAAGGCTGGGAATCGAACCCAGAACCACACGGTTTACTAGTTAGGCAGGTGAACATCTTAACTGTATTGCCACCTTCCTTTTTGAGTATGTGCATATGTGTGTGTATGTGTTGTGTGCGTGCATGCACCTGTGTGTATGTATGCACATGTGTAACTGTTCTCTGTGAATGGGCGTGCGTGCGGGTATGTGTGTGTGTGTGTGTGTGTGTTGTGTTTTGTACATCATGTGTGATTGTTCAGTCTGTGTCTGTATTGTGAATACTCTTCTTTTTTCTTTTTACACCTGATAAAGCCTTAGTTAGTGAAAAAGTATACTTTTTTTTTTTATACAACTGTATGCATGGTAATATATAAATTGTTCAGTTTTTTCATATTCTTTTATACATAAATGTTTGTTTATTTATCTATCACATGTGACATTATATATTACTGTGTGTTTTTATGTCTGTCTGTCTGAATGACTAACCCGACTAACTAAGTGATATACTTTCATGCATCCACTCATCTTTCTATCTGTCTGTCCGTCCGTTCGTCCATATCTATCTATCTATCTATCTATCTATCTATCTGTCTATCTGTCCATCTATCTATATCTATCTATCTATATCTATCTGTCTATTTGTCTCTCTGTCTCTCTGTCTGTCATGTCATTTGTCTCTCTGTCTGTCTGATTAACTGACTAAGTGTCTCTGTCTATCCGTCTATCTTGTCATTTGCTATAAGCTTTATTTTCCATATTTGTGGTGACTACCAGTGTTAACACACACACACACACACATGTATGTATGTGTGTGTGTGTGTGTGTATATATATGTATATATATATATATATATATATATATATAGATCTATAGATAGATATATATATAGATATATACACACATATGTTATATTGGTTTTTAAAGTTACCAAAACAAATGCGTACAAAAGAGACTTTCTTTTTTTAAATTTTTTATACAGGCTCCCTTCAACACCATTGGGTTTCGCATCATCGGGGATGACAAGGGGGCTAACCTCTTCAGCCTTCAAGACGTGCCAGGCTTCCCCAATCAGAAGCAAGTGTTGGTGGCTGGAGACTTGGCTGCAGATAGCACAGAAAAGTACATGGTAAGCTGCCACAGCCAGTTCATTCTTCTTTGTCTGTCATTTATTTTTTATGCCTGTATTTAGCTTAGCTGGCCATCACAATAAACATATTGCAAATTAGCTTTCCTACTTTGAAGGAGACAAAACATAAAAACTCACAAGACACACTGACAGTCATTGATTCTTTCCTTTCAGGGTTTTGTTTCTTTTTTTATTTATTTATTAAATAATTTATTTTGAGGATAATGGAATAAGCGCTCATGTGCATTTTTACATCCAGTCCCTGTGTGTTTAAAGTGTAGTATGTGGAAAGTAATTTGTTCAGTGTCTACATCCCTTGAAAGTTGAGTATCTTGAGATTTAAACGGAAAGGAAAAAAAATTAATGTAATAAAAGTTGTGCTCTCTTTTTTCATGCGATAATGAACTGCAGTGAAAGTTGCCAACTTTCTGGCAAATGTTGTGATGACATGGCTATAACTGTCATTCCCAGGTGCGGATTGTTGCTGAGGACAAAGGCTCCCCTTCCCTGACAGGGACGTGCGTCATCACTTTCAGCATCGACCACAACCTTGTCCAGCCAACGTTCACCGGCACCCCTTTCAGTGCAACTGTTTCTGAGTGTGCAGCTTTCGATGCTTCAGTCCTCAGCGTTACAGCTCAGGACACTGACAAATTTGTGAGCATTTTTTTTGGGTGTATTGCAGTCTGCCTATCAAAAACGGAAATGGAAAACCTCTTTAAATGATTTCGATAGTTACTATTTTGCATCATTTTCATGGAGGATCTAGAAAGAAACTGATTACCCCTAGTTGTTGTTTGACTAATGAAGTTAAATTTTGAAAGTCCAGACAGACAGGCAGGCAGATAGATGAGTGACTGACCAACCACCCAACCAAACCACCTACTTAATACCTTCTACCTACTTACCTACCTACCCAGAGACTGTTTTCTCCCTAACTCCCCAAAATGTACATCAGGAAATGGCAGCAGCTGTGCTCTGTAGAAAGACGCTTCCGTGATTCACACTTTTATGTTCCCTGTCCTCAGTGGAGTGCTTATTGTCATTGCTGTTCAACTCGTGTATCACTAGGATGGTCCTGTGACTGCTTTTGTGCCTGCTAAGATTAAGCCAGAGATGATAGAACTTTTTTGCTTCATGCTGTTCCATACCTAAGACAAGCCAGTACTGTTGATCAGGTCTAAAGCAAGCACTGTTGTTTTCAGGCTCCCTTCAACGCGATGACCATTTCGGCGGCACACCAGTATTTCTATGTGGCACCCAGCAGCAATGGAGTGGGCGAAATCCGTGTCAGAAGAGATCTTACTGATGGCACCACTGCTCAGAGTTTTACAGTGAGTGAGCTTGCAGACTCTTGGAAATCCTTATTTCTTGGTGGTATTTTGTTGTTGTTTTTTTCTTCAGATCTCCTGATGTGTCAACTGTAATCTTTGACTTTGTTAGAATTTAACATCCTCCTTTTTGCTTTAACTGTTATCTCTCTGATTCCTTCTCAGTAGGTTTTTTGTTGTATAGTCTTTCTGGTGTTTTGTGTTATTTTCCTGTTGTTGTTTTTTCTTCAGCAGTTACTGTATTTACTTTTCTGATTATGATATAGGAGCATTGACAGGGTAAAGACTATTTAAGTGTTAAAAGAGAGAGAAGTTTCTCTGTGTATTGATTGTATTGTATTTAACAGACATGCCTACACTTTTTGCATTCAAGAATGAACATGTGCCCACCACAAACAAGTACAAACACATGCGCACTGTCGCAAACAAGTATATTCACTTGACCCATTTATGTGCACACAGACACAGACATACAGGTATACACACTCGGTCATAATCACACACACACTCACACACACACACTCACACACACACACACACACACACATACACACACACGCACTCTCTCTCTCTCTGTCTCTCTCTCTTTTGCTCTGCCTTTGTCTTTTTCTTCCTTTCACTTACTCGCTCACTCACTTTTACACACACTACCATTGGTAAAACACTTAAATTCATATATACAAATTTCACATCTGTACATGTGTGTGAATTGATATACTGTTATATGGAAGTAGATTAAAAGGGGGGTGATTAGGGTGCCAGACTTATGATCTGAAGGAGTCTGTAATGGACGTTATAGCCAAGTGTTTGAGGTCAGTCCTTGGGATCCATGAAATTGTGGGTTCGAATCTCAGCAGCAGGGTCTGGTGAATCAAAGTGAGGGATGTTTTCAATCCCCCAGGTCACTTTAAGTGCCGATCTGCCAGTGCCTTTATTCCCATCGTGTATATGCATATATAGAAGATCAAATATGCACGTTTAAGATCCCGTCATTCATGTCAATGCTCAGTGGGTTACAGAAACACAAACATACCCAGCCTACATCCTGTACCCCCCCCCCCCCCCCCCCCCAAAAATAAAGATCTGCTCTGAAATTGGGATGTGTCTGCTGAGGCCAGTTGGCAGGCCTCCTGCAGAGTCACAAGCACAAGAGAGGACTAGACCCTGTGCATCCCACCCTGTAAAAAAAGGTAGAGAAGAGAAGAGAAGGTGTCTGAAGGTGCATCTTTGCATTGTTGCGGACCTGTGGGGGTTTCTCCAGTGGAGTTTACTTACATTGGCTCTGACACCATTCCCAAAAGCCAGTCCTTCAGATGAGGCCACAGAGCCAGCTGTAGTGTGTGAAGGCAGACATAACATAGTGTGTTCATGTTAAAAATCAGTCTGTCTTTGGTAGAGGAGTGGGCCAGCCCAGCCATGGCTGGTGGCATGGCTGACACCAGCGCTTTCAAAGCATCTGCATCCAGTAGAGGGAAGGAAGGGCTGTGCCCACTTCAGCTTGTCCATCAGACACTGCAGTCCGTGTGCTGCTTCATTCTCTTCTTGGGCAGTTCAGTGGAATCTAACAATCTCAATCATATATATATATATGTTTACTTTAGTTTTGTTTCTTTTTGTCTGACTTGAAAGTGGGGACTGAATTGATTGTGGTTGTGTGATTGTAAACACATGGGTTGTGTGGTTTCTTGAGGCAAAGCTTGTCTGTGGCAGTTCCCAGTGACAGTGACAGATGGCGGTGGCAAAAGCAGCACGGAGTCTGTGACAGTGAACATTCAGCGTAATCGCAACCAGCCCAGCTTTCTTGACGTCACTAACAGCAACTTTGTGGTGTCTGTGGATGACAACATTCAAAATTCAGCTACTGTCTACACAGCTTCTGCCACTGATGGTGACAGCACCGTTCCCAACAACTTGGTGAGGAGTTTAGTGTGCAGCAGCACTTTTCTTTCTTTCCTTTGTCTAGCTTTTGTTTCTCCTGACTGTGGGATTAGGTGCCATGTTAGAGGATGTGGGGTGGGGGAGTGGGAGAGAGAGTGTGTGTGTGTTTGCTCACATATCCTATGAAGAGGTAAGCACATGTTTGTTTTGTTTTCTCTCTCACTGTGTGTGTGCACGTGCGTGCACATCCATGCGCATGTGCATGCAAGTTTGTGTGTGTATGTGTACATGTGACAAATGAATGTTTGTGTGCTCTTTGGTAAAAATTGTGAATAACTGTGAAAAATATACATATATACACAAGTATAGTCTGCATAATTTGTCTTTAAATTTTATGTATCTTTTTTTGTCTTCATCTCTATCTTTTGTGTGAACAGCTATTTCTCAGAAATAAAAGGAAAGATTTCAAAGCTTTTTTTTTTCATTGTGACTGAAAAATAAAAACTGCTGGCCTTAATCTCATGTTTAAGGCTACAAGGTTACATGATCCAGAAAAGTGAAACAAGATCATTTGTTGCTGATTTCTGACAGCCATGAGCGACCTTTGGAAGCTTGACCTTCACATGGAATATCAAAACATGGAGCGCTGAACCCGAGACGTAACTTTGACATGATGATGATTATAACGTTAATAATAATGATGATGATGATGCTAATACAGTAATGATGATGATGATGATAATGATGACAATAATAATAATAAAAAAAAGAAATGATGATGATGGATATTTCTAGACCGCTTGGCTTCCCCTTTGCAAAGGTAGCTTAAAGTGCTAACATAAAAACCAGTCCTGATTGTGTTTGTCTTGGTCAGGAAGAGATTTTGCCTTGTCCTTACCAACACCGTGTATTGTCCACTCAAGTTGTCTGTTGGGTTTTTGTGTTTTCCAGGCTCGGTTTTCACAGGTGACCTACGAACTGCTGGGCGACCCAACAGCCCTGGCGTACTTTGTGATAAACCCCTCCACGGGTGTGATCAACACAAGACAGTCCATCCTCAGTCAGGCCGTCAACACTTACAATGTAAGGTTTCACCATTTGTCAGTGTGTGTGTGTGTGTGTGTGTGGTGTGTGTGTGTGTGTGTGTGTGTGTGTGAGAGGCAGAGAGAGAGAGAGGCATTTTATTTCATTCACTTTCAGAATCATAAAGATCCATGCATATATTTTTTTTTAAACCAACCTTTTTCTCCCATTCATATGTGTCCTGAACAATGTAGGCATATAGACAGAGAAGCATATGCCCATGCATTTAGTTGTGGCTGGCAACCAAGGAACTGTTGATAAGGGAGATAAAGAGGTCAACTGAAACAACAACTGTGGATGGACGCCATTGCAGAATGGACTGGAAAACCTGTAACAGAAACCTAGACTTTGGTGCACAGCCCATTCGTATGGATAGGTCCTAATGACTCCCTGACGCGCTAGAGAAAGCAAGAAATTTCAAGTTGTTGTTTCTTTGATTTTACATCTGTTCACTCAGAGTGATATTAGACAAGAAGTTTCAAGTGTGGGGTTGTTGTTGGGGTTGGGTTTTTTTGGTTTGTTTGTTTGTTGTTTTTTTGATAGATGGTATTTGTGGGAATGGCTTCTGTTTCTGCTGTTTGGTAATGTGGAAAGAAAAATGTAATGAAAGTGTTATCTTCATTATGCCATATGTGTGTGCTTTTTTTCTTTTTCAGCTGGAGATGCGAGCTTGTGATAATGGTTGTCCTCGTAAGTGTGGCCTACAGACTCTTGTGGTTAATGTTAACCGTAACCGGGCAGCTCCAGTCTTCACACAGACCAACTATGTGACTACCATTTCGGAGGAGACCATCCTGGGAAGTTCAGTTTTGACTGTGAGAGCACAGGACGGTGACAGCATTGTGAGTATTGTGATATGTGGTTATATTCTTGGTAACCCAGGCAAAAGCACCTTTCAGGAAAACAAAGAAAGAATGCCAAGTGCTCTGTTATATGATTGTTGCCTTGTTCCAGGACATTTTCAGTCTATTGTAAATGTACTTTTAAGATGGGATAAAAGTGTATTAGATATTGATACATGGAAAAATTGTGAGCAACTACTAGACAAAATTGACTGTATTGATTTTCTTTTTTTGTTTGTTTTTTTGCAGCCACCGTATAACAGAATCACGTACCAGCTGCCAATACCAATTTCATACTTCAGTGTGGATGCAACTTCAGGGCAGATCTTTGTCAAGAGTGATCTGACTCAGGATGCAGCCGACTCTTACACTGTAAGTTTTTATATTTTATGTTCTTGGAGGGGGGAGGGAGCAATGGTAGAGGGAGGGGGTGGGGTTGAGAGAGAGAAAGAGAGTGATAGTTCTGATGAATTTAAAATGCTTTCTCTTTGGTGAAAAACCAAAAAGGACAGATTTTTTTCTATCCCTCACAAAATTAAAAAAAACAACACATTTTAAAAACACACACACACACGCACACACACATACACACACAAACGCACACACACATACACACACACACACACATCAATAAAACTTTGAACGTCAAGCTTAGAAGTATGGTTATCTGTTGCACACAGTTCCCTGTGACAGCTGTTGACGGAGCAGGTCGACAGAGCACCAACTCTGCAAGCGTTACGATCTCAATCATCCGCAACAAAAACAATCCAGTGTTTGGGTCTGGGAGCTGTGACCGAAATCTTCAGGCCAACGTGGGAAGTAACTTCGAGGTGGTGCAAGTGCAGGCAACAGATGCTGACCCCAACACAGTCCCAGGCACAAATGCTCCAGTAAGTGGTCACATATTTTGCTGTGTCTTGTCAAACATGTGCACAAACTAGAAGTATCCCTGTTCACAGAGAGGATGGTTTGTAGGTTTATTTTGGGTTGTTGTTGGGGTTTTTTTGTTTGGGGGGGGGGGGGGGGGGGTCTTTGGGAAGTGGGGGATGGGGAAGGGACATTTTTTTTTAATTCCTGAAATGAAGATTGGGGAGGGAATAAGGGAGTATTTCTTATCCCTGAAATCAAGTTTTGAAGGGTGGAGAAAAGTACTTTTATTTTTATCCCTGAAATGATGATTTTAGGGATGGGAAGGGTGAAGTATTTTTTATTCCTGAAATGCAGATTTCAGGGGTGGGAAGAGCACCCATCGTTGTATTCCTGAAATGAAGATGTGAGGGTTTGGGAGTTTTTTGTGGTTTTTTACTGCAATTCTCCCCTGCATGTCGTTTATTAATTTCTGTCAACTGTTCCCACCCACTGGCACAAGTGGCCTACTCTTCTGTAAGGCAGAACTGGTTTTAACGTGCGCAAGATATTCTGCAAGCGTTTGCACAAGGGACTTTGTTTTATAGTCTTATCCAAAGGACTTTCAGCGGAGTGGAGTCAGCACTGGTGTAAATTAACTCCAGGGGGAAAATCCCCTTGAACAGGCATCTTGATGGTGGTTCAAACCAGGGCTCAAACCTGGGCTATCAGGTCACAAATGCAATGTACAATGCTGTGCCACCAGGCTTTCCCATCCCCCGAAAAGGAAGGGGTAAAAAGGGTGCATTTAGCTTCTACATTTTGACATGTGTAATGTAGTCAAGACATGAGAAACTGATGCTTTGTTGTGTGCCAGCGTCCTGCAATATTTTGTACATACAGTTATTAGAGTTCATTGTTGAAGCATAACGAGCATTGTGAAACATGGTAAAAGGGCTTACCTTGAGAACAGAGATATTTTGCTGCTAGTAGTGTGTGCTTACAGAAAAGAAAAGTAAGAATTTCTTTTCATCTTGGTAGGAAGCGGGCTGCTCCAGGATTTGTTTAGAAAGAAATGTTTTGTGCATTTTGCAGACCAACTTTGGTACTCAGAGTATAAAATACAGCTTCATTGGGGACGACGGTAACCAGAACTTCTTCAGTATCGATTCCAGTACAGGCAGGATACAAACCTCTCCAGACCGGTCAATCTCAAGTGATTCTACAACCACCTACAGGGTATGAAGATACATTCCTATAACACTTAAGAAGAAGTGTGGTCCCAGAAAGCTGCAACAAAGAAAAGTGTGTGTTTGTGTGTGTGTGTGTGTGTGTGTGCGCTTAGGTAAAATATAGGGTAGAACTGAAATAAGCTGTATATTGATGTTTTGCCTGTGCTGCATTACTTCTGTGAAAATTTGTTTTAAAAAAAAGGAATTCCTGCTGATGGCACTGGGCTGTTGTAGTGATATGTAGGGATGTTCAGAGAAGCGGCATTTGTGGCCATCACCACTAAGATAAATGAACGTGTTGACTGTTTAATCAAAGACTTCCAGGGTGTTTTTCATTGTTATTGCTTTACTTAAATGGAGAACATACTCCTAGCCTAAGGTAATGCCTCCAAAGAGGGACCAGTTTCAAACAATAAACCTGTAAATTATAGTGCATTTTTATATTCTGGCTTTGGTTAATCATTGTCTCCTCATGTTTCAGCTTCGCATCCTGGCACAAGATGGCGCTCGCTCTCCTCGTAGCAGTGTCAGAGTGTGCCTGATGTCAGTGAACCGTGACCCCAACCCACCTGTGGTGGTAGTGGGCCAAGCCAGGTCCAGGATATTGGAAATACAGGAACTTGGTCAGGTCTTCAACAATGTCACTGCTACTGGGGTAAGTGTTTGGAACTTTGTACTCAAGGTGTATGGATTGAGGTTCAGTGCATAAGGTGATGGGATAGGTGGTAACAAACTACAGACAACAAAATGGGTGGTTTGAATTCTTTGTACAAGATAGATGTTGTAAGACAGTATATGTACATTATTCTGTGGATGCATTTCAGGTCAAGCTTTCATTTGAAGAGTGTAGGCAAACCAGTTAGCCTAATTTATATTTGTTTGTCATGCTTGTTGGTCTGTCTATCCATAGGTATGATTAATGAAATGTTACTCTTTCTTGGTTTTATTTTTTGTTGTTGTTTAAATGAAAACATATTTCTGATGTAGCTTTTATGTTGTTTTGGTATTTGAAACAGAATCCTGATGTATCTTTCGTCTTGGTGAATGAAGACACGAATGACCAGAAGTGCACCAGCTTTTTTGACATCCTTCCCAGCGGTGGAATCTATGTCCGGAGTGATCTTGTGCTTGACCCCCAAAAGGGCACATTGTACACTGTGAGCCTACTTCTTTCTTTTCTTTCTTTCTTTCTTTTTTTATTTAAAAATGTATGGGTTACTTTTTATGTCATATTACACTTTGAGAAATTAAATTGTATCTTATTTATGTAGGGGGGAGGAGTGGAGTGGAAAGAAATCTGTAAAATGTGTGTGTTTGTGTTAGGTAACATAAAATTGTGTGTGCGTGCGTGAGTGTGTGTATGTGTGCTTGTTCTTGTAATTAACGTATTAGTATCTTATATGTGTGTGTGTATATATATGCATGCAATTCTGTGTGTGTGTACATGTGTATGTGTGTGTCTATACATGTGAGAAAGGTGCTAAACATAGATGTACTTAATTGTACTGTGTGTATTTATTTATTTATTTGATTTCTTTGTTTTGAAGATAATGAAAAAGCACTCTTGCGCTTTTTTCTTTTACATCCAGTCCCCATGTGTACGTTATTTTGTAAATTTTGTTGTGTGTGTGTGTGCACATGCGTATGTGTGTGCATGCATGCGTGTGTGCATGCATGTGTGTGTGCATGCATGTGTGCATGCATGTGTGAGCAGTAAGAGAGTGAAAGAAAGGACTAGATATCTACATATTCACATGCACTGTGGTATATCAGCATGTGTGTATATGTGTGTGTATGCTTGTGTGCGTGTGCAGGCTTAAGTGTACGGATGTTTTTTTGTTTGAAAAGAATCGACAAAGAACAAGATGATATTTAATCAGATTTGTACAGATTCAATAACATTCATGCGTTTCTCAGGAGCAAGTGTAATGTGTATATTGGTGGATTTACACTTTGTCTGATGTGTTTGGCAAAAAAAGAAAAGCAAAACTGATGCATACTTTTCAGTGCCGAGTTATTGCCAGAGAGAGGAATCCTCCAAGACGTACATCAACAAACACAGGCACAGTCACCGTGGAAGTTGTCAGGAACACAGCGCCATCCTTCCTCCAAAACAAATATGAAGAGACAATCAAGAAGAACATAGGTCAAGGCACTACCATCGTCACCTATGGCACCAGAGATGCTGATACCGATGTGAGTAGAATACAGTTGTTGTATCGGTCATATTGAGAGCATTGGAACTGTGTCACATTGTGATGTATCAGGCTTTGTCATAGCTGGCTGCCTACATTTCCTTGTAATATTTCAATAGGGAATGAAAAGAGATAATTGTGTGAACTGTGACTGACTGTTCTTAAAATAGCTTGATATTGAGCATTGCCATCCCTTTATCAGTGGACTTTGTTTAGTTTTGGATGTGTGCTTGCTGGCTTAACGGAATAAGCTTTGTGACACACACCTCTTTCATTTTGGCAGAAGTAGTGAATACTGAAGCAGTAAATCCTTCTTAATAGTTCTGATAAACTTTTTTTCCATTTCTTGTTACTTATTTCAAAAAAGAGAGAAAGAAGAATATAGACAATCCCTAGAGCCTGCTGCAGATTTTGCAATTTGACATAGGAGAACTCAAAGCCTTACAGGTCTTAGGATTTGCATAAAAATCCTCTCTTTTAAATTCTCATCCTTTTTTTATTTCTTCATATCTATGAAAGTGTGTTTTTACCTGAAAATGCACCAGCTGAAGAAAGCATGAATTAATTCCACAGGTAGAGAAAGCAATGCTAAGTTACTGATTTTAATATTTGTTTTGAAAGATTGATTGATGAAAGAGTGAATGATTTCTAATCAACAAGAGATTTCATATTCATCAGTGGTGATATTTCTTGCCAATACAGTGCTGCACAAAACTAAATGCAGACTGAATGAACGAAAGAAAAAAAAAAGAGCTGCCACTTAATCAGTGAATCAACCTATCTCATTGAATGCTTTTTTCTTGAACTTAGTGATATCGAGGTACATCTTGATGTAATCTTGTCAATTTGTTTTTTCAGCCTCCGTTCAACGAAAGGAATGTAAAAATAATTGGCAGAAATGACAACAACATCTTCACTCTGGGCAACAATCAGAACATCGTGCTGGACAAGCCCAGTGATTTGGCTGCTGGTACACGCTCTTCTTACACCGTAAGTCCTGCTTCTTTACTGTACTGGGAGTTCACATCTAATCTGCTGTCATTCTGTTTACAATTGAGGCGTGTTGATTCATAATCTTACTTGTTCCCTTTTGCAATTGAGGTTGAATTGTATGTAAAACGTGGTGCAGATGTTTCATGTCAATACTATGTCACATCTTGAGAGCAAAGTGTAGTCAGAACAGTATATAGTTTGGCCTCAATGAACAGGCAATATATGAGTAAGTGTAAACACATGTGCACCCTTGTCTCACATGTGTCACCTGTTGGCATAACCTATTTCAGTGTTAGCCACTACACCCAATGATAATGACATGATCTTCCTTCTCCATTTGCTCCAGTCTTTGCTGGCCCTGCTAATTGCACACATGTACAAATAGATTTAGGGCTCCCCCCCTGCAAAAAGAACTGTGCACATTTCAGACTGTGTCTGTAGATAGCACTCGCTATGACTTCACAAGATGAAGCTACCAGGGTCACTTCATCTCTTATAAGGTTAAGCAATAAGCAATGAAGGTAGCGTTTGTTTTTCCTGAAGTAGATAAAAAGTACACGGGAGAATACAAATCTCTGCAGGCTTTACTTTTGTGAAGCCAGGCTGCTTTGTGACAAAAAATGTTTACCAGTCAAAAAAAGAGACAAGAGTCAACATTTTGTCTAAAAGTTCTTGGCTAGCTAGATTTGAGTCTGTTGCACATCTCCTAATTTTTCTTTTATCATTTCATTTACTTACTAAGTGCATGGCTTTGTTTGAAAAAGGCACTGTCAAATGTGATGTTTTGGTGTATACTTTCAGCTGGTTCTTCAAGTGCGTGATGGTGGGCGCTCTGCTCTGAGTTCTACAGCTTTGGTAGAGATCTCAGTGGAGCGGAATCTCTTCGCCCCTGTGTGTTCAGCTACCAACAATAACCAAGTGATCACACTCGACTACACCACAGCACCTGGCACTGTTGTTGGACGTTTCCAGGCCACAGATCAGGACACTAACCAGGTATTTTCTTTCTTTCCCCTCACTTAGGTTTTTTGTTTGGGTTTTTTATGTGCTTTCGATTTTATGGCTGCCTATTTAATTTTATAGTTGTCAAGTCAGCCCACACACCTGTTAATAGAATTCTGTAGCAATCTTATCAGTACACTCTTTGAAGGAAATGCAATGAATGGCCATCTTTTATGTACATAGAGTCTGCAGTTGTTGTTGGGTTTTTTCAATATCCCAGAGCCGATACTTCCACACCATACACTGCATGAGCGATGGCCTAGCAGCAACGCTTCAGTCAGGGAGGTGAAAGGTCACAGGCTTGATTCCCTCTGAAAGTCAGACTTTTTCCCATCCACTATTTCCTTCATTGTGTACTGAGTGTTATCTTTTGAATGAAGCTGTAAACTGAGGTCCTGTCTGCTACATACGTGTACCACATGCAAAGGAACATAATTATGTCAGCGGGAGTTGTTCCTGGCAAAGTTGTGTAGAAAACCACCAACAATGTAGGGAAACAAATGTCTACGCTGGTTTATCTCTTGAATTACTTGTGTGGTGTGTGTGTGTGTGTTCAGGGTATAAAAGTAGTTTGTCATACCTAATTTGACTGCTTGTTGTGAATTTCAGGTTGTGAGATTCGTTCAGAGTGGCACCACAATCGCCAACAACTACTTCACCGTGGGGTATGAGACAGGAGAAATCAAGGTGCTGCAGACACTGCCATCAAGTCCCAATAACAACTTCTTGGTAAGCTCAAAGACACAGTTTAAGAGGAAGAGTTTCTCTAGGGTATGCTGAAATGAGACATATTATTTGCTGGTTTTTTGTTTTAGTTGGAGGCTTTTCTTTAAACAACACTGGCTCAATATGGTTAAAATATTATTTTTGGTAAAAGTATTTGGATTGAACAGCAGTTTGTTGGATTGTTATCAATACTGTCATGTCAGTATCTCTTATAATGGTTAATTTAGTTGGGTTAAACAAAGGTGTTATCTGTATGATGTGTTTTAATTTGACAGTGTGGGTGTGTTTGTGTGTTTGCGCATGTGCGTGCATGTGTGTGTGTGTATGTATGTGTGTGCGTGCACGCTTGTGTGCGTACATGCATGTGTGTGCTCATGTGTGTGCTAAACTGGTTTGGAAAGGAACACAGGAACTTTTTCACTGGCAAAAACTGTTTCTTTGTGTAGGTGACTGCAAACGCTGAGGATAATGGCTTCCCTGTAAAGACTGGGCCATGTCAGGTGTCTGTGTCGGTCAATGTGGATACGGGCAAGTTGTCTTTCGCTGTGCCAAACT
Source organism: Rapana venosa (assembly GCA_028751875.1). Taxonomy (NCBI): domain Eukaryota; kingdom Metazoa; phylum Mollusca; class Gastropoda; order Neogastropoda; family Muricidae; genus Rapana; species Rapana venosa. The sequence continues at coordinate 100,877,410 of CM054134.1, forward strand.
ACTCCGCTGACATCAAGGAAACGGACACTCCGACCACCTCAGTTAGATCTGTCTCCGCCACTCCAGCAGTAAGTATGATTTGCTTTCAAGGGTAGTTTTGTAGTAGTAGTAGTAGTTGTTGTTGTTTCATCATTTTGTTTTGCTGTGTTCTGTTCTACGTTTCCACATAACTTACATGCCTAATGCTTTTGTGTTCATGGGATTTGGCATTCTAAATGTTCTGTAGTATCATCATTATCATTATTATTGTAATTGATATTATTATTAGTAGTAGTATTACCATCATCATTATTGTTATTATTGTTGTTGTTACTTCCATCATCATCATTATTATTATTACTATTATTATTAGTAGTATCATCATCATCATCATTTCTATAATTCTTGTCGTTTTTGTTACTATTAGTGACTTTGTGGGTATGTGTGGACATGTTTGTTTGTGTCTAGTATATGCTTGTGCATGGTCATCAACATTTGTATGGATAAATGTGTGGGTATGTGTACTTTGTGTGTATTTGGTGCATGGTAAGTGTTGGTTGAATATAGTGGCTGTGTCATGAATCGGTAAAAACCCACAACAAAGCACTGTATTAATTTTAACTCCAGAAGCAGACGTGGCACATGACATGAATGGTTTGTGTGGACGGGAAGGGAAGTGAATGTGTGGTCAGACGAAGCAATGTTTATGTTATCAGCGATGTGTGGGGTCTGATTTCAGGATGGAGTTACCTACCAGCTCATTGGAATGAACAACAACATGGAATGGTTCAACATTGATGCCACTTCTGGACTCATCACTGTGGCTAAGGATCTGCGCACAGACCTTTCCCGAAGGAAAGTGTATCTGGTAGGTATTTTTCTTATGAAAGGCAGTAGCTTGTTCAGGATATTCAGCCTTTCACTTGCTTGATGTTGTAATGCTGTAAAGATTGTGCACATTGTCTGTATGATGTGGGTACAGGATAGCCTGATGGTTAGAGTGATGTATTCATGATCTACAGTCCCAGGTTCCATTCTTGTTCAAGAGGATTTTTCCTCTGGAGTTAACATCAGTGCGACTCCACTCTCCCCAAAAGTCCTTTGGATGAGACGATAAACCAAGGTCCCATGTATAAACGCATGCAGAACATCTTGCGCACACGTTAAAACCTGTTCTGCTTTTTGGAAGAGTAGGCCATTGTGTGAAGGTGGGAATGGATGACAAAATTTACAAAACTGCAATCACACGGGGACTGGATGAAAAAAGCACATGAGGGCTTATTCCATTATCCTCAAAATAATAGAATAAAGAAAGAATAAAGAATATGATTATGCGCATTGTATGATTGTGCGCATTGTCTGTATGATTGTGCACACTGTCTGTATGATTGTGCACACTGTCTGTATGATTTCTAAGTGGCTACCTCCAGTACCGTAACTAGTTGTCTCACTATTTTCTTTCACTGACTCTTACAGTCTTAGTGATTTAGAGGGATGGGTCTGTTGGGCGGTGTGGTTTTTGGGGGTTCCTGTTCTTGCTGATCATTGTTACACTGTGTGCCTTTTTTTTCACCTCCTGTAGTTGTATTAACTCCCTGTTACTGGTTTGTCCTGCTTGCAGCTGTTGGTGCAGGCCACGAGACAGTTTGACGTCACAAGACAAACTGCTACTGCTACCGTCACAGTCAATGTCCAGCGAAACATCAATCGACCAGTGTTCATTGGAGACTACTCTGAGACTGTGGATGAGCGCTCTGCCATAGGAAAAAGTATTCTCACACTTTCTGCCCAGGATGCTGATATCAATGTAAGTTGGCCATTTCCTTGTGGTGGTTTGTGTTTAGCTGCTAAGGCGGCACCTGATCTCTCGTTTTTCTTTCTTATTAATTTTTTTTTTAAACACTTGTTTATGCAGTTCAAATGTATGATGCAAATACCCTTACGTCTCCACAGATGCATACACTAGTTGTCTCACTATTTTCTTTCACTGACTCTTACAGTCTTAGTGATTTAGAGGGATGGGTCTGTTGGGCGGTGTGGTTTTTGGGGGTTCCTGTTCTTGCTGATCATTGTTACACTGTTACTAGTTATTGCCTGTTACTAGTTATTCTCTGGATAATGAGCTTTTTGACACACCGGACACAGTTTGTTCGATTTCAAAAAGCCATATCCACTCAAAGATCAACTTCCACTGGTTCTCCCCAAGGCACTGTTCTGTCCCCCATCCTTTTCACCCTTTACACAAATGACTGCACTGGCTCTGATCTTTTACTGTTAATCAAATATTCTGATGACTCTGCTCTGGAAGATCTGTCTAATTCCCATGTCATGTATTTTAAACAAGTTGAGGAGTTCTCCTCCTGGTGCAAACAGAACTGTCTTGACCTTAATGTTAAAAAGACTAAGGAAATGTTGATTGATTTTCGCAGGGACCCCAGCCCATACCAAATCTTTACATTGATGGTGTAAAGGTAGAGCGTGTACACCAATACAAATATCTAGGTACTATTATTGATGATAAACTAAACTTTGATGCTAATACAGACCTTGTAAATAGAAAATGCCACTCACGCATCTTTTTCCTTCAAAAACTCCGGAGTCTTAAAGTAAATGTAAAAGTTTTACAAAATTTCTACCGATGCTTTATTGAGTCTGTCCTTTCATTTTCCTTGGTTTGTTGGTATGGGGGCCTGACTGTTAAAAACAAAAACATAGTAAACAAGATTGTAACCAGATGTGGCAAAATTGTGGGCTGTGAGCAAATGAAACTGAATGACTTGTATGAATGCCGTGTGAGAGACAGAGCTAGACAGATTGTGAGTGATGACACATGTGCTTGCAAAATATTTTGAACTCCTGCCTTCTCAAAAGCGCTACAGAGTACCCAAGTCTAGAACCCTGCGATTTAAAAATAGTATTATTCCAACCTCAATTCTGCTAATTAATAAATGTATGACAATAAATCTGAATTGAACTAAAGCCCACGACAGAGAGAGAGAGAGAGAGAGAGAGAGAGAGAGAGAGAGAGAGAGAGAGAGAACTAAAGGCTACCTTTTTTTTGTTTTGTTTTTGTGTGTGTGTGTGTAAACTGTGTTCAGTTTCTAATAGAATAGAGTATTAACTTCACTGATATTTGTCTTATCATACATGTTATACAAATGATTTTTTTTCCCCTTTAAATATGTGCACGTGTTATTATTTTAGACTGTTCAATATCTTAAAAGAACATAGTATTAATTTAATTAATATTTGTCTTATACAACATGTTATAACAATTTGACTTATATTATTAAAATGCGTGAGCATGGGTACGAATGTTTACAATGTGCGAGCGTGCGTGCGCGAGTGACTGTGAATGTGAGGACATACGGGTTTACTTGTGCGCACATGAGTAAAGTGATTTTGTTGGGGTGGGTTTGTGGCTGGCTGAGATATTGCTGATTTGTGGATGCATTTTATCTCATGATGGGTGCGTGCTGATGTTGGACAGTGTGTGTGTGTTTTAAATATTATGTTTAAATGTTTATTGTTTTTATGTATGGCGAGTAACCCGCCGGAATTTCTCTGTCTTTGAGATAATAAAGCTTTTGAATTTGAATTTGAATTTGAATTTGACACCTGTACATGTGGAAGAAATGAATGTACAGTTAATAGAGCTCACAAAAATCTTCATATTCAAAGTCTGATTGCAGCATTACCAATGTTTGTCAGTGTTTTGACAATTCTGTCTGCATGTTCACCCATACATGGTGGTATTGAAGCTTGAGAGTGAAAAGTTAGAATATACTGGCCAACTTAGAGAAGAAATGAGACAGAGGAGCATTATAGTTTAACATGAGGGTCAGGTAAGTTAACTGTAATCAACAGTAATGACAATTATCACACTGAATGAATGATACATAATTAGTGATCACAGTATTGATGGGGTTGTTCACTTCTACCAGCTTTGGCCATCACCAGGATGTTACACTGCACCTGTGAGCAGGATTCCAATGGCCAGAAACTGTTTCTTTCTGATCTTTGTTCAACTGTTTACATTTATCAAATCATTTTGTAGATTTTCATCTCTGACACCGGTGTGTGTGTGTGTGTGTGTGTGTGTGTGTGTGTGTGTGTGTGTGTGTGTGTGTATGTATGAAGTGTGCATGCTTGTGTGCTTGTATGTGTGCATGTGTCCTCGTGACACTTGTTTTCTATTTTGAATTGGAAACAAATGATGTATAGATATTTAGATTGTATCATATAGTATTTCTTAGCTGCCTTGAACAATTCTCATTATATTTGGGTATTTTGTTTATGTTGTTTGTTAAATTCTACAACAGCATCTATTTGTTTGTTGTTTTGCATTTTTTGTGTGTTTTCTGTATCTTGGAATGAAACCTCACTGTTGTTTTCACTATATATATATATATATATATATATATATAGAGAGAGAGAGAGAGAGAGAGAGAGAGAGAGAGAGAGAGAGAGAGAGAAGACACACACACAGAGAGACAGAGAGAGAGAGAGATAGATAGATAGATAGATAGATAGATAGATAGATAGATGGATTGATATGTGCGTGTGTATATTCATGTTTACATGCATATATATTTGATTTTGTTTCCTTGACTGGAGTTGAAAGGTTCACCAGTGGTCAGATTTTGCGTATACAGCTGTGCTTGCCCACCATTAGGGTAGCCGCTTTCCAACTTCAGGGGTGATGTCTAAACACAATTCCAGTGTGCATGCATTTTTTCCTTAATTTTGTCATTTTTTCCAACTGGCACACAATGGCCTACTCTTCCAAAAGGCAGAATTGGTTTTAACATTGCACAAAATGTTCTGCATGCATTCGCATGTGGGACCTTGGTTTATAGTATTTTAGGTTTGGCTTATCCGAAGGACTTTTAGGGGGGAGTGGAGTTGGTACTGATAATTCCACTAGGCAATCTCAACCTTGTTTTCACAATGTAAAAGGATGTATTGTTTTGCCTTAGAATTGAATTTGAAATACAAACACACTTATATTCACATATGCACATATATTGACATGCGTTAACAGAAGAACTGAAAACGCTCTCCCTTCGTTGTGTGTGTGTGTTGCTTTCATATATTTATTTATTCATATATATATATATATATATTATATATAATATATATATATATATATATATATATATATATATATGCACTCTGTTTCCAACTCTGCTCTTAATATTCCTTCTTTTGCTCCAGCATAGGATCAGTGTGAAACAGTGTTAATGCTGGAGAATAAACAAGACAGCACAGTTGTTTCCTAGATATTTGCTTAACAGCTCTGTGTTTTTTCTACAGGATCAACTGACGTTCCACTTTCAAGATCCCAGTGGCAGTGATGCAAGTCTGTTCAGCTTGGGGCCTTACAGTGGTCTTCTCTCTTTGAAATCCATTTGGTGGGCCTGGGCAGAGACCGTCTACAGGTAATTGATTTTGTCCACCCAGACTTTGCTTTTCATATTTGTTGATGCCACTCTCTACCCTGAGTTCCCTTAGTAGGGGTGGTGTGGTGGCCTGATTGCGGGCCTAAGCTGACACATTCCAGTTTCAGAGCAGCTCATTTGTTGATGAAAATTTGTACAAAAGTATTGCGTGATTTTCTTTACAGTGAATCTGGATATGCCGGCAGAACATGTAGCTTTAAGTTTGTGACTGGGCAAGAAACCAAAAAAGTAATAAGATGCAGTAGCCAAGAAACATGGACATGTTTGTAACAACAGCTTTTCATTGTCTGCATCAGGCCCCCTTCTCCTCCCCCCCCCAAAAAAAAACAAACGAAAAACACCATCATAGTGATAATAACCACCATGTAAGCAAACGTACATATCACTGGTGGAGATGCTCTTCAT
>CM054134.1:100888255-100953255 GCA_028751875.1 Rapana venosa
GGGTTTTTTTCATGATAATTAAGAATTTTGAGTACAGGAAATTCAAACTGAACATAAAGTTTGGATATGAATTGTGGGTTGTTTAAAGTGCCAACAGCATTCATACTTATTTTTCTGAATCATTTCGTAAGAATTACCCATGGGATTCTGCTGCAACGTTTTTCTTTGATGTTTGCATGAAAAGAGTCCACTAAAGTAAATATTTCGTTTTAGTTTCTGAATTCTGTTGACTTCATTTAATGTTGTGTCTAGGAAGCCGATTTTGGCGACATCCAGTACAGTCTGATTGGAGATGATGACGTCAGAGACTTCTTTGAGATCAACGCTGACTCTGGAGTCATTAGAACCCTGAAGCCAAACCTGATCAATTCCGGGAAAGATCAGTACACTGTAAGTTTGTTCTGCTTTGAAGGATTTGACTGTTGTACATTGTAGTGTTTATACTGGTGGTAATGTTTTTACACAGATCCAGTTATCTATTCACAGGTGATTTTTATTTTACTTTATAAGTAAACCATAAGGCTGTGAGTTTGATTCCCAGCCTCGCCCTTTCTTCCCAGTTTGATGAAAAAATTGAACTGAATGTCCAAGTCCTTCGGATGAACTTATAAACTGAAGTCCCCTGTGTGGACAGAGAACATCTTGCGCACATGTTGAAAACCCATTCTGCCTTTTAGAAGAGTAGGCGACTGTGTGCCAGTAGGAACAGATGACCAAATAGAAAAAAACCTCTCATGCACACAGGTGTTGTGTTTAGAGACCATCCTCAAAGTCTGAATGTGGCTACCTAGGTGGTGGGGAAAAATACTGTCGCATACACAAAAATCTCACCATTGGTAAACCTTGGAGCTCTAGCTGAGGAGTGAAAAAAATCTGTCTGACAAAAGTGAACCTGCACCAGAATTCTGATGAAACAGTGACAATCTCATGTCTGACAAGTGAGGCCCAGCAGACAAAGTGTATGGAGAAAGATGTAGAGCTAATATTAAGAAAATACGGGATTGTAGAGATGTGTGGTACGTGGTTGAACAGAAAGCATAAGCATTTACATAACTGAGGGCGATGTAAGACAGTGAAAGAAGCAGTGATCTATTAGCTGTTTTCTTACAGTCAATACCTGCCAAACTGGAATGTGGTGTCCCGCAGGGATCAGTTCTCGGCCCTGTTCTTTTCACTCTCTGTACTGCTCCACTATCACATATAATAAACCGTCATCATATCAACTATCACTTTTATGCAGATGACTCTCAGATTCAAAGTAGTGTTACACCTGAAAATCTGCCTTCTCTCTTGACAAAGATGGCCTACTGCTTTCAAGATATCCAAAACTGGATGATACAAAACAAGTTACAGTTAAACGCAGATAAAACCGAAGCCATGCTTGTAGGGACCAAACACAAACTCTCTTCCATTACAACAACTTCAATAGAACTCGGCAATACATCGGTCCCTCTGTCCACTGCTGTGAAGTATCTAGGATTTGTTATCGACAACACACTTTCTATGCAAAAATTCATCACCCAGACCTGCCAGTCGTGCTACTATCAATTACGGCGTATCAGTGCAATTCGAAAGTACCTGTCCACTGATGCAACATCCAAACTTGTTGCGTCTCTCATTCTCTCATGTCTGGACTATTGCAATTCTCTTTTAGCTGGTCTGCCAGCAACATCTATCCACTCCCTTCAACGTATACAAAACTCTGCAGCTCGCCTAGTCCTCAGAAAAAATCTGAACACATTACTCCTCTCTTGCGATCTCTCCACTGGTTGCCTGTGCCACAGAGAGTAAACTATAAGATCAGTACCCTCTGTTACAAATGTCTCCACCAAACAGCACCCTCCTATCTCTGTGAATGTCTTCACCTGTACACTCCTTCTCGTTCCCTCCGCTCTGCTGCAGATACCTTGTGCTTACGAATACCTAGATTCAACCAGTCCACCATTGGTCGTCGCTCTTTCTCTATTTCTGGTCCATCCATCTGGAACAACCTTCCTCTCTCTCTTCGACAGAGGCCTACATATGACAGATATAAATCCAGCCTCAAGACATATTTGTTTCAAACCTAACTTTTTCCCTCTTTCATCTCAAAACTGCCCCTGCCTTCAACAGCCCAAATCCCATTACCCTGCCAAAGCCTACAACCTGTGTGTGTGTGTGTGTGTGTTGTGTGTGTGTGTGTGTGTGTGTGTGTGTGTGTGTACATTTGAATTTTGTTTAAGCTTTTGATAGTTATTGGCTGCATGACTCTGTAAGAATATGTTGAATGCAAGCGCTCTGATTTGTCTTTGCAAGATATAGCGCTATACAAATTTCATTTATTATTATTATTATTATTCTGATGGCTTCTGCTAAACATGTTGTTTTCAGGCCAGAATCCAAGCTTCTGATAGAGGTACCCCACCTAGGATTGACGCTGCTCTACTGAAGATCAATATCATACGAAACACAAAGGATCCAGCATTCACTCAGTCCTCTATCACAAAGCAAGTCTATGAGGATGAACCCATCACCAAGATACTTGAAACTATAACGGCAACTGATGCTGACAGGGAGGTACGTGCTGCATTTTTCTATGCTAAATGTTTGCACAGGATATCAAAAGAAAGTTTGGGGTGGTGGGGTGGTAGGGGTCGCATCTATTGTCTGATACCAGTGCTGCGGTGCTTGGGTTTTTTATTTTCTTTTATTCTTTTATATCGAGGATAATGGAATAAGCACTTATGTGCTTTTTTACATCCAGTGCCCGTGTGTATGCAGTTTTGTAAATTCTGTCATCTGTTCCCATCGGTTTCTTTTTTTATGTTCACTCTAAAAAGCACCTTCCACTGATGGGAGTTGCTCCCACAACCTTGCAGGCAGGAATGTCATGTGTTAACATCATGCCACTGTGGCTGGCATTTCTCTACTTTTTTTTCTCTATTAAACCAGAGTGATAATGCTTTGTTGCCAGTTTGAAAAAGTCTTCAAAATTAATTCTGTCTAGTAGATGCCAGGACTATCTACTCTTAGCTGAAAGTTTCAAGGGAAAAAGTCTGATGTAAGTTTGAAGCTGGGATTATACTTGAAATCAAAGATAATTCAACTTCAAATACATTAGAGGAGTTGTTGGGTTTTTCACAATAGAGATGTTGTACATGATTAAAAATTGTCCAGGAACCAGACATACAAATTCCTCATTAAAAAAAAAGAGCTTGACAATTGATGAAAGTTTTCTCTCTCTGTTGCTCTCTCTGCTGATCTATCTCTCATTCTCTTTCATGTGTGTTTGTGTGTGTATGTGCAAAGTACACATGTGTGTGGAGTATGCATGCTTGCTATACTTTTGTTAGTGTGATGTAGTGTCATGGCTGGGGTGTGTCCACAGTGAGGACTGGGAGCGAAGATTGTTTCCTAAGTTACATGTATTGCTGTACCCCCTCCTCGTTGATAGGTGTGCCTTGCATTCTTGTTGTTGATGCCTGTGTGTCTCTTTCCAGGGTCCGCAGAACACGCTGTCTTTCACCCTCACAGGGGATGCAAACGCTCTGTTGTTCTTCAAGCTACAAAACACGGTCAAGCTTGAGAATGGTAGATACACCACCCAACTGGCATACAAAAGAGCCCTCTACACGGACACCTTGGACACGTCTCAGTACAGAGTGAGTGCAGTGGCTATTGTCATCACATTGTCATGCATTGAAAAAAATGCTGCTGTCTCTGTGCATTGTGTGTAGTGTGATGTGCTCTTTTTAAACTATTCTGTTTTTTGTAAATTATTGAGTTATTTAATATTTATTAAGAGTGACAGGTATATGTGTGTATATATATATGTGTGTGTGCGTGCACCTGCGCATGCACACATGTGCATCTACATGCAATAGTGTGTGTGTCATTGTGTGTGTGTATACACACACATGCATGTGTGCATGCACTCACTCACATGCACATGTGCATGCACTCACTCACACACTGACTCACTGACACTCTTTGTCCTATCACCAAGTAGTGAATGGACATTAAACAAAAACAAAACAAACAAAAAAATCACCGACACTCACACACTCACACACACACGCACGCACGCACGCCACGCACGCACGCACGCACGCACGCACACACACACACACACTTACACACACACACACACACACACACTCACTCACTCACTCACTCACTCACACACTCACCCACACCCTCCAACCCTCTCACCATTCAGACACGCACTCTAAGAAATGTGTAGAAAAGCAGGTGTGAAAAACAAAGAAGCAGACTAAGCCCCCAGACTTGACAATAACCTTACCAGCATATGAGCTTGTAAGGGATAAATCAGCCCATTCCTATCAAAAGGGGCTTTCTCTATAAATCAAAACTCACAAACGTTTACATGGCAAGACCAGCAAAGTTGAGCTGCTGGCAGTTGTGGATAGAGTGCTGCAACCGTGTGCACATGGCTCGGCTGGTGGGCTTCCGGGTGACATCTTGATTTTTCTGCGGCTAAGCATTTGTGTGACTTGTTTCTTAATATGTATAATCACATATCGCATGATGCTGCTCTATACATCCTTCTGCGTTCACCTGCTAAATATCTGTCAAGATTTATCCATCTCCGTTGTTGAGTTCAAGCTAATGTCTGGGGACTTAGTCTAAGTCCATGTTCTGAAAATCTCCAGCGTTTGTTTTTAATGCATCTTTTTGGAGTGTGTGGTATATATTTGTGCTGTCAGGGACAATTCTGTACATAAACCAGTTGAGCAGTTCCGCTGATGGAGGTGAACTTGTACTTGTGCAGATGACACTGACGGCGTATGATAGCGGAAGCCTGCGGCGCAGCAGCAGCATCCCTGTCATCATCAACGTGATTCGTGACCTACGTGATCCAGTGTTTGATAAGCCATCTTACACTCTGAGTGTACCATATCGCCGTGCAGTTGGCACTGTCATTGGCACCATCACTGCCCAGGATGGTGACTCAGATGTGAGTGTGATGATGATATTGCTTTGTATGAAGAGGATGGGGGCTGATGTGAGTGTGATGATGATAGTGCTTTGTATGAAGAGGATGGGGGCTGATGTGAGTGGGATGACGATAGTGCTTTGTATGAAGAGGATGGGGGCTGATGTGAGTGGGATGATGATAGTGCTTTGTATGAAGAGGATGGGGGCTGATGTGAGTGGGATGATGATAGTGCTTTGTATGAAGAGGATGGGGGCTGATGTGAGTGGGATGATGATAGTGCTTTGTATGGAGGGGCTGATGTGAGTGGGATGATGATAGTGCTTTGTATGAAGAGGATGGAGGGGGCTGATGTGAGTGGGATGATGATAGTGCTTTGTATGAAGAGGATGGAGGGGGCTGATGTGAGTGGGATGATGATAGTGCTTTGTATGAAGAGGATGGGGGCTGATGTGAGGGTGATGATGATAATGCTTTGTATGAAGAGGATGGGGGCTGATGTGAGTGTGATGATGATAATGCTTTGTATGAAGAGGATGGGGGCTGATGTGAGTGTGATGATGATAGTGCTTTGTATGAAGAGGATGGAGGCTGATGTGAGGGTGATGATGTGAGTGTGATGATCATAGTGCTTTGTAGGAAGAGGATGGAGGGGGCTGATGTGAGTGGGATGATGATAGTGCTTTGTATGAAGAGGCTGGAGGGGGCTGATGTGAGTGGGATGATGATAGTGCTTTGTATGAAGAGGATGGGGGCTGATGTGAGTGTGATGATGATAATGCTTTGTATGAAGAGGATGGGGGCTGATGTGAGTGTGATGATGATAATGCTTTGTGTGAAGAGGATGGGGGCTGATGTGAGTGTGATGATGATAATGCTTTGTATGAAGAGGATGGGGGCTGATGTGAGTGTGATGATGATAATGCTTTGTATGAAGAGGATGGGGGCTGATGTGAGTGGGATGATGATAGTGCTTTGTATGAAGAGGACGGGGGCTGATGTGAGTGTGATGATGATAGTGCTTTGTATGAAGAGGATGGGGGCTGATGTGAGGGTGATGATGTGAGTGTGATGATGATAGTGCTAGTATGAAGAGGATGGGGCTGATGTGAGTGTGATGATGATAGTGCTTTGTATGAAGAGGATGGAGGGGGCTGATGTGAGGTTGATGATGTGGGTGTGATGATGATAATGCTTTGTATGAAGAGGATGGGGCTGATGTGAGGGTGATGATGATAATGCTTTGTATGAAGAGGATGGGGGCTGATGTGAGGGTGATGATGATAATGCTTTGTATGAAGAGGATGAGGGCTGATGTGAGTGTGATGATGTGAGTGTGATGATGATAATGCTTTGTATGAAGAGGATGGGGGCTGATGTGAGGGTGATGATGTGAATGTGATGATGATATTGCTTTGTATGAAGAGGATGGGGGCTGATGTGAGGGTGATGATGTGAATGTGATGATCATAGTGCTAGTATGAAGAAGATGGGGCTGATGTGAAGATGTGAGTGTGGTGATAAGGAAGAGGATTTTGTGCTTATGTGAGTGTAGAAGTTTTTTGTCAATTTGGGACAATAGACAGTTGGTTTGTCATAACACACTTGTTTGAACAGGGTTAACTTCTTCTACCGATTGTGCTTTATGTAGTTACTCTCTCCTGATCATGTTTTAGGAGTTTTTATTTCCTGATCTGCACATTATTTATAGAGACTATAAACCTAGGTTTGTATGTGAATGCAAGTAGAAGAACTTTCGCACATGTTAAAACCCATTCCACCTTTCTTGAAAAGGCGGTCATTGTGTGCCTTTTGGGAAGGGATCACAAAATTTACAAAACTGCATGCACACAGGGACTGAACATAAAAACGGCACATAAGTGCTCTTTCATTATCCTTGAAATAAAAGAATTTAAAAAATCAAAGAGACAAATAATAAAATCCAGTGTGCGCATACATAAACGCACATGACAGTACACAAAAAAATCTAACTTCTGTGTACAAAACAAAACAAATTATCACAGGACAGTATACAAATTCATGTGAAAAAATTAAGATTTGGATGAAAACTCCTTCTTTTTTTTTCTTTCTCTTTTGCTTAGCTTGACCAAAAATTTTGTCTCCCAACAGCGCAAGTACAACACAGAAACGCTGGTGTACGACATCGTGGCAAGTAATTCCCCCCAGACTCAGTGGTTCAGCATCAACCAGAACACGGGTGCCATCTCCCTGACCCGCTCTTTCACCTCCGACTCTGCCACACTGTACTCGGTAGGTGTCATGTGAAAGGAGAAGAGTGCGGTAAACTTTGCTGTTACCCATAGTGTGGCTAGTTACATGAGACATGCACACAGAAGTAGCATATTTGATGAGAGAGAGAGAGTGTGTGTGTGTGTGTATGTGCATTTGTGTGTGCACATGCATGTATATGTATGTATCTGTGTGTTTTGCTCTCTGTGCATATATATGTGCGCGTGTGTGAGACAGTGTTTCCAGTTCCACCATTCTATCATTCTACTTGCATGAAAATGAATTCTGATTTTCAATAGAACTAGCAGTTGTAACACTCACCAATATCAAAAAGTTTGTGCTGCACACACACACACACACATGCACACACATTTTCATCTATATCTTGGAATGCTTTCAGTGCATTATGTGTTTTCAGTTTGTGATGAGAGCCACTGACGGCGGTACACCAGCACGGTCGGCTTTCACCGCAGTGTATGTAGAAGTTGGGCGCAATGAAGACAGGCCTGTCATTGGTGTGAAGAACGTCACTGTCAACATCCTGGAAACGGAGCAAGCCAAGAACATTGTCAATGTCACCGCCACTGACGGCGATTTACAGGTTAATTCTACTGCTCCTCTTCTATTTACATTTTTTGTGTGTGTTTTTGTTGTTGTTGTTTGTTTTTGATTATATTGTTTTTCTAGCTGATACCCTTAGGGAGTTTTTGCGTAGTTTTGAGAAAAAAAAATCTATGTGCTTCCAAAAAGACTGCTTCTACACCATCCATTCTGACTTCGCTTTATTTTTCCTGTGTCATCTAGGTTTGTGAGAGAGAGATTTACGCACATTCAGTGAGGACAGTTTTTTTTCTTTTTTTCTTTCTTTTTTGTTTTGTTCCTCGGCTAGATCTGTGAGGTTCACCTACAGTGAGATTTCTGCATGTTTGACGGTTTTTTCCCCTCACCATTTAGATGCCAGCCACATTCAGACTTCAGGGATGGGGTCTAACATGACGCCTGTTCAATTTTCCTGCCGAACTGGAAAGAAAGGGCAAGGTTGGGAATAGAACCCAGAGCCTCATGATTTACTTGTTAGGCAGGTGAACATCTTAACTGTCTTGCCACCTTCCTTCTTAGTAAGGAAGTTTGTGTATAAACATTGTATTGTGGGTTTGTAGTCATCCAGTTGAACCCAGAATGGAAGAAAAATCATGAAGGTCATCATTGGTTTTAGGAGGATTGATTTTGTAGGTGAGCAGGCGACAGTCTGTCAGATTAACTGTTGCAGCTTGGGGGGTGAGTATTTTTGGGGTTTGGGGCTGATTATTGTCAGGTGCTTTGAACTTTTTTGTTGTTGTTGGCCTTTGGCTAGAGCTCTAAGGTTCATCAGTGTGAGATTTTCCATGTGCAACGGTTTTACCCATCATTAAGGAACTCGCATTTCAACTTCAGGAATGATGTCTAAACATGACACCCCTGTGTGTGCATTTTAAAAATGTTATCCTCGGTTCCTACTGGCATGCGATGGCTTACTCTTCCTAAAGGGAAAGATGTTCTTCATGTGTTTCCTCAGTGGGTCTTGGTTCATAATCTCATTTGAAGGACTTTTGGGGAAGTGGAGAGGGTACTGATGTTAAGTTAACTCAAGTGGAAAAATCCCCTCGAACAGGAGCCTAGGCTTGAACCCTGTCAGATTATGAGCTCCATGCTCAAACCACCAGGCTACTTCCCCTGGCTTTGAAATGAGAGAAATCTGCTGATTCCAAACAAGGATATACAGATATGCCAGTGCACTTATTCTTGCTGTTTGTGTGTATGTTTATGCTATGTCTTCATAATGCAAAGTGTGTGTGTGTGTGCATGTGCAAGCATGTGTATACGTGTGTGTATGTGTGTGTACGTACATGCTTGCATGTCTGTGTGCATGTGTGTTGTGTGTTGTCTGTATCTATGTATCTGTGCATGCATGTGTGTGTTGAGTGCTGGTATGAATTACGAGATCTTTAAAGTTCATATGGTCTTCTGCATGTGTGTGAATAAATGAAAGAGCGGAAGGCAGTGAGTGGCCAGTGTGCACATGACTGAGGGAGGAGATGGTAGTGATGTGTAAGTGCATTAGCTTTTGTGTGGACCACAGGCTCCTTACAATGAGCTGAGGTTCTTCATGGTGGACACAGACGCCACCCTCAGGGAATACTTCACTGTCTCCACTGACGGCTTGGTGTTCACCCGCAAGCCCTTCCGTGACCTGCCCTCTCCTGACCGGTTTGTGGTTAGTATCAGCCTCAGTTGTCCAGTTGTACCAACACCAATACTTTATTATTTCAATAAATAGATAAATTGGTTATTATGAGTAGTGACAAAATGCTGGCAGAGAGCGCTAAAGGCAAAAAAAAGTAAGAAAACCATAGAAAAAGATCCATTAAAAGCTATGTTCTCTGTTCTATGTTCTCCCTTTCACCCCCAGCTTTTTCAGCCTGTCTGACCTGAACAGAGCTGAGCTGCACCTGCCATTCAAAGATGTTTGCTCTGATGTGAAGATGATTCTAGTAAAAGACCCATCTTGACACTACCAACACCGGCTTTACAGTTCTTTTCTTTGCTTTATCTTGGTTTAATTCTATACTGACAATATAAAAATCAGTCATTGAAATTTTCTTCATAGCTTCACTGAGAGAAAGTAGTCAATTATTGGTGATTTATCTAAGAGTGATAACAAATGTCTTAAGTGAACTTTTTTTTTCAGGCAAATATTTCATTGATTTAATGTGGTCTCTCTGTGTGTTCTATATTCTACAGTTTTGTAACTTAATCACATGCTCTTTTCCAGGCTTTGGAGAAAGACAACCTTTTGTTCCATCTTAGGCTGAGGTGCAGGTTCATTACTGTCCTTTGTTGCTCTGTCATTCTTCACACCCCTCACCCACTATATACTGTTCAAAAGGACTGAAAGAGAACCACACAAGACAGGTTAGTATAAAACCGAAGGGTGAGAATTTATGCTCATGATTTTAAAAAAATCTTGTTTCAGGTTAGAGTTGGAGTCTGTGACCGTGCTCCTACACCGCTGTGTGCTACAGCCTATGACTATGTCACAGTTAACATCATTCGCAACAGGCCACCATTCTTCGTGAACACCCCCTACATCAGAAATCTGACCAGCTTCAACACTGGTGTCACTGTGTTCACAGCTGAAGGAAGAGACCTTGACGATAGGGTAGGTTTCTCATTTCTTTATTGAAATCCATGGGGCATTTGGATGAGTCAATCATGATCATGGTTTCATTAAAAAAAAGACAAAAACAAAGTGAAAGTTGTTTTGCATGGAGAACAGAGATTTCAATGTATCTACATAAATGCTGCTGTAAATATGCACATGAAAAGAAAACAGAATTGTATAAAAGTGATAAGGGGTTAGCCTTAGTTGTATCAATTTGCATTGATTTACTGATTATGAGCATTTTTTTAAAGTGTTGTGATAGCAGTTTAAAAAAAAACGGTGTGAAGAAAGAGTTTTCAGTCATGACTTATGATTTTATCTTGATATAGCCTGGACTGGACTGTGGGCTCTAATGGTAATAGTAGACTATAGGTGTGTGCAACCTGGCACTGTATCCCTTCTGTGTCCCATGCTTATAATTGCCACAGTGTGTGTATTGACAGTTTTCCAAGCTCTGGACATGTGTGACCCAGTCCATGCCAACACAAAAGTTTGACAAAATTAGTTTTTGTCACTTGTGGGCCAGCATTGTTTAGGGGGGAGAAATTGCTGGTGTGTAGGTGTACTAAGTAATCCACCCTTCCATCCTTATGACCTATGCAGTCTTATTTGACCTGATAAGAGCTTACTGCATCACACGTGCTTGCTCACTTGTTGTGATGCTTGTTTCTTGGTGATTACTTTTGTTCAAGGCCAGTTGGAATTACTTTGGGGATTTTTTGGATGAGTTTCAGGGGAGTATCTTTTACATGGGAATACATGGCTTTTTTTCAGCACCTTGGTTTAAAACAATGTTTTGAGCTGTTTGAAACATGATAGTTAGGTTTTTTGGGATGTGACAGCATGTTCATTTATGTTAGGAAATCGTATGGGTTATGTATACTTTAGCTCTCTGTCTGTCTTGCTAAAATTGTACAAAAATTATTCCTCTTCATGGTTTTATAGGGTTTGGCAGTGTGAAGATGAATTTTCCAAAGACCCTAGTACCAAGATGGTGTCTCTGTGGTCTCATGCTACTTGTATGTCCATGGAACAGACTGTATAGCAGTTTTGCAATTATTTTCAGACATCTGCATTTGGTCAGCTGAGATACAACTTGATAGAATATGACGGCAACGAAAAAGCCTTCAACATTGACCCACTCTCAGGCTTGGTGACTGTGCGCTCCAGCTCTGCCAGCTTGACAGGAGAAGAGTTTCAGGTCTGTTTGTGCTTGGTTTTTTATGAACATTTGTTTGTTTCTTTCTCTTATGACTATTCCATCCTTAGTTTAGACCCTTTTTCGGTTCATTTCAGTTCAAAGACTTTATGACCTCACAAACAGAGAAATTCATGTAGGTTATAAGCCATGCATAAAAACAGTAAACAGGAAAACATTTATCACGGAAAAAAACTCCACAACGTGCTTATCTGGGAAGAAATATTTTCTTTCTGAATATTTTTATGCGTTTAATATTATAAAGTATTGAAGATTTTTAAAAAATCAAAATACTTTGTGGATTTTTCTGTGGTGATGACTTTGTCAAGTTTATTTGTTAATATTCTCTCTCTCTCTCTCTCTCTCTCTCTCTTCTCTCTCTCTCTCTCTCTCTCTCTCTCTCTCTCTCTCTCTCTCTCTCTCTCTCTCTCTCTCCTCTCTCTCCCTCTCAGTATAGATATATGTGAGTCTGTAAGAGTGTGTGTATGTGTGTGTGTGTGTGTGTGTGTGTGTGTGTGTGTGTGTGTGTGTGTGTGTGTCCAGGGAGGGGGGGGCGGGGGGCAGCTGTGAAATGAGTGTATCACCTGAAAAAAGGATGCCAAAGACTTTTTTAATTCAGGAATGACTACAGTGGTCAGAATTGTAGAGGACACTGGTTGTGTTGTTGCTTGAGGACTGTATTAATCAAGCTGACAGACTGACAGATACTCATTATTTTTTTTTCTGTGCCTTTCGGTTGGACAGCTTTTCATCCAAGTGTGTGATGGTGGGGGTCTGTGCAACATCACCGTGGCGGTGATCACTGTGAGGACTAACCGGGAAAGCCCCGTGCTGAATGCAACATCGTACCAGAAAACTATCCCAGAAACATTCCTGCTGGGTAACACCATCATCGATGTTGATGCTGAGGACAAGGATGTTTCCGTAAGTTGACCAAGTAGAGATAATTTTCATGTCTGTGCTGTTTGATTTGTGTTGTTGAAGGCTGTTTTCCCGAGTCTGCCTTTCTCCAAGAGAAAAGGGGAGGAGAAAGTAGATGTAGCAGCTTCTGTCCTGAACTAGGGGGGTATGGGGGTGGGGGGGGAGTCTGCCTCTCCATGATCTGGATAGTACCAGTGACAAGAAAGCTTTTATCCAGGCATGGATCAACTTTTGTTTCAGAGAACTCTTTGGATGTGTGTGTGTGAGTGAGTGTGTGTGTGTCTGTGTGATTGAGTGTGTGTGTATGTATGTATGCTTGCATTTTTAGTGATATGCTTGCAGGTTCATGCTTGAAAATGCGTGCACTATGTGAAGCTCTGGATTTATGTAGTATCTTTTCCTGTCTTAAGGCTGAATCTGTTGACAAAACAGTGACATTTTTTCCTCCCTCTGTTTTCTGTTTTTCAGCCTCCAAACAACCAGTTCAGGTTCTACATGCAAAATGGTGCAGGAGGATCCACTACTTACCTCAGCTGCTTCGCTATCAACTCGGTGACAGGTGTCATCTATGCCATCAGAGCTCTGTACAGTAGCCCATGCAACCAGAACGAGTACAACGTAAGTTTACTGCAAGATTTTCTGTTGTTCTTTCCTTCAGAAGTGTTTCTTTGGATTTCCTTTTTCTCCCAGTACTATGCACAAAGCACACAGAGATGAAGATGTACAGGTTCCTTGCTCAGATAAGGTTTTTTTTAAAAAGAAATCATGCTGTGAGATTTTCTTTTGTTTGTTTGGGGGTTTTTTTGTGGGGGAGGGGATTATTTTTTTCTGCAGTGGTAGTAAAATAGGCTTGGTTTTATTGTAAAAGTAGGCAGAAGTTTTTCTCTTGAATTTTTGGGGTTAATCTAAGCACCAGCGTTCTTTTAGATGGATCTCTTTTTTGCAGTTTGCAGTTGTGGCTAGAGACCTTGGGCGTGTATCTTTGAGCAGCGCATCATCCCCAGTGCGCATCATTGTCACCAGAAATCAGTCACCTCCTAGTTTCACAGCGGATCAGTATGCAGAGAACGTCAGGGAGAATGTTGCAGTGGATCACTCAGTCATCCGAATCACTGCCAGGGATCCTGACACAGTGGTAAGTTAAACTTTTCTAGGGGTTGTTTTAATTGTGTGGTTTTTTGTCTCTCTTGATGTGTGGATTCTAGAGTCTTTGTTTTAAAGTTGTTAGAGATAGTTTCAGAAAGGATTTGTTTTGTTGTGTTTTCTGAAGAAGTTGATATATAGAATTTGAAATTGTTACTGGACTCATAGCTTTACTGGTGTGGATGCTTTATCAATCAGAAATAGTTAAAATTGATATGATTGCATGTCTGTTTCAGTGTGTGTGGATTTTTGTGTGTTTTTGTTTGTTGGTTTGGGGTTTTTTTGGTTTGTGCTTATTTTGTTGTCATCCCTAGTTTTTGGTGGTTTTAAAGACTAGCTGATTCAGTTTACAGCTGGTGAGAATGATTGTAGGTTTCTGGTGGAAAATTCTTTTCCCTTTTTTCTCTCTCTATTTTTTCTGACATTTGCATATTGGTAGATTAAAAAAGCTGTCACCCTAATTTTAGGAAGGTGGATTGTTCTTTTTCAGGTGACGTTGAAGGTGGGGGGTTTTCTTGTCTATTTTCTGCATTCTTAGTTCACTTTCCAGCCTTTTTTCCAGAAAGACTTAAAAGATAGCATTCTCTCCCACCTTGAAGTTGGATGTGCTGGGCCTGACTTGTCAGGCACTAAACGGCAGTGCTACACATTTTTGCTCATATGATAGACAGCAGTAGTTGCTGTCTGAGCATTTGATGAAGGAGGAGAAGAGGAAACAAATGCTATCAAAAGAGTACAAACCTGTCTTTTTTTTTTTTAACCTACAGGCTCCATTCAACACTCTGAAATATAGGATTCTGGGGGATTCTGCTGCCTTGTCCTACTTCAAATTTACGAAGGTGGACAACAACAACATTGACATTCTTGTGAACCGCAACCTCAGCCTTTCAAATCAGGACACATTTTGGGTGAGTATTTGTCTCTTGATATATGTGAGTGTGTCAGAAAATGTCATAGAATTAGAGGAAGGTTTTTGATATAATTGTAATAAAAGTAGTCTGCCTGTAAGAACGACAGCAAACTCATGATTGTGAAAATGAGGTATAGAGTGTTGAGCAGAGCAAGTTACGCCTCCTTAAAGTGTTAGTTCCTTCTATGCTTAGTTTCAGAAGAGTTCTATATTTCATTTGACTGTCACAGGGAGTAATCTGATTTTTAGCATTGTGACTCACATTATTTTTAAAAAAAAGTTTTATCAGTTGTTTTGAGAGCTTATCTTCCTATCTTTCCTCATGGGTATATATCACTTACACAAATGCAGCAAAACTAATGAAGATACTTTTAGGAGCTTTAGTGTAAAATTTGAGGATGTAAAGTAAATGTTTCAGTGTCTTGCTTTCAGGTTCAACTGTATGTGGAAGATGGCGGAAACCCGATTCAGTCTGACACCAGTATTCTGACCATCACAGTTTTGCGCAATCTGAATGCACCATTCTTCCAGCCCACAAATTACCAGCAGACAATACAGGAAAATCAGGCATTGGGTGTATCTATCACAACTGTTACTGCATTTGATGCGGACAGACCAAAGGTATGTATGCAGATAGGTGGAGGTTAACATTATCATATATGCCTAGAGACTTTTTATTTTTTATTTTTTTTATTTATTCTTTTATATCAAGGATAATGGAATAAGCGCTCATGTGCTTTTCTACATCCAGTCCCCATGTGTATGCGGTTTTGTAAATTTTGTCATCTGTTCCCACCAGCACACAATGGCCTACTCTTTCGAAAAGCGGAACAGGATTTAACGTGTGCGCAAGATGTTCTGTATGTGTTCGCACACGGGGCCTCGGTTTATTGTCTCATCCTATGTGTGTGCTTATGTGATGTGACTGGGCTCACTTATGCTCGTGTGGGTTTTGCCTTGCAAGAACTGTCTGGCCATTTCTAATACATGATTCGCTTTTACATAATATTATGAACATTATCATGGGAACAGAAAGGATTATATGATTATGAGCCTACATACACACACACACACACCCACAAACACTCACACACACACACACACACACACACACACACACACACACACACACACACACCCACACACACATTTGAAAAGTATGAGCGCATAAAAAGCACATGTTTGCTGGGTGGAGGAGGAGAGGAGGGAGGTCATTGAAGGTAATATTGTCAGTAATGACGAATGCCTAGTATTTTCTAACGTTTTATTCCTGTACCTTTTTATTATCTAAAGTATAAACGTGAAAGAATGGATGAAACAGGTGAAGTAATTTGTTTGTCCTGACGATTTATGATTTTCTTTTTTTAATTCTTAAAACATTTTTATTTAAATGTGTGTGTGGACGTGAGCGCACACGCGCTCAGGTGTGCATGAGTATGTGCGTGCGTGTATATGTATATGTGGTAATTTGTATTTTCTATGTATTTTCTTATCGATTCTTTCCTCTTTTTTTTACTGGTTTAATTTAATGGTAAATGATGCAATAATGTAGTGTCTTAGTATAATCATTACCAAATTTGTTCTTAGATAGATGGCTTGATGAAAAAAAGCAAATTCATTGCTTATTCAATGTACCATCTGGAAATAAAATTTTGACTTGACTTGACTTGACTTGACATGTCACACTGGGTGGTGGGAGGCTAAAGGAGTGTGCGGCCTGTGTGCAGCCTGGAGCTGGAGACGTGACCTACAGCATTTTGAGAAACAGGCCCGAAGCTTCCTACTTTGACGTCTTGTCCAGTGGTGACATTGTGGTCATCAAAGACCTAGCTTTGGATACCCTCAGCACCTACACAGTAAGGATTGGTGGACACGGATTTCACCTTGTGTTCGGTTTTTCTCTGTGCGTGTGTGTGTGTTCAAAAGAGTGAGAGAATGTGTGTGCGTGTCTACTTCGGGGATGATACCTGAACAGGACCAGTTAACATGCATTTTGATTTTCTTCTGAAAGGCAAAATCGATTTTAACATGTTTGGAAGATGTTCTGCTTGCGTTCCCACATGGGACCTTAGTTTATAGTCTCATCTAATAACATTTGGGGGAGTGGAGTCAGCACTGATGTTAGTAAGAATCTCGTTTAATGGGTGCCTCAATGGTGGCTCAAACCGGGGCCATCAGATTGTGACCTCAATGCTTGTATCACTAGTCCGCCCCTCCCCATCCCCCTCCCCCCCAAAGACACACAGAGAAGTTCACAGTCTATATAGCAAACAAGGAACTGTGAAAATTGCCCTAAGTGCTTTGGTGGGTATTTCTGGTTTTCTACTGGCAAAGTACTAAGGCAGGTATTTCTACTGTTTCACTAGGAAAGTATTGAGGCAAGTATTTCTAGTGCTTCACCAGGAAAATATTGAGGCAGGTATTTCTGCTGTTTCAGCAGGAAAGTATTGAGGCAGGCATTTCTACTGTTTCACCAGGAAGGTATTGGGGCAGGTATTTCTAGTGTTTCACCAGAAAAGTATTGAGAAAGATATTTCTAATGTTTCACTAGGAAAGTATTGAGGCAGGTATTTCTAGTGTTTCTCCAGAAAAGTATTGAGGCAGGTATTTCTAGTGTTTCACCAGGAAGGTATTGAGGCAGGTATTTCTAGTGTTTCACCAATAACGAACACTAACAACAGAAACAAAGGTGTGCGCTGTTCACCGTACGTTTGCTCTGCCATAAACCGATAGTGAGCAGCAGTCTCTCTTTTTGAAAATGTCCCATTTTTATTTTCCCTTTTCTGTTTGCTTTTGCAGTTCAATGTCAACGTGCGGGACCTCGGCTCCCCTTCTCAGCAAGGCTCAAACACTGCCACGGTGACGGTGTCTGTGGAGCGAAATATCCACTGCCCCGACATGAGCAACTTGCCGGCTTCAGTGACCATCAATCAGACTGACTCAGGTGTCTTCTTCACCGTCAAGGCCTCAGATCAAGATTCTGCTGTGAGTAGGCTTGGACGATGAGATATTCATGTATTTGGTTATGATTCACATTACTGGAGGTTCTTAGACAAGTCGTGTCAGACTGTTGAACATGTTTAAGGGAGTTTGTTTTGTTGTAGTGTGGATCTGTAGTTGTTGATGTTGCGGACAGTGGTGTGAATGTTACTGTTGGTGACACTTACATGAGTTGATTTTTTTTTTAGGGTGGGGGGTGGGGGGATACCTGGGTGAGTCTGTTGTTATGGGAGACAGTAGTGTAAACTGTTGTTGTTGAGAATATCTGTGTCAGCCTAGTCTGTGATGGTGAGAGATAGTAGTGTGGGTGTTCTTGTTGGAGACACAGGTGTGAACCTGTTATTGTTGGAGACACAGGTGTGAACCTGTTATTGTTGGAGACACAGGTGTGAACCTGTTCTTGTTGGAGGCACAGGTGTGAACCTGTTCTTGTTGGAGACACAGGTGTGAACCTGTTCTTGTTGGAGACACAGGAGTGAATCGGTTATTTTGGAGACACAGGTGTGAACCTGTTATTGTTGGAGGCACAGGTGTGAACCTGTTATTGTTGGAGACACAGGTATGAACCTGTTATTGTTGGAGACACAGGAGTGAATCGGTTATTTCGGAGACACAGGTGTGAATCGGTTATTGTTGGGGACACAGGTGTGAATCTGCTATTGTTGGGGACACAGGTGTGAACCTGTTATTGTTGGAGACACAGGTATGAACCTGTTATTGTTGGAGACACGGGAGTGAATCGGTTATTTTGGAGACACAGGTGTGAATCAGTTATTGTTGGAGACACAGGTGTGAATCTGTTATTGTTGGAGACACAGGTATGAACCTGTTATTGTTGGAGACACAGGAGTGAATCGGTTATTTTGGAGACACAGGTGTGAATCGGTTACAGTTGGAGACACAGGTGTGAATCGGTTACAGTTGGAGACACAGGTGTGAATCGGTTACAGTTGGAGATACTGCATGAGTGTTACTGTTGGAGACACAGGTGTGAATCTAATATTGTTGGAGACACAGGTGTGAATCTCTTACTGTTGGAGACAGGTGTGAACACCAGTGTGTCTGTTGAGGAGAGTAAACACAAACGCACACACAAACACACACCCCCAAAAAACACCAACCAACTCATGTTATTTATTCAAAATCTAGGTTTTTTGGTACATCTCTTGCTTCAAAATTATATGCATATGACTCTTTTATTTCATGCTTACAGGCGTTCTACAGAAATGTGCAGTTCAGGCTGTTTGGGGAGCGCGTTGGCACTGCTTTCTTCATTGGAGGCAAGACTGGTGAGGTCAGGGTGACGAATGCCATACTGGCTGATACACAGACTGTCTACAAGGTATGGGCCTAACCTTTGCAGTACTTCTCTCTCTCTCTCTCTCCCCTCCTCTCTCTCTCTTTCTGTCTGTGTGTCTGTCTCTCTCTCTCTCTCTCTCTCTCTCTTCTCTCTCTCTCTCTCTCTCTCTCTCTCTCTCTCTCTCTCCCCCCCCCTCCCCCCTCTCTGATTTCCTTACATTTCCTTTCATAGTGCCTGGTTTCATTATGTGCGTGTAACTTTGGGAAGGTCTGCCCACTAGCCTCAGTAGTCGAGACATTCTGACTTCAGGGTGGCTAGGTTTGTTTTGTTTTGTTTGGTTTTGGTACAGGATGCATACTGGGTATGTTTGTGTTTTCGCAACCCACCAAATGCCAACATGATTTGCAGGATCTTTAATAGGCATATTTGATCTTTTGCATGTATATAGATGACAATAGTCAAGGCACTGGCAGGTCTGCTCTTTTAGTTGACCTGGGAAATTGTAAAAGTTCCCACACTTAATTCACCAGACTGCTGCCTAGATTGGAACCCACGAATTCATGGACCCTCAGGATTGAAATCAAGTGGTCTTAGATACTTGGCTATAACATTGGCCATGGCCACTTAAATAACAGCACAGTTGAATTACCTTTTTGTGGATTTTTTGGTTTAGTTTTGGTTTGGGGTTGGGGGTTTTTTGTTGGTTGGTTTGTTTGGTTTTTTTGTTTTTTGTTTTGTTGTTGTATTTTTTGCACAGTAATAAAGCAAAACCAGCAGGCTAGTTAGGTGAGTGACCATATTTGAGTGTATATTGAAAGGAAAAGTGCTGGGGGCTGATGGAAAGAGTTTACTTTTGTTTTCATGGCAGATTTTGTTTTAAAATATTGCAAGGCAAATTCATACATTGCTGAGAATTGTGTGAAAATTTTCATTCATTCAGGTATTGCTGTTAGTTAAAGTATGACCTAGGCTTTCTTCTTCCTGTCCTGTGTGTGTGTGTGTGTGTGTGTGTGTAAATTCCTTGGCGAGGATTTTAAAGTTGATTCTCAGCAAAATATTATATTGTGAGTTTTGTGCTTAAAACCGTTTTTAGTCCTACCATTAAGTTGCTACATTTAGTCTTAAGGAATTTTAGCTATTTCTTCCATAAATGCATATGGATATAAATCACTGTTTTTGTTTGTTTTGTTGAGTTTCATCTAAAGTACCATAGTTAGGTTAAAGACTTGCAACATTTTCAAAAATCTAGTTCTTTATTCCCTAAAAAGAGAAAGCAGATGCAAGTTCAGAACCAAAAAGTTAAAGGTGACCAATCATGAACTGATATTTGCTTTCTTTGCTTTAGTTTTGTCCTTTTGTGATGTATGTGGCAATGTGGTGTATTGATGGATTCCTCATCCTTCCCCTTTCCCCCCCACCTTCCTGTCATCCCTGAATGATTTTCATTGGAAGTATGTTTTACTTGGATGATTTGTGCTGCCATTTGCACTTTTTTTCATACCTTTATCCTTTACCTGAATAGCAAACTGGATCAAGCTAAGTTTAGAAGAAAAAAGAAAAGAAAACAGGAAGAAGGATCTGTAAATTGACTCCTTGTTACCTACAGCACCACTGTTTGCAAGCTGTGGTGGCTTTTTGGAAGACATTAATTTTTGCCTCTGTCACAACATGGTCAGATTTATTGTAGGTTTACCAGAGTTAATGCGCACATGGGCAGTTAACACAACAAGCGCATAAACACCTGTGTAATGATGCATGTAGTGCAGCAATTTTTAGTCATCTGAACTTCATAGCTTTGTTTTGTTTTGTTTTCAAATTGTTTGTAAGGGTTTCTTGAAAGATGTTTTGTCATCTGAACTTCATGGCTGTTTTGTTTTGTTTTCAAATTGTTTGTAAGGGTTTCTTGAAAGATGTTTTGTCATCTGAACTTCATGGCTGTTTTGTTTTCAAATTGCCAGCTGCAAGTGCTTGCGACTGATGGCTTCTGCGCCAACCCTCAGCAGAAGACACTGACAGTGAATGTGTTGCGAAACTTGTCTCCCCCGCAATGGTCAGGCCAGGGCCCAAGCTTCAGTGTGGTCATCAGAGAAACCGATGATATCTCACGATCCATCATCAGGCTGACAGCCATTGACCCAGATGGAACAGGGGTAAGGCATCTCTTTTTTTGTGTTTGTTTGTTGTTGGGTTGTTTTTTACAGATCAGGGAATTTTTTTCTCTTCAATTTAATAATGTCTGTTCTTTCTTTTTTGGGGTGTGGTGGGGGTGGTGGTGGTCCTTTTTGTATACCATTTTTCTTTTTTGTATGGGTTTCTTTTTGTTGATGTTCTTTTTTTTCCTCTTCCTTCCTTCCTTCCTTCCTGATATGACTATTTAGAATGAGGTTGAAAGGCGTAATTGTTTTAAGTCATTCTGTTTGTTTCATATTTCTTTCCATTGTTTTAGTTCTGACCATTTTTCATTGTGATGTTGTTGGTTGCTGCTGTTGTGCCTACTTCTGTTTGTTTTTTATTTATTCTTTTTATTTTATTTTATCGAGGATAATGGAATAAGCATGTATGTGCTTTTTTACTCCAGTCCCCGTGTGTATGCAGTTTTGTAAATTTTGTCATCTGTTCCCACTGGCATACAATGGCCTACTCTTAAAGCAGAAAAGGATTTTAACATGTGTGCAAGATGCTCTGTGTGCATTCGCACATGGGGCCTTGGTTTATAGTCTCATCTAAAGGACTTTTGGGGAGAGTGGAGTCTGCACTGATGTTAACTCCAGGGGAAAATATCCCCTTGAACGGGAATCGAACCCGGGTAGTCAGATTGCGAGTGCAATGTTGTAACCATTAGGCTATCCCGTCCCCATTGTGTCAGTTATGTGTGTGTGTGTGCGTATGTGTGTGTGTGTGCGTATGTATGTGTGTGTGTGTGCGTGTGTGTGCGTGTACGTGTGCATGCGTGTGTGTGTACATGTATTACAATATGTATGGTTACCAAACATGATTGCCATTATTTTTACAAGCATCCCCCTCTGCTCTTTCTCTTTCCCTCCTTCCTGTCCCTCCTACCTCCCCCACAGTCTGTTTTTACAGGGAAGTACGAGTTTATCCCCAGCTCACCACATCAGAACCTGTTTTACATTGCGCCCAATGGTGACGTCTACCTGAGGAGAACAATGGTGGGAGTAAACAGCAACGTGTTTGACGTAAGTAACATTTCCATCTTAAAAGAAAAACTATATATGTATGTAAATATGATATTTAGTCAGCTGCTTCAAAATGTATAATGATGTATTCCTAATCTGCTCTCACCTCCTTGTGCTGAATGGGTGAATAGTTTAGACGTCTTTCTCAAATGGTTTGGCATGCTATGTCATTTTAGGCAACAAGAGCATCAGTTAAATGAATGGAGACGGTGTGCATGATCAAGGAAATGTCGTAAGACAGGAACAAAGCCCTCACCTGTCACAGTTAGGGAGTGGATGAGGGAGGGGATTTGTCTCAGGCTTACTCTTTAAGAAAACAAGCTGTTAGATTACACTATGAAAATTAAATTCAAAAACCTTGATAAACCTGATAAATAAATGAGCTGATGCACAGGAAAAAACACGAGGTTCAGATTACAATATGAAACTATCTCAAACAAGATCAAAAACCTAGGTTGAACCTCATAAATAGATATTTAAACTGATGCATAGGCATGATGTGAGATTCTATCCTCTGTTACCTGAAAAAAGATCTTGATTCCAATAACTTTGCTCATGGTTTTCCTGCAGATGAATGTGAGGGCAGTGGATCAGGGTGGGTTGGTCAGTGCACCGGGTACCCTGAAAGTCACTGTGCGGCGCAACGAACACACCCCAGAGATCCTCAATTTGCCTGACTCACGGCCTGTTCGCAGCGACCAAGCCCCGTCACAGACCATCTTCCAGTGCCAGTCCAGAGACAATGACACTGAGGTCAGCACTCAGTAAATGCTTGTGCTCACTTTGATCTTTGTGTTAGCAAATTTTTGTTGCTGTTGTTGTTTTTGGTTGGTTTGGGTTTTTTAAAGTTTTATTCTTGTTTTGGTGGGTTTTGCTTCTTTTATGAGGGGAGGGGTGGAGGGAGAAACTTTTAGAAGCTGCACAGCTGATGTGTACACTGTAAGTATTGATTTAAAAGTTGTTGGTATTTATTTGATAGACATAAAGAAAAAAAGTCTTTCTGCTAATCCCTGGTAATGCAACCTCTGCTCTTAATTCATATCTGGAGAATTGGAGATAGAGGGGATAGCTGATGACAGTCAGCATGTGGACTCTGTTGTCTGTCAGCAGCTGTCTTCATCTTTACCTAAAAACAACAAATATTAAGATAAACAGATTACATTTTTTATCATCTGTACTCTTTATTTTTGTTCTTATTTTTCTTGATTTCTGTCTTTTCTTTCTCAGTTTCCAATTCTTCATGATTATTGCTTCATAAAAGTATGTTTGCATGTTATGTTCAAATCAAAGTGGAGTGTCACAAAGTAGCTGTGGTTATTGAAACGGTATCAGCATTGAATTCATTTGTACATATGGCATGCAGGAAACAAACTTTCCATACAAAAGGTCTCGGTGAGTGTATTTAGCATATTCGTATAAAAGCATGTACTTTTTCCTGAACGATATCAGGAGTCGCATTGGTGCATGGTACTGGAGAGGTGTTTATAAAGTTCCTCTCTTTGTGTGGCAAAGCCTGGGTCCCTGCACAATCACCTCTACAGCCAACTTATTTGCTTTTCAGGTTGGTTACGGGGAGGTCAGATACCGCATCGTGGGAGAAGGCCGGGCCGCCACTTTGTTCCAAGTTGACAGCAGTTGTCAAGTCACCTTGCGCAGTTCTCTGTCTGCCGACGATGCCCCTTCATACACTGTGAGCAGCAGACTGATCACTGTCATAGCAGATATACTCGTGGATAGAAAAGTCTGTGCATGAGTTTCCACATGAACACACATTCACACACATAAACACACGCACGCACACAAAATCACACTTGCACTCACACCACACACATGGACTTTCACCCACACGTACGCACACATGCATGCACGCACACACACATATGCACTGCACACATGCATGCATGCCCCTGTACACAACACACACTTCACACACACACACACACTTTCACACACACACATACATACACATATGTGTTTAATGTTTGTGTGTGAATGTGTAACTCATGTCTGTGTTCATGCATGAGTGCTTTTGTTGTGGCTAAAAAAGTGCTGGAGCTACTGCCAAAATATCTTCTAACAAAATAGCACTAGCACTTTGTTGTTGTTGTTTTGTTCCTCAGGTAGAGCTCCTAGGCTCGACGTTGGTGAGATTTTTGTGTATGCAACTATTATTACCCACGTGGTGGCTTGAACCAAGGCTCAATCCAGGGCCTAGCACTAGCACTGAAACTAGCACTATGTTTATGAATATCCATTCCAGAGACAGAAAACTATATTATTTTGCATTTTTATGCCCATGAACAAGTCTCGGTGTATGAGTGATATTCAGAGTCGTAGCTTGAAGCATGTCTCTATTTGATTTCTTGAGTAATTTCAGTCTAAAACTATCGGCAAAGAAGCGAAACCGTTTGCAGCTGAAAATAAACTAAGACCATCATCTTGTATGTAGGTGACAAAGCCAAAACTATTTGCAGCCAGATGTAAGATGCGACTGTCTTTTGCCATCAGGTTCTGATTGAAGCATATGACAATGCTGGGGCAGCAACAAGATCCAGCACAGGAACCCTGACCCTGTCGGTGAATCGCAACCTGAACGCTCCCTTCTTCCTGAACACCGCCGTCAGCAAAGAGATCATGGAGATCCTGGATGTGAACGTTCCCTTTGCCGCTCTCATTGCACAGGACGCTGACACCGTTGTAAGTTCTGCTGTGTTGCAAAGTGGTCATGAGAAACTGATGATAATGGTGGCGATGAAGATGATTTTGACTGTGATAAAGGTTGTGACAATGATGACAATTATGATGATGACGATAATAAATCATACCAATAGTGGTGGTAATGGTAGATGCAGTATGCCAGTTACAACGATAATGAAGTTCTTCTGCAATGCCTGCCTCAAAATGTACACTGTTGTGATAATACCGATCATTGTATGCGTCTTGAGCTCATGTATATATGTATGTATGTATTATTATTATTATTATCATTATGTATATGCATGTGCATAAGTATTTGAGGATGCGAGTGATGTGTAAGTGGCAGACAAGAGCTTAGAGAAGTAGGTACGATCAATGCTGTGTGCTGTGTACCACAGGCTCCATACAACACACTGTACTACACAGCTGAGGGCAATTCCACCGTGTTGGATTATTTTGGCGTCAACAACAAAGGCGAGCTCATCAGTTTGCGGGCCCAGTGGCAGTACCCAGACAGACGGCAGACCCTTTTCACAGTACGTATTGGTGTGATACGTGTTCTGCAGAACATGAGAAAGGGAAGAGAGAATGAATTTGTGAGTGAGTGTAAGTGTGAGTGAGTGAATGTAAGTGTGAGTGAGTGTGTGTGTGTGTATTATTCTTTTATTTCGAGGATAATGAAATAAGCACTCATGTGCTTTTTATTTCATCCAGTCCCTGTGAGTATGCAGTTGTGTAAATTTTGTCATCCATTCCCACTGGCACACAATGGCCTACTCTTCTGAAGAGCAGAATGGGTTTTAACATGTGTGCAATATGTTCTGCGTGCGTTTGCACACGGGACCTCGGTTTATAGTCTCATCCAAAGGACTTTTGGGGAGGGTGGAATGGGCACTGATGTTAGTTAACTCCAGAGGAAAAATCCTCTTGAATGAGATTCAAACCTGGGTCAGCAGATCACAAAGACATCACTGGACCACCAAGCTATCCCCTGTGTGCACGCGCGCGCTAGGGTGTGAGTGGGTGTGTGTGTATGAGTGTGTGTGTGTGTGAGAGACAAAAGGAATCGCTGTGCACAATTCAACTGTTATACTTCTTATAATCTTGCTTGCCTGTAACTGAATCTGTCTTCTTTCTCCTTCTCCCCACCCTAACACTCGTACTGTCTGGGTGTGACAGAATTGATAAGCACTCTACCAACAGTCTGTTATATTTTGTTGTTGTTCTTTGGAACCAAGTAAAAGTAATGAACAGCACAATTCAACTGCAATTCTTCTTTTGATAAATAAAGGGACAGAAAATCTCTTTTGGCGTTGCACTACAATGCCAGTGCAATACAGTTGTCATACTTCTTTTGATATTGGGTGAATAAAGAAACTGACTTTTTTTTTTTAATGGTGCAACATTGATGCATTTTATCCATCATACTTCTTTTTGATGTTGGGTAAATACAGAGACAAACAATCTCTCTTGTCATAACAGGACAAAGGTCAGAGAAATTCATTTGTATACTTCCTTTGACATTTGGGTAAAGAAAGAGATGAGTTGATCTCACTTGTAATGATACAGTGTCTGTGTAATTCATTCATCATTCCTTTTTTGATATTGGGTGAATAAAACCACAACAAATAATCCCATTCATTACAGTACAACGTGAAAGTGCGCGATGGAGCGGGCCGTGAAGGATCCAACACAGCGACAGCGACGGTAACTGTGATTCGCAACACAAAGCCTGTCTTCATCAATGCCGACTACACAGTCAAGTATCCTACGACTGTGCCTTCCGACAGAATCATCTTTAGAACTACAGTGGCCGACAATGACCGCACGGTAGGTGACAGTGCTGCTTGCCTGGGCATGTTTCTTTCTCTGTCTCGTTGCTTTTTTTGTCTTGTCTTTTTCTTTCTGTCTCTCTTTCTTTCAATCTTTTTGTCTCTCTCTTTCTGTCTCTGTCAATGAGTATGTGTCTGTCTGTCTGTCTGTCAGTCTCTCTCTATTTCTGTCTGTCTTTCTGTCTCTTTCTGTCTGTCTGTCTGTCTCTCTCTCTCTCTCTCACTCTCTCTCTCTCTCACTCTCTCTCATTCCCTGTCCTGTTTTTGGTTAATGGGATTAAAAACCTTTGTGAATGCGTGTCTGTGTGAGTGAATGTGTATGTGAGCCTCTTAACATGGCCGATATATACCCCTCTCTTCTTCTTCTTCTTCTTCTCTCTCTCTCTCTCTCTCTCTCTCTCTCTCTCTCTCTCTCTCTCTCTCTCTCTCTCTCTCTCTCTCTCTCTCTCTCTCTCTTTCTCTCTCTCAGTGCTCATGCTTATATTTTTCTAAAAAATGGACTGTCACCAGTAAATACATAACTGTATGTCTATAAAAACAACTGCCATGTGCAGGCCAAAAACTTTTGTGCCTGTTTTGATGTGGCTTTAATTTGAATATATATGTGGTCTTCAGGCTCCATTCAACACCCTGGAATATGAAATGATCGGGGACGGCAGTGCACCCACCTTCTTTGAGGTGGACCAGTCTGGAGTGGTGCGAGTTAGACAGAACAGTGCCGTGGAAACAGACTCTGCCGCGGAATATGTGGTGAGTGAGTACCTGTTGCGGTGCTGATGTGGAAGTGAATGATTAAACGTGTCTTTTTTCGACCAACCAGGCTGAGGAAAAAAATGACAAAACAACATCAGCAGCAAAACGGTCATTTTCTCTACTGTTTGTAGATCTTGCTCTCTTGTCTGTCTCTCTGTCCGTCTGTCAGTCTCTCTCTCTCTATCTCTCTCTCACTCTCTCCCTCTCCCCCCCTCCCTTTCTTTCTCTTTTACTTAGTTTCTGTCTGTCTGCCTCTCTCTCTCTTTCTTTCTCTCTTTCTTTCTCTTTCACTCTGTCTCTGTCTGTCTGTCTCTCTCTCTCACTCTCTTTCTTTCTCTCTTTCTTTTTGCTGGTTTTTAAAAAAGAATTATGTGTTGTGTTTTATTTTTGTTTGGTTTGATTATTTTTTTATCTTTTGGTGGCAAATGCCAATTGCATGTAGATCAAGGAGGAGAGGGGGGGGGGGGGGGGCATTTTTATGCTTTTTGCTTGTTTGTTTGTTTGTGTTTCTGTTATGTTTTTCTTGTCTTTTTCATCAGCACACCACTCCCTCCTTTCCTCAATACATTCCCTTTTTTCTTGGCTTTTCATTTTGGTTTTTTTGGTCAGCGTTTTAGATTTTAGAATACCAAATGCAGAAACAAGCAAACCAATAACAACAACAACATCTTATACTTCACTTTGTACGTGGGCGTGCTGTTATATTCATTGGATTTTTTTCCCCGTTCCTCGGCTACAGTTGCAAGGTCCGGTGATATTTTTGCATATGCAACCATTTTTGCCCACCATGAAGGTAGCTGCATATTCAGTGAAATACATGCAATTTATCATAGTTTAGTGCGGTGCCCCTATGACCCTGGAGGAGGTTATGGGAGCAGATGAGATGAAGTTGATGTTGGATGTTTAAAAAATCATCTTATTATTATTATTAGTTGTGTTCTTTGTGTGCGTTGACAGGTTCGCCTTGTTGTGCGTGATGGAGGAACCCCTCGCCTGTCCAGCACAGCCCTGGTGCGAATCCAGGTGACCAGGAACCGCAACCGTCCTCGCTTCGTGCACGGAGATCTGCTCAGGAGGATTCCGTTCGATGAGACACCTGGCACAGTGGTGGCTAACGTCAATGCTACTGATGATGATAAGACGGTACTCTCTCTCTCTCTGTTCTCTTTCTCTCTCGGTGTCTCTGTCTCTCTCTCTGTCTCTGTCTGTCTTCCTGTCTGTCTGTCTTTCCCTCTCTCTCTTTCTTTATTTTTTATTGACATCCCTATGCAATTTTCATATGTATTTTGATACTTTAACCCGTACAGCGCGATGGGTTAGGATCGTGGCTTCCCTGGTAAACTGCCATGGGCCACGATCATGGCGTTGCATAAGTCAGGTTCAACATCAATCAACTATTATTGTAACTTTAGGGAAAAGTGCCTCCTTTTCACTTGGTATGGTCCCTCAAGTGTCTAACTTCCAGTCCTTTGTGTGATTAGGGTTACTAGGAGTGATGATGATCTGGAAAGGAATGTTGTTGACACCACCCTAAAGGAGTCAGTTGTGGAAGTGATAGGCTAGTGACCAACATAAGATGCTGAATGAAGTGGAGTCTTATCTCACACTTCTAATGCCTTTAACACATGTTGCTTTGCCTTGTTGTTCATTCTGTTCTGTGTCTCTGCCATGAAAGGGGTGTAGTTGATGAAAAGTAGAGGGTGAGGTGGCTTACCTGTCAGGGAGTTTTTTTCAATACAATTTGTGGGATATCTCCTGCTACATACTAGGTAATGTCTTTTTTGTTTTTTGTATCACATTCTACATTGTCTCTACTTTCCAAAAATGTTTAGGTTTACCTATCTAGTGTTAATCATAAGCGTGTAAAAACCCTAAAACAGAACAAGGTAGCCATGGCTAAAAATTATTGGTTTTAAGTGCAATTCCTGTGAGCGCCAATAATTATATACAGCAGTGGAAGGGTTAAAAAAATTTTTAGATAGAGGGGGTGGTGGTGCAGCAAGTGTACAATTACAAAATGACAAAAATTAGAAACCAAGAGATCAGTGACCAGACTGTATCTTTACTTTCTTGGGGTTTTCTCCTGTATGGAATTAAAAAGCAATACTGTTAAAGAAGGAATACTGGGGCCTGAATACACCTGTGTTTGTTCTTGGTTCTGTATAACTCCACTTGTTGTTGGTACAAGTCAGCCTGAACCTGTTTGGGGGAAATGAGTCAGTTCTGCCATGAGAGTATGGGAGCATTTCCTGTTGAAACGAGCACATTTTGTCGTCATGAAAGCTGTAACTGTTGTGTAGGAGATATTGGAGGAAATGAGTCAGTTCTACCATGAGAGTATGGGAGCATTTCCTGTTGAAACGAGCACATTTTGTTGTTGTGGAAACTCTAACTGTTGTATAGGGGATATAGGGGGAAGAGATTCTGTTCTGCCATTAGTGTATGGGAGCATTTCCTGTTTGAACAAGTACATTTTGTCGTCATGAAAACTGTAAGTGTTGTTTAGGAGATGGCTAATGCTGGTATGTGAATCATGACTGTTCCATGTATTTTCCATGTCTGTATTTTCCATGTCAGTATTTTCCATGTGTCTAGGGTCCAGAGGCAGCCCTCACATACACCCTTCAGAGCGGGAATACCGCCACTGGCCAGGAATACTTCAAAATCTACCCTGACTCTGGTGAACTCATCCTGACAAGAAATGAAGGACTGGCGAACCTAGACCGTTTCATTGTGAGTTCGGACGTTCATCTCTAGTCTTCATTTCTTTTTCAGAAAGGGAAGGGGCAGGAGAGAGAGAGAGGAATATGTGTGTGTGAGTATGTGTGTGTGTGTTGTGTGTGTTTGCATGCGCACCTGCGAGCGTGCATGTGTGTGTGTGTGTGCACGCACATATGCATATTGTATTTTTTTGCTGTCTGTTTTGTGTTTCCTTGTCTACATTGTTTGTATGCATACACACACAAAAACATTGGTATATTCACACACCTGTTAATTTCTCTGTGTGTGTGTTTGTGCGCGCATGTGTGTATGTCTTGTGTGTATGGGCATATACATATGTGTACATGTTTGCGTGTCTGCACATGCGAGTGTGTGTGTATGTGTGTGTGTGCATGCCTATGTGTGCATGTGTGTGTGTGCATGCGTGTGTGCATGGTTTCATGCAGATGGTCGTGACAGCAAGGGACGATGGCAATCCAAGGCTGACAGGCACAGTCTCAGTGACAGTGATCATCGAAAAAGATCCTACCCAGCTGTCATGTAGTGCTCAAAGCCTCACCGTCTCAGAGAATGCTGCTGTGGGCTTACGTGTTGGACAAGTCTCTGCTGGAACAGGGGTGAGTTTCCTTCCTCCATGCCTCCCTCCCTCCTTCCTTCCCTTCCTCAGGTCCTGTCTTTTCTGTAGGCAGATGTATGACGTGTGTCTGCGTGAGCACGCATGTGTGGGTACATGTACATATCGGTGAGCAGGCACGGGCTAACATTTACATGGCATGCACGTATGGAGACTTGCATGTACACATGTATGTACACACTTCCACATATGCACACATATGCATGCGCACATGCAACACACACATGCACCACACACACATGCACACACACACATGCACACACATAGGTAGGAGTTCCATGCAGTGCCACCACAATCTCTTGTAGCCCTCCCAGCCCACTGATCTTAGTGATTTTGACACTGTATGATGTTGGGGGTCTGCCTCATTTCCCCTTAGTCAACCTCACCTGGGAGAACTGTCACATTTATCTGTGTGTTTCTGTTTGCATGATCAACATAACTCGGTTTGCACGTACCAATTTCAGCCAACATTTGCCTTTGCACTGAGAGTTCATCAAGAATGCTTTCATTTGCTCTTCTGCCTGACCATTTGACTCTTAGACGTTGCCTTAGAACGTTTCAGCAGTGTTTATTTTTTCCCTTTCCAATTATCATAGTGTTCAGGCTTCTGACCCATACAGCAATATAGGCCAGATTAGTATTTTGACATTTCTTATTTTGATATATTACAAGGCAAAAAAAAAGAAAAGAAAGACAAATCTTTATATTTCAAGAATAGTACATGAGCATATATGTGGGCTTTTTTTTACATCCAGTCCCCCCCAAACACACACACATACATCACACACTCAAACACAATGTCTAGTTTATCTGTGACTGTGGGAAATAAAGAGTTATTG
Organism: Rapana venosa; assembly: GCA_028751875.1. NCBI lineage: Eukaryota > Metazoa > Mollusca > Gastropoda > Neogastropoda > Muricidae > Rapana > Rapana venosa. Next base: position 100,919,789 of record CM054134.1, read on the forward strand.
GTCAGTCATTGTGTCTCTTTCTGTCTGTCTGTCTGTCTGACTGTCTTTCTCTTGCTCACAGTATTGGTTGCAGTTGTCTGTCACTCACTCTTCTCACTCTCTCTCCAAATATGTAACTCCTGTATTGTGCATTTATTATGTGTACAAAGGCGCAAGTCTTCTTCTCTCTGCAGTTCATTGCGGGGTTTCCCTCATTTTGTGTAATATACTAGAGCTGTTGTTCTTCCTTGTATGTATCTACACATATTCTTTATATCTGTGGTTATAGACGTCGTCGATCATTGCCTCATGGTTTGTTGGATTGTGTGCAGAATGTGAACTACGAGTTGGTGGGAGTGGCACCTGGAACCTCGTTCTTCAGTGTCAGCAGCAGTCTGGGAGAGGTGACCGTCTCTTCCCGCCTGACCTCGGACAATGCCAACCTGCTGGCCTACACGGTCAGTTGACTTGCTAATTGACGTAGCTAGCCTTGTGTCAGGTGGGCAGTGGGAAAGTGGGGTTGCAGGACGGTATGGTAAAATCTTTGATTAGAGTGAATTATTTCTGGTGGTGCTAGGCGTCCTCTTCTTGGGTGAAAGAGATGAAAGTGTAGACTGGTAATTTGTGTGTTTGTGTGATCTATTCTTTTATTTAGAGGTTAATTGAATAAGCACTCATGTGCTTTTTTACTTCCAGTCTCTGTGTGCTTGCAGTTTTGTAAATTTTGTCTCATGTTCCCACCAGCACACAATGGCTTACTCTTCCAAAAAGGGGAACAGGTTTTAACATGTGTGCAAGATGTTCTGCATGCATTTGCACACTGGGCCTTGGTTTACAGTCTCATCTGAAGGACTTGTGTGGATGTGGGTGTGTGTGTGTGTAGATGAGGAAATGACTTGCTCATTGTGTCTGCAGTGACCTACGGTTGTCTGTTGCAGTTGTTGGTGAAGGCGACAAGATCTGGCATCTCCCTGCAGAGTGCGACATGCACTGTCAGCATCAAGGTGACACGAAATGAAAATTCTCCAGTTTTCCATTACCGCATTGGCTTGAACCGGTACATTGTCACTATCCGCGACACCACAGCTGTGGCATCTACCATTGAAACTGTCAATGCTACAGATGCTGATGGGGTAAGCTTTTCCCAGTTTTGTTGTTGTTGATAATTATCATTGTTGTCAGTCCCTTCATGTACAGATGCAAAGATTACTTTCTGTAAGCCAACCTCTCAAGTAATATACTACCTTCCTGTAGTCACATTCTTTATCATGATGTTACTGGGCTTGTGTGCTCTTGCACACCCAGGATTCTGTCTGGGAGTAAGAATCAGATGGCACAGTCCTCCAAGCTAGGGGTTGCAACGTATGTCGTGATGTTTGTTTTTGGTTGGCCAGGGCGTTGACACGAGGAACAACAGTAGAATTGATTTCAAACCCTGTTTTAATGTGTGTGTAGTTGCACACTTTTTATCTGAGCATTAAAACTCTAACAGGGTGACAGCTCTGATATGGCCTCTGTGGTCAGCAGGGCTCTAAACAACATGATTGGATTGGATTGGATTGGATCTATGTGTGTGTTGACAGGACACCGTTGCCTACCGTATCACAGGGAGCGCACCATCAACCACTGCCTTTTGGCTGAACAGTCAAACAGGAGAAATCAAACTGACTCAGTCGCTTCTTGGTACAACTGTCGATTCTTATGTGGTGAGTATTATCGGTCTTGTTCCCTCCCCCCAGCCTTTTTAAAAAAAAAAATTTTTTATAAAATTATAAATCTAATTTAATTTATGGGTTGTGTATCATTTTATGAAAATTGTCATATGATTTTATCAGGGTTTCTTGTCATATTTCAGGGTAACATAATTCTTTCCCTGTGTGAAAATGTGCTGTTTTTAGACACCTATAAGTAGTGCACAGCGCTTTTTTCATAAGTGCTGGTGTTCACGCACTGAGTGCTCTAACCACAAAGCTATCCCGCCTCACTCACTATCATTGATATGATCATTGCCCATTGTACACTGGTACTGGGCTATAAAGTGTAACCACTCTTTGGCCACCCAGCAGTAGTTTAATTAAAGGCTGCTATCAGGACATGTACTTCATTACTGAGCCTGATATTGAATTTTAAGAGCTAAGTGTCATTGAAATAGTGGGTGTTGTGGCAGCATAGCCCTGGTTGCTTCTCCTTGCTAGCCATATCACAGCATTTGGTATTCTTTAGAACTTACCAGTAAATAGTGCGAAAATATCCTGCTTGGGTTGTGGCTTCAGGGTTTCCTCAGCATTCTTTTGACTGCACATTAAAACACATTTTTTCCCCATAAATACAACATAGCAGAACTGATTTGACTATACTTTGTCCCAGAAATAGCATTATACATTGGTAAGTCATTGAGACTCACTCAGCTATATTGTCTGTTCCATATTAGTACGTGTAACTGAGGGAAAGGCTTAGTATATGTTCACATTCATAGGAGGATTTGAGGAAGTTCTTACCAGGGCTTATCAACATTAAGTGGATTTTGATCTTTTTAAATCAATCTGTTCAGATATATGGTTTTCTGTGGTCTTTTTTTTGTTTTGTTTTTTTGTTTCTCAGCAAGAGCTCTGAGTTTACCAAAGGTAAAATGTTGCGTATGCGACCATTTTTGCCCACCATTAAGGTAGCCATATTCTGAATTTGGGGATGATGTCTAAACATGTCACCTGTGTGTATGCATTTTTGAAATTTCGTCATTCATTCCTACCAGTATGCAATGGCCTACTCTTCTGCTGGGTGTGCACAAGATGTTCTGCATCCATTCACTCTCGTAACCTTGGTTTATAGTCTCATCTGAAGGACTTTCAGGGGAGTGGTGTCGGTACTGACGTCAATTCTGGGGGAAAATCCCCTTGAGTGGGTGCCTCTGTGTGGCTTGAACCTGGGCCGTCAGTTCATGAGCTCAATGCTTTAATCATTAGGAATATCTCACCCACCTATGTTTTGTTGTCTAAAATAGAGAAGGGAAGGATCTTTATGGAGTGATATGAAATGCTTTTGTTTTTTGTTTTGTTTTTTGTTTTGTTTTTTTAAAGGGGTTTTGTTTGTGGGAACTTCTTCTCTTTCTCTATCTTCCTTCCCCCTTACCCCTTCCCACACACCTGAAAATATGTCAGAGAGAAGAACTTTGAAGATTTCATGGAAAAAAAAGATTATCTAAATCAAAGAGAAATGTAATTAAGGGAAACATGGAGATTGATGAATGTGAAAGGCTCTCGTGTTTTTGGCAAAGAAGTAGGGATGGAAGGGTGTGGGGAGGGATGGGGAGAACATTCTAGTTTTCTACACTGAGGCAAAAGTGAGGAACAGAAAGGGAGGATATTGACTAATTTTTTTTTCAATCTTCCACAGCTGAACGTTGAGGCAAGTGACCAGCGCAAACCAGCTGCACAGGTGGTTGTTGCTACCGTGACCATCAACATTGAACGCGACAAATTTGACCCACAATTCAGTGCCCCAAAGTACACTTTCCCCAGCGTCAGAGAAGATACAGGGACTGGTGTTTCCGTTGGACAGGTGACGGCTTCTGATAACGACCTGCAGGTATGTCATTTTCTGTACCTTTTTATCCCATTGTCTTTATGCATCTTTGAACTCATTAGCATTTTGCCACATTTCTGATAGCATCGTTTCAACTCATAGTAACTGTCACAGATATTGAAACGGTGATGGTTTGGAAAAGAATTTGGCATTGTGAGGTTATCGTTATTGTTTTACATTTGTTTAGTAGTGTGTGTGTGCATGCGTGCGCATATACACATGTCTTTGCGAATGCACATAATAATATGTGAGTGCCTGCGAAAGTCTGTGATTGTGTCTGAAGCACACATACATGTCTGGTTGCAATAATCACACCATGCCATATTGGGAACAGATCACACAGAATGTGCAAGCACCAAAACACATTCATGCACGCACACACACACACGGACACATACACACATATATATGCACACTTACATGCACACACACACTCTCACACACACACACACACCTATGCACAGTTGCAGTTGTATGCATGCCAAATGCATGTGCACACACACACATACCTGCACCCTCCCCCCCTCCCCCTCCCCCTCCCCCCCGCACATACATACACTCACTTTCACACACACCACACACACACGCACACACACACACACACACACACACACATTGTTCTTGCATGTTCATGCATGCACACATCTATACATAAACTTGACTCTCTCTCTCAGTCTCTGTCTGTCTGTCTGTCTGTCTGTCTGTCTGCTGTCTGTCTGTCTGTCTCTCTCTCTCTCTCTCTCTCTCTGACTTTGTCATTGTCTGTCTGTCTCTGTCTGTCTGTCTGTCTGTATCTCTCGCTCTCAAGTGTGTCCACTTGGGGCTGCTTTCTGTGGAAGGATAAGCAGGTAAGACACTGTATTGTGTGATTCTTCCCTCTTCACCTCAAAACTGCTGCATTCATCAGCTGTGCATGCTGCAAAGCTTGTGGTCAAACAGTCAAATCATGGTGTTGAATGGCCATGCTTTAAAGTATTAAATATACAAATTGAACATGGAAACATACTCTGTGCACACAGTTTGGCAAATGATTTTGATGGCTTACTTTGTTTTTTTCCTTTTTTTCTTTCTTGTTTTTTGGTTTTTGTTCTTTGTCAAAGTGGAAACATAATTTATGCACGCAGGCTGGTTAATGATTTTGATGACTTGACCTTTTTTCTTATCCAATGTTCTTAGTAAACAAGTGCTGGATGATATATGTATGGTTGGGATTTTGCAGGGAGCGCTGAAATTTGAGATTGTGGGCAACAGCACTGGACCAGCCTTCTTCACTCTTGCTCCTGCTGTTTCTACTGGAACCAACACAGCCACTGTGCAAGTTGTTGTACGAGATGGAGCCTACTTGAGAAGAGACCAGCTTCCAAACTACTTGGTAGGTCTCTCTTACCCTGTCTGATGACCTCCTACAGAGTGGTAAGATAAACGCAGCAGCCAGTATTATTTATAAATCTGCTTTAGGGTACTTTGTTGATCAGGTTTTGTTAATTTGGGGTGAAGGGGTGGGGGGGGGGGGGGGGAGAAAGGTGCAGTGTTTATTAGTAAACAAGCTCTATTTCACTGCCATTATCTTTTCTTTTTATAATTTGAACCTCAGCAAAAATTCTGGTGATCCCTATCAGATGCAAAAATGTTTGCTCAGTGAAGCCTGTGTTGAAAATTCTACACAATCCATCAGACTTTGTAGAATCACTGGGGAAAAAAAAAAGATCAATGAATGATTGTATGATGGGAAATTGGTCTTATGATAGCATTTATCAGACTGGGTGCATTGTGATTTTTTGTTTTTTCCTTTGGTGGAAATATGTTGCAACTGTGTGTTGATCCAAAGACTCTGTCTAATTTCAGCTGACACTGATCGTGTATGACACAGCCTACCCCACCAGACGAGACACCTCTGAAGTACAGATTACAATGCAGCGAAACTTGAATCCACCTGAGCTGAACTCTACCAACTATGCTGTTACTATCCCTGAGTCACAGGCTGCAGGCTCTACAATTTTCACTGCAATTTCTGCCTCTGACCGTGACAATGTAAGCGCTTTATATGTTTGCTGTATAATTTTGGGGTAATTTTTTCATTGCAGTATTCCCCCTACCTTGGCTAGAGCTCTGAGGCTCACGGATATTGTGGATTCGGCTGTTTACCCACAATTAAGATAGCCACATTCCAACTTGCAGGAGCATGTCTAAACATGACAGTAGTGTGCATGTGGTTGGTTTTTTTAGATTTTGTCAAACTGTTCCTACTAGCATGCAATGGCCTACTCTTCTGAAAAGCAGATTAGGCTTTAATGTGTACAAAAGATGTTCTGCATTCCTCAAACATGAGACCTTGGTTTATACTCTCAACTGAAGGACTTATGAGGGAATGGAGTTGGTGCTGATGTTAACTCCAAGGGAACCCCCCCCCCCCCCTCAAATGACCATGTTAGTGGTGGTTCAAACCCCCCATGCTGTCAGATCACGAGCTCAACACTCTAACCACTATGCTATCCCTGTCCCTACCCACCTCACCGCTGTTCTATGTGGTATCAACTTTTGGACCAGTTGTCATGACATGTTAGACAACACGGTGAACACTCAACTGTGGGTATCATGGTTCAGTTCCCATCAGAGTTATATAATAATAATAATGTATGGAATTTATATAGCGCTGAATCTTGTAACAAATCAACAAAGCAACAAATCAAAGCGCTCAATATCAATATCATCATAATGCGTGTTGTGCTCTGTTGTGGAACTAGAGTTTTGATGAATAAAGTCTCACTTGTGGAAGCAGATTGGCTAAAATACATCTTTATCAGTGTGTGGCAGTCATCACTTCCCCCACTTTCCCTTGAGTATCAGGACTCCAAATAATGTGGCGCAAGCTCACTACAGCACATAAGTTTTAGTTTTCTGTTTTCTTAAAAAGAGGTGTCAGTGGGTGTTTCGGATGTCATGTACATACCAGAACAGGCCTGCCACTCAGCAGATGCTGCACCAGCTGCAAGGTTTAATGACTGTTGTAGAGGGGCTAGGGTGCCTGCTGCATATGGATGTTCTCACAACCCATCCCTCACTCTGGTATGATTTAGAGAATTTTACCTATGCATACTTGATCTTCAGCTTGCATGTGCACAAAAAGAGAAGTCTGGCATCAGTATGACTTCATCTAAGTTGCCCTGGAGGTCATGAAAATCTTCAGGAAAAATAAGAAGATGATGTTGTGGTGGTCCATTTAGGTTGATGGGGCTGTCTTTTGTTCCCAGAGTCAGAATGTGGCTTCCTTAATGGTGGGCAAAAACTGTCACATATACAGAATCTCACTATTGGTAAACCTTGCAGTTCTAGCCACTGATTAAAAAAAAAAGGTCTTTTCGTACTGTATCCCAGCTTTAACATGATCTGAGAGATACATTACCTGAAGCATCCGTCAAGTAATTTGCACTGCACTGCAAACATAGGTCTAAAAATTGATTATATCTACTCTGTGTCATTTCTTACTATTGAGCCCATCAGTACATTATCTCTGGGAGGAAGTCACCTGTAGCTAACAAAAAAAGTCTCAAAATGAACAAGCCTCAGATAGAATAAAAGTCTTGATATTCTAGAGAATAAAAGCCTTGATATTCCAGTTGGCAATATACCATGCTAATCTGTATACCACAGCAACTGGTGTTCACAGACATGTGTCATACCAGTGCTATTGATGGTGCTAATGGTGCTTGTATGAATATGTCACTTTTTTGTTTTCATGTGGATGTTTTCCTGTTGTAATTTTGGCCAATAATCATGATTAATTTTTGTGTGTAAAGACATCAACATTTTTATTTTTAAAATTTTTTATTTTATACTACTTAAAGTCATAACAGGTTTTTCTGCATGAAATTTTGGCTGCTCTCCCCAGGGAGAGCACATCACAAAAGCAGCGCCATTCTTTTTTTTCTTCTTCTTTTCCTGTCTGCAGCTGTATTTGTTTCCCTATTAGAGTGGCTTTTTTCTACAGAATGTTGTCAGGGACAACTCTCTTTTTGCCGTGGGTTCTTTTACATACACTAAATAATAATGTGTAACATACACAACCTCAGCTTATCATCTCATCTGAAAGACTAGCACCCAGACCACCACTCATGGTCTAATGGATGGGGGGAAGTTTCAGGCCCAAACAGGGATTGAACCACTGGACATTTCCAACTTTGGCTTTTTACTTTAAAGGCAGCTGCTTTACCTCTAGACCACTTGTCCACTAATATCTATGGTAGGTAGTCTTTCTGTATATGAAATTTTGCACAAAAGCTCATGAAAAGAGAGTCTCATATGCATGCTGTTCTGAAATGTTGAGGGTATGTTCACTCATGCTTGTTTTCATTTTTACTCTTTACACCAGGATGAACTGCGATTCAGGATTTTGCCAAGCACGCGAGGAGACTTCTACAGCATTGATCCTTTCACTGGCTATGTCAGCCTGGCAAAGAGTCTGATAGGAACAACTCATTCCAGTGATGTAGTAAGTATTCTCTCCTTATTTTGTGTCGTTCTGTGATCGTAAAAATGTCAGCCAAGATGCTGTGTACCTGTCTTGAAAACGAGAGAATCTCCAATCATTGGTTCATGGGCAGGTCTGTCTGATATTCTTTTGCATGAAAAGAGAGATCCAGGTGCTGTATACAGAATGTATTGATCATACTTGAGATCCTTTGTCCACAAAAGAAATCCTTTAGGGATGTCAGGATCTCTTTCAGTATAAGTAGCATCTCCACCTTCTGGAAATTCAGTGCTAGAAAATTCCCCTTTTCAATCACTCTCTGTTTCTGTTTTCCCCCCTACCATTCTATCATCATACTCCCAGTACATTCTCCTGCCTTCTATCATGCAAATCTGACAAACCTAGTTTTGAATTTTAAGTGAATGTTGTTGGAGCTGTTGAAATTGATTGAGACGACATCCCTGATAGGGCCTTTGTGGTTGGTAGGGCTGTAAACAACATGAAAGGAAGTGAAAATGTCCACAGAAGACTTGCCCCAGACAAATTGTTGAAAAATAAAAGTTGTATGGATAAACTCATGAACAGAAAAGAGGTAACTGTGTACATTGGTGTTGTGCTCCTCCAGTTCAGAGCAGAATGAAGTTCATCTTGAGAAAATAAAGGAGGAATGTGTCACATTCTTGTAGAGGATGCCAGCAGGCAGCAAGTCGTTTAAAAACAAAATTGGGCAGTGTTTTCAGGTCAAACTGGAAGACATTCAGCTGTAACCACAAATTTGCTCCTAAGCTGTTGACTCTTGAATTGATGAGAAAAAGTGTGAACATTGTGGGTCAGGAGTTGCAACTTCGTGTGAGGGGTTAAGGAGAAAAAAATGTACAAACAAAACATTCATCAAAGTTGTCTGTATTTTTATCTTACATCTGTCTTGAAGTTCTTAAACACATTTTGGTGTATTCCTTTAGAATAAGCTTATTCTTAAAAACACTGTAGAAACAGAAAATGCTTGGGCTTGTTTGTTTTTATGTACGGTAAGGTTTCAAAAAGAAAAGTAAACTGTCATGCTCTAGAAAATCCAATGTTGTTTAAGCTGACATGATCTCACCATTACTCTGTGTAAGTGTGTTGTACCCGATTCATATAGATAGTATGCATTTTTCAGTTTTTAACTTTAAGCACAAGTTTGCAAAGGGAATTTAGCAGCAGAAAATTGAAGAGCACAGACTGGGCATCTGTCTTCATTTTCTTTTTCAACAAATTTGGAATTGTGTCACGTCAGTGATTTTTTTTCAAGGAGAGAAAAACCATGTCTGTTTTATCTGTAGCTAATGTACAGCATAAATCCTGAGGTACTTTTTTTCCCCCCAGCTCAGTATTGAAGTGAGTGACCAACGGGCCGTTAATCCACGCACAGCCCGTGCGACCTTGACAGTGACCATTCGTCGAGACAATGCAGACCCACAGTTCGTCAACCTGCCACAAGAAACAGACATCACCCAAAACAAAGCTGTGGGTTCACGTGTCTACCAAGTTTCAGCCACTGACACTGACCTGAGAGTGAGTTTGCCATTGCAGATGTATATGTTGCAAGGAGAGTGCACACACACACACACACACACATGCGTGCATGCACATACACACACAAGCACATACACATGTGCACACTCACTGACACATGCACACTAACATTGCATACACATGTGCACACTCACGCACAATCATACACATACATGTGTACACATATGTGCACATTTACTTACTCACACACACATACACATACATACATGCACGCGTGTATACACACACACACACACACACACACACATTCTTCTTGACCTAATGCTCATTTAGCCTTTGTCTCTCCTCTTCATGCCCTGTGTTCATTGATTTCTTCATTTACATGTAGGGAGAACGTGGAATAATTTGAAGACCATGTCATTGTTAGGAGCAGCACCAAGATGTGATCATAGAAACTTGATGAAGACTGACTGTGCTTCTCGTTGGGTTGCAGCACATGACTAAAGAATTTCTGTCAAGCTGGCATATGAAATCACTGAGGGAAAAGATCAGAAGGAAGGAGAGAATGAGGCAATGAAAGAAAACTACAAACAACAAACCCAAGAAAGAAAAAAAGGAAAGAAAGAGAAGAGGGGGGAGAGAGAGGTAGGGAATATCAAGCATGTATACTTAAATCACATCCATCTCAACGGCAGTAGAGAAGCAAAGATTCCCACTTCATTACTCCTTAGCCTCCTTATGTGACCTTATCACATCACAGTTGCTCCAGGGAAAAACTGGAAGTCTGATCACAAAAAGAAAAGATGAAGGCAGACTATATTGATAGGGGGGGGTGGGGAAAGGCTGGATTGTTTAGAACCCAACATGGGAACATTGACTTACAGTTCAGCAGAAAATGCACTGTCTTTTTCCCAGGGAAGTATCCAGTACAACCTTGTGGGTAATTACCCAGCCCTGTCCTACTTCGAACTGAACAGGAACACTGGGGAGGTAAAGATCAACAACTCCCTGGATGCAGATAACCTGCGCTTGCAACGATATGAGGTAAGTGTTGGGGGGGGGGGGGGGGGGAGGCGCTGCAGTTAAGGTGTACATTTGGGAGGGAGGGGGTAGTAAGAGTGTGTTTGTGAGTGAGTGTGTGCAACTTTCTTTCTCAGAGTTAACAGTGTGTGCAGCTTTCTTTCTCAGAGTTAACAGTTCATTCTCCTGTTTCAAGACACTTTTAAGTAGACAGTCTGACCTGTTATTTGTGGCGAGAGCCGTGAGAAAATGGAGTACAGTTTCTTTTTTGTGGTCCAGTTCTCAATAACATTAGCAGAGCATGTATTAAACTGTATATAAACTAAGTTTGTTCAAGTCATCAACTTTTGCAGAAGTGCTCGTAGTCGTTTATCGTTTTTTTTAAAATAAAATCACTTTCAATAAAAAGTGTACACTGTTTTGTATTAGATTAAGTTTACACTGTATGTATTACATAGGCTGTTTGCTTACAACCTTCCCATGCAATCTGTTTCGTTCTGTTAAATACATGTCATATAACTTTTATAAGGGACCTTCGCCTATACAGGAACAAGCTATCTAAACCTGAATCCAAATCTATGTATCTCTTATGATCTGTCTCTCTTTCTCCCTCGTTTCTTTGTGTCTGTCTCTCATTTCTCTTCTTCTGTCTGTCTCTTGCTTTCTGATTCTTCAATCAAGAGTTTGTTAATTAGTATCTTATAGAGAGGTTAAAGCATTTCTTTACCATGTTACTTGGTTTATTGATGCACAAGACCTTGGTATATTAATGCATAAGACCTTGATTGATTATTGGCACAAGATTTGGGTTTATTTATAAACAAGACTTTGGTTTATCATACATGATTTTGGTTTATTAATGCACAATATTTTGGTTTATTTATAAACAAGACTTTGGTTTATTAATGTACGAGACTTTGGTTTGTTAATGCACAAGACCCTGGTGTTTGTGCTGTCTCCTCCCTCTCTTCTATGATTTTATTTCTCCTTTCTGCCTGTCTTCACAGCTGGTGTTTACTGCCCATGACACGTTCTACCCCAACAACAAAGCAAGGAGCATGCTGATATTGACACTCAACCGCAACCCTAATGCTCCAACATGCTCGCCAGTTTCCATCGTGAAGATCCTGGATGTGCAGCAATTGCCTGGGGCTGTTCTGGGTCAGGTTTCTGCAGTGGATCCTGAAGGGGTGAGGCTCCCCTCAGGTTGAGGGAAATTTGCATTGGAGGATATCATGGCCACAGTCTGTTCACTGTGCTCTGTTTGTGGAAAGGGAAACAAGGAACACTACATAAAAACACATACTGGAAACAGCCTTTTCACTTTTCTTTTCTTTCTTTTTTTAAAAAAAATGATTAATTCAAATTTTCTTCCATACTTGCACACAAGGAATTATGAATGTAAAAAAACAACACCACACACCTGAAATCGGAAGTATACTTTTTCAGTCAGTCAGTGATAATGTGTACAGATTTCACAAGTCTGTTGTTGTTGTTGTGTGTTCCCCAGCTTTACACTCTGGGGGTCACCCAGAATATGCACTCTGCCTCACTCATCCCACCTGGGAATCACTGAGAAAGGAAGTACACTGGATGAGAAGTTTGCGTGTATGACTCTTTTTCAAACACCTCGCCATATAGGCAGCCATACTCCGACTTCAGAGGATTTTTTTTTCTCCTTTAACAAAGGAGAGTGCCGGTTGTTATGTTAAGAGCTTGTCATGGCTGAAGGCAATCTCAACACAACATTTTACAACATAACGTTTTAATGTAGGCCTTGGCAATTAGCTAGGAGGCACCGTGGTCGAGTGGTTTAGGCGGTCAACTCGTGATCCAGAGGTCGCGGGTTCGACCCCCGCTCGGCTGGTGTTGTGCCCTTGGGAAAGACACTTTACTACTATTTTCCTCACTCCACCCAGGTGTACAAGTGGGTACCAGCTCTGCTGGGGAAGTATCTGGCGACAGACTAGCGTCCTGTCACAGGGGTGGTGAAAAACCATCAGTTCGCTTAACACTACAGAAACCGGGATAAGCTCCGGCTCTATGGGCCTTCTGGCTCGAAAGAACATACTTTTTTTTTTTTGGCAATTAGCTGACATCAATAATAACTGACACAGCTTTTGGCCTGGGCCAACTCACAAGTCTGTGATTGGACATTGTTTTTGGTTAATGATTTGTTTCATAACCAATACAACCACTCCAGTGTACAGAGAACCGAGCACTTAAAAACAAACCCTGTTTGGTGGGCACTTATAAGGAATATATTTTGCTTTCTTACTTTTTGTAATATGTGGTCTCTGTAGTTTTTTTTGTAATATGGTCTCTTGAAGATTTTTGTAATAAAAGTTAACATTCAATACAACTCTTTTTCCAACTGTTTTTTTAAAACATGTTCTCCATGTTATGTGTGTTTTAATGTTGAAATTTTCAGAACAAGGTGGCCTACAGTTTTGGCCAGGCAGATAAGGAAGACTCTGACCAGTTCCTGATTGACCCTGACTCCGGTGAAATCATCCTCAAGAGGTCTCTTGCCAACCTTCCCACCAGCACCGTCTTTATCGTATGTATATCTGTTCAACAAATTTCTGTCCTTCCTCTCTGTTTTCCATGCCAGTTTTGTCTTTTGAGCTGAACCATTTTATCCTTCTGTCAGTGCTTGAGTGTTTTTGTCACTACTTGTGTATGTTTTTGCTTGTCTCTTGGTGTTGGTCAAAAATGACAAAAAAGATAACACAAATTTTCCTCACTTGTTTTGTGTAGAGTTGATTGTTTTTTGGTTGTTTTTAAAGTGAGTGAAAGCAGGACAGTAACTAGAAAAGATGAAAACCTGAAGAATCTTGCTAGTCAGTAAAAGTTGAGGCTTTTACAGAGTTTAAAGTACAAATGTTAATTTTCTCTCCATTTGTAGTAGTTAAAAGAGCGATATGATTTCAGCAGGGTTTTTAAAAAAAGATTTGTTTGCATTTATTGCTGCCTATTACCTATGCAGTATGCCCATATTTTTAATTGTGTGAAGAAAAGAAATTATCAGCTCAGAATGACTTTAATCATTGCTGTGTCTGTGTGCTCATAAATACTTGATGGAAGGTGCATTAAAAAAAACAAAAATGCATCCTTTTACACAGTCTGAACAGCAAAATCCCGATCATCCAGACGCCATGTTACAAATGCATATCTCTGTCCATGCAGAGTATATACTAAAATGAGTATGCTTGCATCTGCTTCTTCTGATGGTGTTGAAGAAGAGAAGTAACAGATGGTCTCTGTTCACAGTTCAGCGTGATGGCCTCCGACCAAGGGCAGCCTACACCCAGGACATGTGTCACGACAGTCCAGTTCTCCCTAGGCCAAGACAGGCCTCCTCAGTTCTACCTGGGAGGCACAGTTATCACCACCTACAGCTGGGCCATCCCCAAGACAGCCTTTGATGCGAAGATGATGTACCAAGAAGTCAGTGCTCGGGACCCTGATCTGCAGGTATTTGCTTTCTGTCTGTACAAATCGGTGGTGCATGTTGTGTCCTGAGTGTCAGATGATCTGTGAAGGATAACAAAAGTAACACGGTTAATCATGAATGTTTGGGGCTCATAAGTTTTCATTTTCATTGTTTCGGGCTTTTCTTTTCAGTCTGTTTACTTTTCTTTTAATCTTTGTTTTCTGTTTATCTTCTTTCTCAGGGCAGAGTGGTTTTGTCACCTGTTATAGTCCTGTTTCTTTCTGTTCCTTTGATGACTTTAGAGGAATCTTACTATCTGTCTTTTTTTTTTTTAAGGTGGAAAAGTGTTCTTACAAACAAGCAATATTTGTAATATCATTGGTGATTTCAAACTAGCTGACAGAACTCTGAGAAGAGGGTGATAGCTGATGGAAATGATTGCAAATTAAGAGGAGAAACACATTTGTTCTGTTGTTTACATTGGTAGAAGCATAAGCATGTAGCTTTTCATGTGATTTTTATCTTACCTATTGGTTGTTTGTAGTGTTAATATAGTATCATGGTTATATGGGTGTAAGAACATGTTCCTTTTTTGTTGTTGTTCAGGGGCAAATGGTATACAGGGCTTTTGGCAAGTACGATGCCCCATTCTACTTCAGCGTGAACAACAGAACTGGTTTGGTTTCAGTCGCCAGGGACTTGAAAGCTGACAACACTTTCCTTTATGAGGTTTGTATTACTAGGGGATATAGACACATGTGCTCACATAAGCATGGGATTTCTTGCACATACATATCACTCACTCATCACTCACTCACTCACTCATCACTCACACACACATTCACACAAACACACACACACATTCATTCTTCAGTTTCAGAGATTTAATCAGAGAAGGGTGGAGTCTGATCATTCATTAGACACTTCAATTCAGCACACATTTCAGTATCATTTCCAACAGTGAGAGTGATTCTGGGAGATTTGAGGGAAGGGACCTATCTAGCGTTGAACTGTTTCACTCAAACAATACGTCCAAATGGGAATACTTGGTCTTTCAAATGATTTGATTGGGGATCAAATTTGCCACCATGGAATACAAATAACCTGGGTGCTCTGCAGACTGAGTTCTGCAGACACCCCAGTCAAATTCTGCTGTGCAACTGTTTCTAGATGTGGACAGTTGTTGGCTGCTAGCACTGGTGTGATTATTACTGGTTTTGTATGAGGATAAAAGAAAGCAGTATCTGTGGCATACTGTATAATAGTGGCATAAGGAAGTGTGTATATATGTATGTATTTTATTTATCTAGCTAGCTAGCTAGATATAGATATATATTTATATATATATAGATATATAAAGACAAAGTTGTGTGTAGACCATTACTTGCAGAGAAAAATACAAGGGGTGTATGCATTATAATAATTGAGTTGTAACCCTGTTTGGTGTGAAAATGTTGCAGTGTTTTGGGGGAAGAAAACAAGTATTCTATAAAAAAAAAAAAGTTTATATCAGCCAGCCATCAGTTTTGATAAACGTTTGATTGGCAAAATGTAAAGGCCGATTGTTGTCATTTTTTTGTCCACAGCTTATCATAAACTGTTGATTGGCAAAAGGTCAAGGTCAATTGTGGTCATTTTTCTGTCCACAGCTTATCGTAAAATGTTGATTGGCAAAATGTAAAGGCCGATTGTGGTCATTTTTCTGTCAACAGCTTATCGTTAACTGTTGATTGGCAAAATGTAAAGGCCGATTGTGGTCATTTTTCTGTCAACAGCTTATCATCTTATAAACTGTTGACATGCAAAATGTAACGGCTGATTGTCTTTATCTTGCTGTCTACAGCTGTTGATTGAAGCCTACGACAGCCTCCGGCCTTCAGCGAAAGCAACAAGCACTGTCTTGATCTCAGTGAACAGGAATCCTAATGCACCCAGAGTGAATGACCTGACTGAAGAGGTGTATGAAAAAACTCCAGTGTCAGCCGTTGTCGCCAATGTCACAGCTTTTGATCCTGACGGGGTCTGTATTGTCTATCTGTGTGTGTCAAAGTCAAATCTGTGTGTGTGTGTGTGTGTTTCATTGAATGCTCAGACAGTATCTGTTATTGTCTGTCATATGACCTAAAATATGTTGCTATTAAGCAACTGATAAGTCAGGTTCAGTGCACCAACTTTGGTGAGGGCAAGAATTGTTATCTTTTAAATCGTTTTGGAAAAATGGCAGAATAATGGACCAAGAAAGCAAAAAATAGACAAGAAGGAGGTGAGAGGATGAAAAGAAAAGAGGCAGAAACAAAGAGACAGATAGTAAAGAGAGAATTCTTAGCACAGAATTTCCAGAAGGTGTGGATGCTGTTTATACTGACAGGCCCCTGGAATCCCCACAGGGGAGTGTGTGTTTTTGGCTATGTATTTCAATGTATTTGAACATGTGTGAGACAGAAAGGGAGAGGGAGACAGAGTGAGGTTAAGGTGATGAACAGAACTTAATTTGTAATTTTCATCATTGCATTATTCATATATACATAATGACAAAAGTAGACCCAAAAGCATTCTTGACTAGTCTCTGAATGTGTGTTCTCAACACTATGTGCAGGATGCCTTGGAGTACAGCATGATTGGCAGTGTGTCTTCGAATGCCGGCTTGACCTACTTCTGGATCCACCCAACTACAGGCCAAATTCTAATCAAGAAATCTGTGGAGCTGGATCCTCTGAAACCACGGTTCTACTCAGTATGTTATGCAAATATTTATGCGACTTTTGAATGATTGTGTAAAAGTGAAATCATTTGCCTTTGGCATCATTGCTTTGTTGAAACAGAAGGTGAGGTATGTGAGGTTGTAGTTCAGTATTTATGTCTCTTCTTCTATTTTTGTTGTTGTTGTTGTGTTTTTTTGTTCACTGTCTACTTAATATGTATTTTGAGCAACAGACCTTTTTGAAAAATTACTGAGTACTATGAAAATAGAAATAGTTTTTACTTTCTCCGTGGCTGCGAATAAATTTATAATCTTGGCAGTTTGTGTAGATTTGGAAGGTGGTAAACATACTCTGTGTTCTTTCAGAGCTTACTGATTTATATGATACTTTCAAAATGTCGGCCCCCATGTGCGAACGCATGCAGAACATCTTGCGCACACGTTAAATCCTGTTCCACTGTTCGAAAGAGTAGGCCATTGTGTGCCGGTGGGAACAGATGACAAAATTTTAAAAACCGCACGCACATGTATAAATTTAAAATTTAAAAAAAGTGCTTTGATTTGTTGCTTTAAGAGATTCATTGCTATATAAATTCCTTACATTATTATTATTATTAAATGGAGATTCATCCTCCACAGTCTTTTTCTTTGAAGGGTAAGTAAAGAATATTGTAGGATATGGCAGATTCTGCCACAGCTTTTTTTTTCCCTGAAAAGAGGACCTTCCACTATGGCTGTGTCATTCATGATGCAGTTCTTTCATTTGAAGAAAGTAATACATTATATGAGATGCATCATGTGCCCTCTCCTATAAACAAATGTAGAAAGGATCTTATTACAGCAAATTTCTGCCATTGACCTGAAAAAAATGATGCTGTCCAATGTGACCAGCTCATCAGCAATTTGATAGAGATAACAAGAAATTAACACTGTCAATATTCAAAAGCAATCATATCGTAAATTTATCTGGTACTACAATAGTCATCAGAAGTGCATCACACTGCTGTGTATGAAAATGTACTGGAAAAAAAAATTATATGAAGTAATTATGCTTGCTGTCCTGTGTGTGAAGTGACTAAAATGATTAAATGTGCTTTCTCTGGCTGTCAGAGTGTTAGATCTCTTCCAATTTTGTATGCGACTTATCATAACAATCGTGAATCTTTTGTGTGGCCTTGTTCATGATTTATGATTTTAAAGGTAACTTTTCTAAAATATCTGACTATTCCATGGTATATTTTCAGATGAGGGTGCTTGTAACTGACCGAGTGCAAAACCCAAAGACTGGTACTGGAACAGTGACTCTGAACATTCGCCGAGATAACCTCTCACCAGTGTTCCAAAGCACACCTTATGGAACAGAAATCTCAGAATACACTGCAGCTGTTTCTTCCATCTACAGAGTATCAGCAACTGATGGAGACCTCAAGGTTAGTGTGCAGAAATGTAAGAATACCATGTATTCATTTTGGGAAGAAAATATACCAGACAACAGCAAGCAACCCCAATCGCATCTTATCTTAAGACATTTGACAGATTTGCTTTTTCTGAGTAAAAAGTACCTTTCTAAACAGATACCCTGAAATGCACTCTGACCCACTAACAAGTGCTCATTTATTTTTTCTTGTAAGCGTTAAAATCTACAGATTTGCCAGTGGTAACATACTGAGCTCTCATGTACATAACACAGTCTGTGGCTGTATATCTCCCATGTAGTTTACTTGTATTGTCTTCTGTTGTGTGGTTCAGTGTTGCACTGTGGTATACTGTACTGTTTTGTGCTGTGTAATTGTACCATCAAAGTATATTTTATATAAACGTAACATACTGTCTTGTGAATAAAATGTAACAGGGTATTCAACATTTCTTCATTTTCCATGTTTGTTGAATGTTCGTTAACTTATTACTCATGATCAGTCATGTATCCACACAACTGCATATACAACATATGCTTTCTTATACCTTCTCCTACCTACCATGATTTAGAATTTAGAAAAAAATGTTTACTTGAAACATGCAAACCATTTCTGCTATTGATATACCAACGATACTGTACAGCTTTACAGTGTGACAGTAACTTGGGTGTTATGTCTGAAAGTGTTGGCCATGAAACAATCTTTCCTCTCACAATACGCACACGCATGCATGCACCCTCACACACACACACACACATGTATATGGAATTAATCTGTAGGCATTGAAAATTAGAGATTTTAATGAGTTCTTGGTTCATTGCCAAATTAAACAAATAGTCTAGTGACACATGCCTGTCCAATAACAAACTGGATGATAAGTCAAGACTGGCATTGTAATCACCTCTGAGTGAATTTGAACACACACACACACACACACACACACACACACACACACACACACACGAAATATGCATAGGTATTGCCAACTTTATTCTGGGTGGCAATTAATAATAGAGCTTAGCATGAAATACTGCATGAATTTCCCTTGAATTTCTTAAAAAGCTCCTTGAAATGTCTTTGATTATTTTCATGCGAAGAGGTCTATATGCACCCTATTTTCATCCTAAGAGGTCTATATGCACCCTATTTTCATCCTAAGAGGTCTATATGCACCCTATTTTCATCCTAAGAGGTCGATATGCACCCTATTTTCATCCTAAGAGGTCTATATGCACCCTATTTTCATCCTAAGATGCCTATATGCACCCTATTTTCATCCTAAGAGATCTGTACGCACCCTATACATATCTAATGGGGGGGGAAGTTTTCACGTGCATGCTAATGATCCCACACATTTTGGAAAGATTTCCAGTTAAGCTCACACAACAACAATGCCAACACTTTTTTCTTGACTGGTCGTTTTCAGTCAGTAAAGGGATTCTAGATATTGTTTTTATACATATGATTTCTACTGGTTTTCATATTGGGAGATAGTGTGTTAGATTAAAAAAAAAAAAAGCTTCATCTTCTGGGGGCTCCCCTGACCCCCCTGCTTTATAGAGAGGGAGAGAGAAAGGGGGGGGGGGGGGGGGGGGTCGCACCTCTCCATTAGACTAATCCACTGTAATAATCCTAATTTTAACTTGAATGTTATAGTTGCTTTGCTCTGTTGTTCATGCAATGTGTATTTCAGGTATTCACTTATAGCTTAAGATGTCTTTGTTTGCTATAATTATTTGCCAAAGACTAGCATTTAGGTGCTGGCTATGGACTGGTAAACAAAAATAATGTTAAAGTTAAGTATTAGAAAATTTTGAAAATCATTCCTGTTAATGCTATATGTTTGACCAGGTGTCTGTTTATTCCCTGAGGAGTGTGGTGAAAGATTATGTTCTGGCTGTTTTCAGGAACAAATTGCCTATGAAAAGACTGGAGATGCAGAGGCTGTCTACTTCTTTGATGTCGACCGTTACAACGGCACAGTCTTTCTTGTGAACAGTCTGCTGACCGATACCAAACCTTCCTACACAGTAAGCATGTAGAAATCTCTGAAAACATCCTATCTGATTCATTTAAATCACAGTAGTCAACATTTATGTGAGAAATTGAATTTTACACTCATTGTTGATATCTTAGCCGAAGTGAGTGAACAAATATTATGTTATACTGTTATTAAAAACAGCAGGGTTTTTTGTTGGGGTTTTGGGGTTTTTTTTTACACTGATCAATACAGCATAATGATGGATGGGATACTGAAACTTTTGAGTAGGTGTTCTCACTTTCGGGTTTTAGTTTTATCAGGAAACTGTCTGTCTCCTGATCAGTGGTAGTTTCATTCACAAATTTATGTAAGTGGTTAGCTGCACTTGTTTTCCTCACTACTTCTTCCCCAATAAACTCATGAAAAGAATGTTTGAATTACACCATGATCCTGTCATTCATTGCTTTTTTCACATTAGAGCTAAGGATTTCAAGTTCTGATGATAATGATTTTGGACATTTGATTTTGAGACAGGCATCATGTGGGTATCTGTCTGCCATTTTGTCTTCACTTGAATCGCTGCTGAAGACATATGTTGATTTTGTTTTAATACAGTAACCAAGCTTTAGAATTATGTTTACGGCAGTGATAGGCAGAAACTCTAATGGATGTTGGGACACGTATGTCTTCCTTTTATAAGCTGTTTCTTCTTCTTCTTCTTCAAGTGTCCGGTCTGGTCCTGCAGACATCGACGATCATGGCTCTCCATTCTTCCCTGTTCTCGGTCTCTCTCATGAGCTCATTGTTGGTGCCCTCTTTATTCGTTGCGAATTTGTTTAAGCTGTCTGTGAATTTTGTGCGTTGTTTTCCTCTGCTCTTGTTTCCACATATTTTGCCACTCCATAACAGTTTCTCTAGTCCGTCAGCCCTGATTATATGGCCAAAAAACTTGAGCTGTCTTTCTCTGATGGTGTTGAAAAGGGATCTCTTGTATAAGCTGTTTATAAAGTATTTTATGTAACATAAGTTTTGGTTTTAGTGGTTTTATTGCTTTAATCTAGTGTGACTCCTCTATACTCTTCACATTTGACACTGTTTTAATGTTTGCTTGCAGCTGCGTGTTATTGCATATGACACGGCCTACCCAAGAAATACAGCTGTGGAAACTGTGCGAATCCAAGTGAAGCGAAATGAAAACCCACCAGTGTTCCAACAGTCTTCTATCAATATTGTCATCAATGAAACAGAAAGCATTGGAACAGTGATCACCACTGTCTCTGCTTCAGACAAGGATGCCAGGGTGAGAATCTGTGTTTGATATTTTATGCTGCTCCATACACTGTTCTGTCTAGCCAAAAGAAGTATACGATGCCCAGGGTGCAAGCTATTTATAAACTCAGAAGCTGGCAAGAAGGAAAAAGTTAAGCTGTAACTGTGGTATGTCATTTACTTGGTTTCATCATATTTCTACACTACATAGCTGATTGCTACCCGTGATCATAGGTCAGCTGGGCTAAAAGAACTCAAATGTGAGTCAAGGTGCTATATTAGGAATGCACAAGCATTTGGTGTAATAGTGATTATTTTGATAAAAGCAGTTGGTTGCTAGATTTGGGAGGCAGAAAAAACACCCAAAACTTTCCTGCAAACTCTGGTTATTCTTACCAGAGATAACCAGTGTTAATTTTTGTCAGTCTTCTTAGCCAGTTTGCTTTCAGGTTTGATTGTTTTTGAAGAAACATCTTAACTGAATGGTTGTGAGAAGTACTCAGCTTCATGTAAGGCATTCCATGATGGAGGTTAGTGTCCATGGAAAGCAACAGAACTGATTTTTCTCTGGGTGGGGTCAACACTGCAAAAATTGCTCCTTATCTGTATACAGCAGTAACTGTCAGAATTATTTGCTAAAAAGGGTTGTTGTTGTTTTCTCATAAACAGTGTATACACTATTTTAGTAAGCATATGTGACAGTTGCAGAATTTTAAGTACATGCCATTGTGTATGAGATGTCACTGAATTGCTGAAGTCTGTGGGTAATGGCACTGCTTTGTGTGGTTTGTTTTTCCTTCTGACAGGACACCATTCGCTATTCCACCACAGCATCAGCCAGAACACTTGAGCTCTTCAGTCTTGATCCAACAAGCGGCGACATACGTGTCAAGAGCAGTCTTCTTAGACTGCCTCAAAGCCAGTACTCGGTAAGGGACAGTTTTGTTCCTTTGTATTTCAAAGGAGAGTAGGAGTAATAGAGATTTTGGAAAAGGACAGTATGGTTGTAGTTTTTTTTTTAAAAAGAAAAAAAAGGTGCAAATCTTAAACTGTGAAAGATTTTCTTGGCAGCAAGTTTGTGGTTTTTATTTTCATTTTTCACCACAATGTGGACACCACAAGCTTTATCAGATTTGTTTCCTGTCTGTGTGTATAACTATTTCCCTTAGAGATTGGTATTTTTCCACAGAATTTGACTGGGGGAACTCTTGTGGCAGTCGGGTCTTTTACATATACTACATGGATGCTTCTTGTAAAGTACTTGTAATGATACACTTCATAGGCCTACTTAAAATGACTAATGACAGTTTTTCTCAGTGTATGTATATGTGTGTGTGTGCTTTTTTTTTTATAATGGATAATGTATGGTCTTGTTGTTACCTGTCCTGGTGTTTAGATGCAAGTGACAGCTACTGACAGCGGACAGCCAGCCAAGACAGCCCTCATTCAAGTTTTCATCCGCATCATCCAGTACCCTGGAAATCCACTGCTCACTCCTAATCCATGCTCCAACAATATCAATGAAAACACTCCTCGCGATTCCGTCGTGTTGAGGCTCAACGCTCAGGATCAGAATCTGGCCGTATGTTCATTTTGTGGTGGAAGGGACTTTTGTTGTGTCGTAGCAAAGATGCTGAAAGTTGTGTGTGTGTGTTAGAGTGCATGTCTGTATGTGTGTGTGTGTTAGAGTGCATGTCTGTATGTGTGCATGCATATAAGCATGTATGTGCCTGCTTGAGTGTATTTGTGCATGTGTTTGTGTTTCTCTGTGTGTGTGTGTGTGTGTGTGTGCGCTTCTGTGTGTGTGTGCGCTTCTGTGTGTGTGTGTATGCATGTGTGGATTTGTATGCTTTTTTTTTTTAAGCATGCATATGCAAATACCTGTCTGAAGATTCATTAAGACTCATTTTTTAGGTTCTTAACTGCTATATAAGATTTATATATATATATATATTTGTTTTTTTGGGTTTTTTTAATGTACAGTTGTAAGCTGAATGTTGGCTGGGTATCTGTTTCATTCATTTGTCAGACCTTTTAACTAGATATCTCCTTTAGGATTTTCATTGTTCTTTAATGCCATTGCTCATTTTTTTTCTTTTCTTTTTTTGTTTTTGTAGTCATCAGTGTAGAGTGTGTGTGTGTTTTTCAAATTTTAGTGGTAGTTTATTAGTTTTAAAATTGTTGATGGTTTTAAAATTGCATGTGATTGATTTCCTTTTCATTTATCTTAATTGTTTGTAATGGTTTTTAAAAACTCTTTTCTTTATCTGTTTTTTTTTAATAATGTGTTTGTGGTCTGTTTTTCGATAATTCATTGATGTATTCATGATTTAGTGATGTAATCATTGTGCATTTCAGGGTAACCTGGTCTTCTCTGTGGATGGAGAATACCCTGCTCAGTTCATTTTTGGCCTGAGGCAGGTTAACCAGTTCCAGGCAGAGGTCTACATCAACCGCAACCTGCGCAACGAGACACTGGGAGAGACTGTGTACAGGGTGTGTACATTATCATTATCATGAGCACTGTGTGTGTGTGTGTGTGTGGGGGGGGGGGGGGGGGGGGGGGCGCCCATGCACTCATGCACTCAAGAGCGCACCTTTCTGCCTATGTGTGTGAGAGGGTGGATGTGTGTGAATATATTTGCCCACATTGTGTGTGTGTGCATGCAGCCACACTTGCGTATGTGCATGCACATGTATGTGTGCAAGTGTGCCTCTGTATATGTGTGTTTGTGTGTGTGTACGCATGTATGCATACAGGCATCTGTATGTGTACTCTAGGCACAAAAGTATCTAACTTGTGTGTGCATGTGCACGTGCATAGAGGCATCTGTATGTGTATTCTAGGCACAAAAGTATTTAACTTGCATAAGTGCATGTGTATGTATGTGTGCAAGTGTGCCTCTATATGTGTGTGTGCGTGTGTATGCATGCATGTGTGTGTGTGTGTGCATGCGTGTGTGTGTGTGTACAGGCATACAGGCATCTGTATGTGTACTGTAGGCACAACCATATCCAGCTTGGTGTCTAACACCTAATTTATACTGTGTAAATCTTTCCTACAGCTGGTGATTGTGGCCTATGACAGCGACCGCAATTACCGACGAGTCCAACTGCAGTGCACCATCACTGTGAACCGCAATCAGAACCCTCCAGTGTGGACCCTGGGCACCTATGCATTCCGCATTCCAGAAAACCAACCCTACATTTCGAACATCGGCGTTGTCAATGCTACGGACAGAGATGTAGATGTAAGATCTTGGCTTGTTATAGTACCTGTTATTCACATAACCTTTCAGTCTGATGTACTCAAAACCTTGAGAAAGAGCAACATGGCATTTTCAGAAACTACTAATGAGCAAAGAGCAAAATGTCATCATGATGTGTTTAGGTTTTAGATTCTTTACATAGATAAACTTTTAAAAAATGATGACCTTAATGGTGGGACTATGGTTGTATGCTCAGAAATCTCATTGTTGATGAATATAAAAGTTTTTGCATGTACAATCGCATTTTGTTCATTTTTCTTTACCTTACACACCCTTCCTCCTCCCCCCACCCCCTTTCCCCAAGCCAAAGATGAAATAAAGCATATTTGAAACTCTTTGAATTGAGGCACAAAGAAGAGGTTTTTGAAGGGGATTAACTTTTTGTCTTTTGTGGGATTTTTTATGAACAGCTTCCAGTGACTTTGTGTCATCTTCTCGTATTATTGATAAACATGTCACGTGCAATGGTTTTTCAGTTTCTTTTCTCTCCATCTATATATAGATATATTGATGAGCCTTTTCCTTCTCTCTCTGTTTTGAGCTTCCTCCTTATTTATGCCCCTTTCTCTAAGATCATCTGCAATACAGGAAGCCCAGGTTTTGCTAGGTCTTCCCTTTGGTCTCTTTCCATCCACTACGAAGTTCATTGCTTTTTTTTATGATGTGGTGGTCTGCTTTTCGTTGAACGTGCCCAAACCAGCGCAGTCTATTGCTACCAGCCACAGACCTCAGATCATCAACTTTGCACATTCTCCATAGTTCTTTATTTGTGATCCTGTCTTCCCATTTGATCTTTGTCATGTAGCGTAGCATTCGGTTTTCACAGCAACAAATGTTCAACATCTTTTTTATGAAAACCCACATCTCCGAACCATACAGGAGAACAGGTCTAATGCAGGCCTTATATATCAGACAGCGTCTCTCCAGTGGGATTTTCTGATTTCCGAGCAGACTTGCCAATTCTTTCACTCGCAATCCTGGTTCTGACAGCTAACTCAGATTTTGCTTATATATATATATATATAATATATAATATATAGAGAAGAGAGAGAGAGAGAGAGAGAGAGAGAGAGATAGATAGATAGATATACACATATATATGTATCTATCTATATATAGATATATATTATGTTATGTAGGCACACCTGTGAGTGTGTGTGCAAGTATGCATATATGAGTGTATGTGTGTATGCATGCACGCATGCATGTGTACATATATGAGAGGGAAATAAGGAGCTCACAGAAGTGGTTTATGTGTACATGCAAAAGTAAAGATACCAAAAAATCCTTTAAAAGAAGAATTTTGTCTGATTTTGTATGTGTGTGTGACATGTGTGTTCTCCTCAGGACATCATCACGTACAGAATTGTCAGCGAAACAAGCCAGCGAGACAATCTGAACCAGGAGGAACCATCCTCTTACTTCCAGATCAACCGCGATACTGGAGCACTGAACCTGATCCGCTCTGTCAAAAATACTGGCATCAGCAAATTCACTGTAAGTTTGAGGCAGTTTTTGTTTGTTTTGAGGGTTTCTTTTCGTTATTTGTTCAGGATTTATGTATTTGGTATTTATTCAGGGTGTATGTGTGTGTTTATATTTTTGATTAATTAATTAATTTATTCTTTATATTGAGGATAATGGAATAAGCATTCAAGTGCTTTTTTTACATACAGTTCCCATGTGTATGCAGTTTTGTAAATTTTGTCATCTGTTCCCACCGGTACACACAATGGCCTACTCTTTTGAAAAGCAGAACGGGTTTTAACATGTATGCAAAATGTTCTGCATGCGTTCGCACACAGGGCCTCAGTTTGTAGTGTCATCTAAAGGACTTTTGGGGAGAGTGGAGTCTGCAAGCGCAATGTTCTAACCACTAGGCTATCCGTGTGTGTGAGTGTGTGTGTGTGTGCGCACATGTTTTCTTCCCTGGCTTTTACTATTTGCTGTAGCCAAACTTGTGATAAAGAAATAAATTACAAAATGGAAAAAATGAGTGTTCCCTTTTGGCGCCCCCCACCACCTGAGTGAATGATATTAAGATTTATTAACTTTTTTGTGGAAAAAAAAGCTACGTAATGCTTACCTCATCACTTGGTTGATATTTCCTGCTTGATATGATTTATTGTCATTGCAGGGTCTTGATAATAATGGGAATATTTTGTTCTTTTTACACAGTTGTTGGTGGAGGCATGTGACAATGGTGTTCCTCGGAAGTGTATCACCACTACAGTGACAGTGGATGTCTCCAAGATAACCGATCGTCCAAACTGTCGGTATCCTATTGGGAAGTCCTCGTTTGAAGGCACCATCAATGAAGATGCAAAGACAGGAGACACTGTTGTTGACATCGATGCAACAGACAGCAACCAGCTGGTGAATATGATTGATTGAAATTATCCTTTTGCTTTTTGCCTACTTTTGAATGGCTGTTAATGCCAGTGGTTTTATAATCTGCTTACTCTCCCATGGGGATGCTGGGGGCCTGTCAGTATAAAAAGTATACCCACCTTCTGGAAATTGTCTGCTGGAAATTCCCTGTTTTCTATCCCTATCTTTGTTTCCACCTTGTTCTCTTTTCTTCCTGTCCCCTCCTTGTCTATTTTCTGCCTTTTTGATCCATTCTCCTGCATTTTTTCAAGAAAGAATTATAGGATAAGAAATGTTTTTCATGCCAAAGTCAGATGCACTGGACCTGACTTGTTAGATGCTTAGCACATCAGCACAACACATTTCAGCTCATATGACGGACAACAATAGTTGCTGTCTTGAGCATCTAACGAAGAAGAAGAAGAATACTCTGCTTACTTTTAGGTACATCAGCATAGTGCAACATATGCATTAGTGATGTCAAAAGGATTTATTGTACAGGTTTATTTTAATTGTGGTCATGTTGAAAAATCTAAAGAAATGCAGAAGTTCGTAATTAAAAAAAAAAAGATTTTGAAAGATGAGTTGAAATGTAGAGCAGGATCAGATTTTAATATTATGCTTTATTATATTTATTTTTTTGAATGGACTGTATGCATGTAATGAAACTAATGTGGTTTTATATCAACTGCTGGGTGGTAGGGGGGTTTGTTTTCTTGTTTTGTTTACTTATTTTTGTGTTTTCGCATAACAGTGGTAGGGATGCATGCAGTTATGGTTTTAAAAAAAAAATCTATCCCTCAGTCCAATCTATTTATTTAGCTGTTTTGTTGTTGTTGTTTTTTTGCCAAACCAGGTTTAGCAAAGACAGCAGTAAACTGCAAGACTCTTCTTCATGTCGACTTCCTGATGGGAGGGGGCTGAAATTGTTTCAAGATGGACATGGAAGCTAGTGAAAAAGACTGTAACGACACTGCATGACGTTATGCTCTCTCTTGTATAGATTAGCAACATGGGGAGGCTTTTTGCTTTGGATTTTTTGTGAACTGTTCTAACTTGTCTGAAAGAATCAGTGTTTTTTACATGCACATCGTGACATATGTGCACTTTTTGAGAGATCAGTAAAAAAGTGTCTGTCAACAGTCATTTTGTAGTTTTTTTGTTTTTTTTATCTGGATGGCCAGTTGTGTCACTTGCGTTTGTCTGCACAGTTCAGTAATGGTGCTCTGTGTTTACATACCTTGTGATATTAACCCCCCAAAAATCTTATTTTAGATTAAGTCAGTATGTGTAATGGTACCACTACCTTAAACATAAGGAATATAAAGGATGTCTGAATTCATTAAAATGTTAATTCACACTTCAATGTTTTGAAAATTTCAGGGCTCATTAGTGTACGAGCTGGAGTACCCCAATCCCATCGCACTGAGCATCGACCAGTCCTCTGGAGTGATCAAATTGGCAGGCTCTGTTGCCAACAGCAGAGAGATCGCTGTGAATGTAAGTTGAAATAAGTGATAGAGATACTTTAAGTTGAAATAAGTGATCAAGATATACACTGACTGCAAAGCATGGATTCAGAATCAATGTTTAGTGATCAGTATGACTCTTGATTGATAGATGTGACCACCAAGATGGAATGCAGGCACACACAACTGCACATGAAGAAGGTTCATTCTTATCATTGGCACATAACTGTATTCTCATGGAAAACATTCTTTTAACAATACTTCTATGTTAATCAGTTTCTTACAGTTATTCAAGCATAGGTTTTTACATTTAAGCAGTCGTGTCTTTCGCACAGATGCAATTATAGCACATTATGTGTGTATTGGGAGTATGCACATGCACACACACTCCCACACATGTATAAACATGATTGCACACACGCACACACACACACACACACACACAACCATAGAATCTTATTTTTGAGATATTTTATAGTATGATTTTGATTAGAACGGAGCTGCTTGTTTTCTATCCAGGCTTGATAAAAATAACTTCAGAAGCAGAACTGTCAGGTTTCTGCCATCAGAAGGTAGAGCTGTCTGTACAAAGAATGCTCTTCTGCTTTCAGGTGAAGGTGCGGGTGTATGATGCTGGTGCCCCAGATCTGATTCAAACTTGCCAAGCCACCATCTACATCCTTCGCAACCGGAACGGGCCCGTTTTTGGACAAAGCCCATATGAGAAGACCATTTCTGAGTACTACCTTGTGGGATCTGAGGTTCTCAGGATCAGTGCCTCTGATAAGGACCTGGTTTGTGCATTTTGTTCTCTGTGTGTGTATGTGTGTGTGTGTTCTAAGGTTTTTATTGCTTTTAGTTAAATTGACTCTCCAAATTTCATGCAGAGATCAGATGCGCTGGGCCTGACTTGTCAGGCACTTTGACATTGGTCAGCTGAAGCTAGGGGAATACGTTGTGCAGAGGTGAGTACTGGTGATGCTGAATGGGCCAGAAAGTAGGTATGAGGGGGGAAAAGTTACTGTGCCTGTTGAAATAAAATAAAGAGAAAATGTGTTTCATGGGGATTTTAATGTACCCTGTTTTATGTCATTGAGTCTTGAGAATTTGCTGTCAGAGATATGAATTTGTGCTCTCTTGTGTGGCCTTGTCTCGTGTTGATCTTGTTCACAACATGCTCTTCTAATCTTTGTTGTTGTTGTGGGTACAGGACCAGATCAGGTACTCAGTTCGCTCATCCCGACCACCTAACGCCGAGGCCACGTTTTACCTTGATCCTTTGACAGGCATCTTCTTCTTGCGCAAGTCCCTGGAAAGGCCCCAGAACACATTCTACAATGTGAGTATACTGCAACAGAGACATTTACATTGCTTCTTTGTTTTCTCTCTAGATTTTAAGAGCTGCTGAATGATCTGTTTTATTCCAGCAGTTTAGAAGTAGAGCAGGTTATTTTTGTCTGTGGTCTATCTAGATGTTTGTTTTGAATGTCATGGTTTGCATAATAAGCTAATGAAAATGAGTATATGAAATAACAGAAAAAAGGAAAGAAGAGGCAGCCTTTTGGCACATTAGCCTTGTACACCTGTTTATCAGCTGGCGACATACCACAGATTCATGCCCCATCAGTTGTTTTTTTCCAGCTTCTGCTGACTTCAGTGTTTCTGTAGATTTCATCCATCCTCTGTTGACTTGGCTAGGTTCTCTACATACAAAGTCGGTTGTCTTCCTTGATGTCTCTTGCGTACCATTGTGCCCTAAGCCACAGTCTTCATGACATGGCTGCTGTGATATCTCAGAACATATCCAAACTAGCCTGGCTAGCCTGACCAGTCAGTCTAAAATGTTTTGTAAGAATTTGTGGTAGATTTTTTCCAGAAAAATGGGGTGGGGGGTAGGGGGAAGAGAACTGCCATAGGCTGTCATAGTTCAGACTGTGACTCCCAGATAAAAATCTGAGATAATCTTGATTTCTGAAACCTTTCTCACCAACACAGATCACAGTGACGGCCACTGACAACCACCCAGTGAATCCTCAGCAGACCGATGTTCTGGTGTACATCACCGTCGAGCCAGACCAGAACCCATTCTTTGTCACGCCCTCCTCTGGATTCCGACCCTCAGTGCCCCTGGCAGAGAATCAGAGCCCTGGCCGTGTCTACTCTGTTTCTGCTACAGATCCAGACCTCAAGGTAAGCCAGAACAACATGGGTGAGTGAGTGAGACGGAGCATGGCTTCACCGATTGATCATGTTTGTTTCAGCTTTGATGAAAAAGTTCTGTATTTTCTATAGATGTCTAAAAGGGAAGTGCTTTTTGTTTGTATTTTTATGTCACACACACACATGCGCACGCACACATGCCCACACATACACACACAGAGTCTCTCTCTCTCTCACTCACTATCCGAAATATTATGAAGGCAATTAATTTATTCACATAGTAAGGACAGCATTAAGAAATCCTTTTCTGATTTCAGTTGAATAGTTAACATAGCATGTCATGAGAGGGTTTGGTATTGAACACATGGATCTCGAGATAGATGGCAGAAATACAATTTAACAAACCTGTACTACGCTGATGATAATACAGCACTACTAGCCAACAACAAGAAGAAGAGATTATTTCCCAGAGTAGTTTAACAGGAAGAAGAGCCAATTTCAAGCCCAGTGCCAAAAAGACCAAAGTGTCATTGGCGACATGAATGACTCCTGGGGCATGAGAATTCATGCAGTCAGCAGGGCCATTGAAGACTGGAGCAGATGGAGGAGGAGGATCATGTTGGTGTCATTGGGTACAGGCAGCAGCCACCATTGTACCCTGTGGCAGAGACAGGGAACTGAAAGATGAGAAGCTGTATTATGTGTTGTTTGTGACATGTATGCCTATATCACTGCTGCCTTCTATGGCCAAGCTTTGCATCATTTTGCTGTGATTTTGCTGGGTTTCAGGGAATCATCCTGTACAATGTGACCGGCTTCTACCCAGGCGAGTCTTTGTTCAGCGTCAACTCCACAACTGGCAACATCGAACTGAGCAGCAGTTTGAGAAATGAGCCAAACCAGTTCACATCATACCCGGTACTGTGCTTTGTGAAGATAGAATTGAACTCTCTCTCTCTCTCTCTCCCCCATACGGGGAGGGACTGGATGTAAAAAAGTACATGGGTGCTTATTCATTATCTTTGAAATAAAAGAATTTGTCATTGTCTCTCTCTCTATTTCACTCTCTCTCTCGCTGTCTCTCTCTCTCTGTGTCACAGTCTCTGTCTGTCTGTCTGTCTCTCTCGCTCTCACTCTCACTCTCTCTCTCTCTATCCATTTCTTCATGAGATCATATGTTGCCTTCCCTTTTTTCTCTTTTCCTTTCTTCCCATGCTGTTTTTCCTCACAACACATGTATCTCTCCCTTTTATTTTTGCAGCCCTTTTCACTCTAATAATCTGAATCTGTCAGAATAGATTCAGTCTGCTACAGGTTTGTGTTCAACTTTCAAGCTCAAAGGAAAGTTGTCTGAAATGCTTTAGATTTCAAGCAAAGTGATTGTGAGGTGTGGTATATTTTTTTTGGCTTCATCCAACAGTTTGTGAGTCCAGATTGTAAATATTTTATGTGTGTGTGTGCATGTGTGTGTGCGCATGTGTGCTTGTGTGTTTGTGTGTGTGTGTGTGCATGTATGCCTCTGTGTGTGTGTGTGAGTGTATTGGGTTGTATACATTTGTGGACATTCATGTACCCATGATTCTATATCTCTGAATGTGTTCTGACCGTTCGGTCACAATGTTGCATCTTAATGCTCTTTCAACAACAGCTTTTTGTGTTTTGCTTTTGCTCTTTTCAGCTGCGACTGATTGCATATGATTCTGTCCGCCCGGGCCGGACAGCAGAGGCTTTTGTGACCTTCACAGTGGGACGTAACCCTAGCACACCAGTGTTCACGCAGAATGCAAACTATGAGTTCTCGATCAATGAAGGTGCTTCCCTTGGTGCAAGCGTTGGTCAGGTATCTGCAGCGGACAGTGATGCTGTAAGTTGGCCACGCTGCGTTTCCTCCCTCATCACTTATACCATTGACAGTTGCATAGGCAAAATCTCACCATCGGTGAACCTTAGAGCTCTAAGCTGAGGAATGAACAGGAAAAAAAATCATCAACAACCAACCGAAGCTTCCATTGTTTGTTGTCATTTGATTCTTTATTTTCCCCTGTGGGGATGCCAGGAACTCTTTCAGTATACATAGCATCCCCACTGTCTGGAATGTCTGTGCTTGAAATTTCCCTTTATCTATCACTCCCTATGTTTCTGCCCTTTTTCTTACCTCCCTATCCCCCCGCCCCCTTTCTCTCTCTCTCTCTCTCTCTCTCTCTCTCTCTCTCTCTCTCTCTCTCTCTCTCCTCTCTCTCTCTCTCTCTCTCTCTCTCTCTCTCTCTCTCTCTGTCACTTCCCCTCCCTTCCTCTCACTTATTTTTGGCCTACCCAGCCCATTTTCCTGCCTTTTTTGTCCAAGCAAATCTGGCATTGAACTTTTTAGTGATCTGCCCTGAAGTTGGAACATGTCAACTGAGGCCAGCGGGCAGACCTCCTGCATAGTTACAAGCACAGGAGAAAATAAGGCCCTACACATTCTAGTAATATGTGAATGTTGTGTTGTTCTGAAATGCATGGAGACTGAGAGCACAGATAGTACTCATGTGTGTGTGTGTGATGAGTCAGGATAGATCTTTTTAAGCCTGTTTTGAACATGCATGGGTACTGCAAAATAAGAGATGTCTGTGCCATTGACAGTATTCAACAGAGATGACCTAATTTCAAAGTGTAATATGTCGTCTGTATCCTAAAATGTTTTGGTGTTCTGATAGGGAGATGTCATCAAATACGAGATGGTGACACCAAGTGAAGCGGCAACCTACTTCTACCTGGATCAACAGAATGGAGAAATTCCAGTCCGCAGTGATTTGACAAAGGCTCCCAAGGATGTCTATGATGTAAGTGCAGT